>VWPU01015276.1:3705-295127 GCA_013398955.1 Callaeas wilsoni
AGGAAGGAAGGAAGGAAGGAAGGAAGGAAGGAAGGAAGGAAGGAAGGAATTTCTTCTTTCTCTTCATTTGGATTTTCTACAGTTCTAATATTGAGAATGGAACAGAAATATTTCTCCCCAATATATAACTGAAAACAAAAATAGGATTTCCTCCAAGTTCAGATTTTGTTTGATCTTCTCAAGATTTTGATACTTCAGAGAATTAAAAAAGCCACAAGACAAAATCCGCCCTAATGATGTGAACAATCTATACCCTTTCCAACACCCCTTTGGAGTGTGGCGAGCGCAGTGGAAACAGCCACACCAGCCTTGAGCAGGGCGGCTTAGACCTGACAGAAAAAGTTGACACACCGTGAACACACCTTCCCGATGGAGGGAGAGGCAGGAGAGGCATTCCTTCCCTTCCAGAAGGAAGACAAACACCCTCCCAAACATTCATGGCAGAGCACTCCCCAGCTCTGTTGACTGATTATTTACACTGTGCGACCTTAATCCTGTCTATGGTTTTATTTGAGGTTTTACTTGGTTGTTTGGGTTTTGGGTTTTTTTGTTTGTTTGTTTGTTTCTTTTTTGAGAAAGGAGGAGAAAAAGTTTTCCTCGACCTGGCCAAACAAGCCCGGCTCAGTGCGTGAACGGGGACAGACGGCGAGGGGACTCGACCAGGGCGACCCAGGCAGAGGCAGCGCGGAGCGCGCCGAGCCCCCGCCCTGCCTGAGGGCGCTCCAGGGCGGCAGCGCTTCCCAGCGAGTCACCCCACAGGACACTTGTCCCTCTATGCACTTATTTATTTTATTTTCAGGAAACCACGGGTGTGAGAGAGCGATCTGGGGACAGATTCCCTTCTTTTGCACCCCGCGGGTGCCGCGGTGCGGATACCACCCCCCTCTGAGAGCCGCGGGGGAGGACACGCACGGCGCTGGTGCCTTCCCAGCTCGCTGCCAGAGCTGCCAGGACATCACCCCGCTGCAGGAGATCAGTCTTGCGAGAGATTTCCCCCCGTCCCGACCCCTTCCCCCTCCATCCTCCCTTCCCACGCACACGCAGCCCAGACGAGCCCACCGCCACGCCACCAGCCAGCCCGGAGCCCAACTTCGTTTCAAACAACAACAAAGCCACCAAAATGGTTTTGTTTGGAGGAAAGTTTATAAGAAACCCAGCTTGCCAGATGCACGTTACTGGTCAGTTCCATCTGTTAGCTTCGTTTACAGACCCTAAAAAAAAATCATATAGACCGTTTGCGCTTTTAACTCCCCCCAATCCAATTAATAACGCGAGTCAAACTGCAAAGCACTTATTAATTGCTCCCAAAGAAAAATCTTTCAGGAAAGTTAATTGGGAGCTTTCTGGTTTTCCAACCAGCGCTATGAGCAGAGCAGACAGACTTTGCCTTGAGTTTCATTGTGGCTGAGCACGCTGTTTATCCCCTGCCTAAAGTTTGCTTCTGCTCCTAAGCTACAGAATTTTTTGTTTGTTTTTAAGGAGTCTGGAAAAAAAATCGGACTGGGCTAGGAAAGGTGGGAATTTTGAGGAAAAAAACCCCAAACCCACAAGAAAATTAAAAGTTCCTCTCTGGGATCATCTCACTTCCTTTGATTCCCTGAAGTGTGCAAAGTGTCTGGTGCTGCTGCAGGGACACAGTCTGGGCTTGGCGTCTGGCTGCTGCATGAGAGCAGCTCCCGAGACTCACAGAGCTCCCTCACCTCCTGTTTGTCTTTCAAATGTTTCCCAGCATTTAGGACCCTGACATCACAATTTTCCCTTTAATTGCTCCATCCAGCTTTAGCTCCTGCATTTTTCTGGTCGCCCAACCATAGTTAAATTTATTGTTAATTAAGAGCCTTCTCTTCCACTGAAAGTCACCAAAATTGGTCTTTGCTGGACCTAAACTTCTGATTACTTTTGCTGGAGTTTCTTGTGTCTGAATGAGACCAGAGAGTAATTCAAGCCATCACAGGCAGCTGGAGTCAGCAGTCCTAGGGTGTTCATCAGCCAGCAAGCTTTTTTTGCTCTCCATCCCCTTTGCCCTCTGCAGTTCCTAAAATTTGAGGGCTGTGAGCTTTGGGGATGCTCAGCTGACTCAAAGGAAAGAAGCCCTGGGTGACTTTTGTTCATGCCTGGGTCCTCACCATTGTTTGCAGACCTATTGCTGTCGACCCTGGATTATCTCAGTTGATCAGAGCATGGTGCTGATAACAAACAACACCAAGGTTGTGGGTTTCATCCCTGTATGGGCCATTCTGTGCCTCATCTTTTTCTCCTGCTCCATTGAACTCCTCTCTCTTGTCTGGCAGAGGGGCTGAACCTGGTCGTGGCCCCCTCTGTGCTGAGTATCACCACCCCATCTCCCTTCTCTGAACTTCACAGGAAGGGAAAAGTCTGGGAGAGCCCAGAATTCTGCATGTGGGAGGTAGGGAGCTGGTACCTCCCCTTCACATCCACCCACAGATTACCCACCTGCATTTTCAAGTAAACCTGTTAGAGTGAGAGAGATGTGGATTTTTTCCCATTTCCCTTTAAAAATCATTATTTTGAGAGTCCAAATAACATTACATTGCTTTTCCTCTGCCAAGGAGGATGATTTCATACTGGAGTTCACAGGTGTAGCTATGGGCAATGGAAATGGGGAGTTTTGAAGTGGTTTTCTTCAAGCCATAACACAAGAGATGTCCTGCAAAAGACTTTCTCCCTGCCCCCTGGACACAGCTTCCAAGCCCACCACCATGTTTCTTCCTCCTTAGAAATTTCTATTCTGCATCACTACAACAGCTGAAAGGCAACATTTTGGGACAGAGAAAATGCATTTGCAAGCAATTAAAATGCTGTGAATATATTAGTCAAAAAAAAAAGAGTGTATGTGGGGTCTCCAGTTACTTCTTTGGTGGCAGTAAGGCTTCCTGATTGTTGAGGCTTTCATGAAGACTTGAGGGCAGCTGTATTTCAAGGCAGGTACCTGGTGTCACTCAGAGTAAATGCAAAGGGAGAGGTGGAGTGGCTTCAAAGCTGTCAGTATTGATCAGTGTTGCCTGGCTGTAAACCATACCATTGCTCTTTTGCAGTGAATGTCTTTCACACCATTCCATGCAAGGATCAGGAGGGCAGAATTTGTGGCCACTGCATTGCAACTTGACTTTCTAGGTATTTGGCAAGGGTGGTCCACTGTACTGCCTGTCTGTGAGAAACCCCTTCCCACCCCCATAAAAAGGGAGAAGACCCCTTTTACTGGTTCACTTCCCCTATCCTCATCTTCCTTAGTCTCTTTCTGCCCTGCTGCCTGCTGTCTATTGCCATCCAAGCAGGGCTGTGAGCCCACAGTCTCTATTTCTTGTGATAAGGGTCCTGGTGATGTGACTTCTCTAATTCTTTTTCAAGCCCCCTCCCCCAGAACCACAAGTTTACTTCTTTCATGGAGCTGCTCCTCATGCTTATCCTCTCCACTCTTCTGATCTTGCAGCCATCAAATTTCTCTCTCTCTGAGTGTTTTCCCACAGCTCCCTGAGCTGCCGAGTCCCCCATCCCATCTGTCTTTGCTCTCCAGCCAGACCCCAAGAAAGCAGCATCTCTTGGCTTAGGCTTGTCGAGGTGTGGAGATCCTCCTGGGGCCTCTGCCTAGGGCCCCTTCTTACACGGCTCCTAGGGCTGTACCTGCTCCATGGAGGCCTCTCCACCTGGTCCTCCTTTCCAACAGCCGCTGGTGTATCCTGGTCTTGCACACACTCCTGCTTTAAGGCATTTATTTCGTCACCACTGTTTTGTTACCAAGCTGTCTACCCGCCTTCCCTCCCTCCTTTAGGCACCTGAAACAAGAAAAACAGGCTGCCTCCACTCTTCCTCCTTTTGGGATTTCCCCCCTTTCAATCTTCACACAACACCGGTTTTGCCAGTGCCTTTTACTGCCATGTTCCTAATTTCTTTCAGCATCTCTCCCGCATCCCTTAGGGGGGTAACATGCCGACTGTCTGTGGCAGCTGTCCTCGCTCTGGTTCTGCAAATACGGAGACAAAGAAAAACCTCCCTTCCTCCTTCCAGCTTTCTCTTGAAAGCAATCGCTACTTCTTCTGTCAAGTGCTCTTGCCATCCCTTAGAAGCCATTTTTATTTTCCAGTGACCTCTTCTGTACTTGAAGAATGTCGTATTACTTTATTTATCTTACTCTCTTGTGCAGTTTTTTCATTCCTCAGCTTGGCTTCTCTCCCATCTCTTAGACTTGCTCTCCTTCCTCAGATAATCCTCTCACACCTCTTTTCTTTTTACCTGATCCATCTCACTCCTGTAGGTCACCTTTTTACCCTTAAACCCTTTTCTAATTCTGTGGCTATCTGAAGGTATTTACACCCGTGAGAAACAGAATCACAATAATTTTGGAGAATCCTCTAACATTCTCTTTCTTTTTCCTGGCTATCTAATTGATTCTTAAATTTCTCATATTCTGTGTGTTTTGCTATTCTGACAAGGGATGTTTGGTTATAATTACAAACCTGACTAGACCCTAATTTCTGTCCTCTGTGACAGCCTTGCCTTCTTTCACATCAGTAACTCATCAGCCAACTGCCCTTAGCTTATAAGCCATTGAGGCTTTTAAATATTGGGCAGAGAACACTTCACAGATATCTCACCAACATTTTGTGTCATCAAGTTTATATCAAGGAAGAAGCCAGAAATTGTCCCTTAAAGAATCTTTCTCTATGATAATGGTTTTTTTTTCAAATTGTGATCATGTACGTTTTCGTTCTGACCATCCTTTCTAACTGCTTCATTGAGGATTTGTCCAGCATTATTGTTGTTCTAAGTTATTTCCACTAATAATACCACACTGGAAAACTGTTAAAAGGAGACACAGACATAATGATCACTGTTCATGGAATAGGATGAAGTTAGAATTTTAACTGTAAAGCAAAATTAAAAGTGATTCTAGGAAATCGCATAATGGTGAAAAGCCCCAAAATGTGACTTGAAAACTAACAGGAGTCCTCATTCAAATTCTTGCTCCACTTCTTGAAGAACTGGTATAGGTTACCCAGAGAAGCTGTGGATTCCTCACCCCTGGAAGTGTCCAAGCCTGGCCTGGATGAGGCTTGGAGCAATCTGGGATAGTGGAAGGTGTCCCTGCCCATGGCAGGGGATTGGAACAAGGTGATCTTTAAGGCCCCTTCCAACCCAAACCACTCTATGATTCTTGTGATACAGACATTTGAACCTAGACCTTCTAGACCTAGTAATTAATGTAAAACCTTGTGAGTTTCAACAGGGGTATTCCTCAGGGCAAGTGTGGAATAGTGGAGAAATGCAGACTTAGGAAAACCATTCTCTTACATTTTCACTTGGCTGTTCAAACTGAAGTCCATACTTTCCTTAAGAATAACCTGATTTCAACAAGATTTGGAAGATACTTTCACTGTCTTTTTAAAAAATCTAGTTACCAAAGGGAAAATCTGAAGCCTACTTCCATAGAAAGCAGAAAAGGAAGCTCTATGAGATATTCCTGCTCTTTGATGTAGCATAATATCCATACTCAACCAAGGCAAGAGGAAAGTTCCATATGTGATGGGAATTTTGCATTAAACTATTAAAATTCAGTGGAAACTCTCATCACAGCCTTAGATTTTGCTGCTCAGGAGAAAGCACTGGTGATGGAACTGGAAATCCTGCAGCTCCCTGGCCAATCCCATTGAAAGCTCTAGTTTCTTTTTCCTCTTGCCAGTGTTAGCCGACAGGGCAAATCTAAACCAAACTCTCCACATGTAGCCAGCTGAACTAGGACTTTAGAAACTCTCATGATCATGAACTGACTAAGAAGGCATTATCCATGTTATTTTCTTGGAAGCTTTTCAATGCATGAGGCAAAATCTTACCATTAAACTTCTCTCTGGTAGTGGAGAATGAAAACATCTGTAGACTGTGATGTATTAAAGATGTACCTTATATTAGAATCATCCAAAATTAATGCAGACATTCCAATAAATAATACAGTGTCAGGTTCTTTGGATTATTGAGTGTGCTCCACTGTGCTCATACACTTATGCAGTGGCAGTAATAGTGAGCAAGTTTCCTTACCTAATTAAACACTGCGCCCTACTATGTGTTTAAATAACATTGAAGTTGTGTCACCAACTTAAAAGAGCAAATTCAAAGGTGAGGTTGACATCTTTGCCCTCAGCTCATGACTCTTGTATTGATGGCTTCTCCCATTTTTTCCCCACCCGCGTGTCTTCATGGATATATATTTTCATGGATTTTTTTACCACTTACACTGAGTCTGTAGCCTTAACACTTTAAAATTAGGTGTAATACCATTAATATTTTAAAGAGATTCTTTTCTCAAGAGCCTGAAATTGCTCTGAATAGCTCAAATAAATCTGTATTTGGCTTAAGTAATATATAATTTTCACTGAACACATATATTTGTTAACATATTTGAAAATGGGACTTGTATTGACCCAAGAATCCTGGGTAGGTGCAGAGAAACCACTATATATTTTTTATTGGTTCAGTATTCAGGCATTTGCTATTAAAATGCATAAGATGTATCCCCAAAACTTAAGCCAGCTACTTCAGAGACATAAGATTCCACCGAGGGAATAGGTATTTATGCTTTAAAAACATATTTTAATTTCCCAATTGATCATAATGGCTCATGCATAAAAGCAAGAGATTTTGGGATTTCTATTACTTTAAAATCAGTCATTAAAATTCATTTTGAAGAAGGAATTAAAAATTTTTTTTCCTAATTTCTTTCCAGAAATAAGATCTTCTCTGCAGGATCTGATTTTGGAATGAGGTCTGTGGTAGAGGAGACATCATTCACAACCTGACAATAGCTACGAGAGGCTTGATAATGAATGTGCTGATGGACCTCACTGTGAGCTCCATTCTGCATCCCAGACTCATGCCAGTAATCCCTGTCTAAGCCAGTTGTCTCTTTGACCTCTGTGGGCCTGAGCACACTGGTGAAGGTGCAGGGGTCAGGCAGTAAAAGACTAGTACTCCCTTGAATGAGGGACCTGCTCCAAAGATCACCTTAAGTCAATGGAATTATTTCCCTGGAATTCAAAGAGCAGTGGAAAATGCCCTAAACAAGCATTTGGATTTGTATTGTGCCTGAATTATAAGAATAAAAGGGAAAATAAGAATGTAATAATGTCTGCCTGGAAAATGTCTTTAATTGCAAAAGTTAGTTCCATAGTCTGAAAGCTGAAAAATATTTATTGTATTTTTGAGAATCATAAGAAAAATTCCTTCCTTCCTTCCTTCCTTCCTTCCTTCCTTCCTTCCTTCCTTCCTTCCTTCCTTCCTTCCTTCCTTCCTTCCTTCCTTCCTTCCTTCCTTCCTTCCTTCCTTCCTTCCTTCCTTCCTTCCTTCCTCCCTTCCTCCCTTCCTCCCTTCCTTCTCATTATATATATATGTACATATATATACTACTGCTGTGGACACACTAATTATTCAGTTTCTAAACTGTGAGCTAAAGTGTGGCTTTCAGCAGTAATTCCTCTCATTTTGTGTTATCTGGCTGTTTTGGAATGATTGTTTGCAGCCCAGGGAACAAAACTTGGACAATGAGGAACTTTTGATTGTATAATAAAAAACTGCAATTGAAGAGCAAGGTTTTCAGTAGTTTAAAGACAGTGGGCTATATCTTACTGACCCCATCAGCAAAGTGCTTAGCTGAAAGAAATGCTTAACTTTATTTCTAGAATTACAAAAAAAAAAAAAAAAAAAAAAAAAAAAAGGCAAGGAAGTGCGTTTAGCACCAGTAAGTAACATTCATTCAGGATGGAAAGAGAAACTGATATTCAGATTAGCAAAGACCAGGATATATCTTAGGTTTGTATGTTTTAGGGGCAAGGGACATTGTCCATGTATTAAATGATGGTAAAATGAACATATTATTTGTCATAAAAAGACACAAAATTGTTATTTCTAACAATGGTCATGTGTATATTTCTATTTCCTTAATGAAATAAATCTGTGACAACAATAAATACCTTGACTCTTCCTCTCTGTAAGGGCATGTCACATATCTATACATCATAAAGGCATATCATGCCCTTCTATGTATGTATGGTAGTGAAACAGGGAGATTTTACAATAATTTGCACAGCTATTTCATACCTTAGCTTTAGAGGAATCAATACAATAATTGATTCTCCTCCCTTTTACATCAGCTGAACTTCTGGTCTGCTATTTGGAAATACAGAAACACACTCCTGCTGCACTTGCCATTCCTCAGCCCAGCAGTGGGAGATGCTGAGGTGCTGGCAGCAGTCCCACCTGCCCGCACAGATCCAAGTGCATGGCCAAGACTTTGCACCCACACTCGTATCCCCCAAATTCCTATCTTGGTTATTGCGCATTCAAAAGTGCACAGGAAGAGGATATATTTCCCTCAGCTGGAAAGATGAACATTTGGTTTCATTATAACTGTACCCCTGACCCTAAATTAGCAATCCCTAAAGATTAGTTTAAACAGAAGATCAATTTGGTTTATAGTGAGCAGCACCGACTTTTTGCCCTGCAGTGCACGACACTGGCCTGGCTATTAACAGAAAAGAAAATATTCCCGATGGCTAGGAAGCTCCATACATAAAAAGAAGCTATATGTCAATGAATCATAGAATAGTTTGGGTTGGAAGGGAGCCTTAAAAGTCTCCCAGTCCTACCCTCCTGCAATATCTCCAACTAGACCAGGTTGCTCAGAGCCCTGTCCAACCTGATGCTGAATATTTCCAGAGATGGGGCATCCACCAAATCTCTGCGCCAGTGTTTCAGCACCCTCACCATGAAAAAAGGCACCCTTACCTCTAATCTGAACCCACATAAATATGTGTGTGTGTGTGTTTATATATATATATTTTAGACACATACATGGAATGTTACCACCAGCTTATTACCTGCTGCCCTGCAGGATGGGTTTCTAAAATGAAAAGTTACTTTTCTTTATTGTCTTCAAAGAACCCCCTGAGCTAGGTTAGTTGTTTGTAGTAACCCAAGGGAGGAAGAAAGCCTGTTTAGTATCCCTCTTCTTTCTTGCAGGCAGAGGCAGGCTGCGATGTGGCCGCCCCCCCTCCCCTCTCCCTCCCCCGGCTGCGGGGTGAGTCCCCCCTGAGCCCCGCCGGCGGGAGCTGTCCTTTCAGCACCCGCCCGCCAAAAACAACAAAAGCAGGGAAATATTAATTAATTAAAAGAGGGGGGGAGAGCTAAAAAAAAAAAAAAAAAAAAAACAAATCTGCTCAATCCTCTGCCTGCAGGCAGACTCTAACGGAAACCACATATGCTTTGCCTCTCCCTATAAGAAATCTTCATTGGGGCATTAAAATACTTAAAAGGATTAGTCGTTAAATACTTGTACATTTGGTTTAATTCACTAGAAACGCTATGTCACAGGGTTACATCAGAAAGCTAGAGAGTTTTAATCTCACTTGCAGTATTTACCTAGATGTTTTATTCCTTCTGCTGCTTGTTACAGGGATAATATTAATATCCTACTTGTCCAGAGGGAAGAAGTTTTTTTTTTTTTAAAAAAAACCGAGCTGGCTGCTGTCTGATGGTATAAAAATATCAAAGAGACTTTTAAGGTAAAACAAAACAAAACAGCATGAATTAGAGTGTGGCATTCCTTCTCACCGCCTGTTGCTTACTCCTAATTGTGATGATGGAGGGGTAAGGAGCTGTTGTTTTATGAGAAGAGAATAATTTACATTTTACAGGTCTTGGGACACGGGAGATGGTGAGTTTGTTTAAAGTAATCTCCTTTTTTTTAAGCCTCAGTTTCCCTCTCAACAGGTGTACACCTCCTTTAGCTACTTGCAGCGCAGTAGCTAAAAATTTTGGCAAGGGTCCAGAAGAAGTTGTCTTCAAATAAGTAAAGACATAGGGGCTATAAACCTGAAGAAGGCAGGCACAGAAATGCCTTACTGTGAACTTTCCAACGGGGAGGGCAGCAGATGTGTGGGAAGGCATCCTCGTGTGGGACTCGTCTGGTTTTGTGACAAGTGGCAGAGAATGGACTGTGAAGAGCTTGAAACTTTGCTCCAGTTGCAGAGGCTCCTGCACTGACATTCCTTCCGCAGCCTTCATGTAGCTATATCCAACCAAAAAGTTCTCAAGGAATGAGGTATCACAGAAATTGTTTGCTTTCCAATTCAAGAGTTACTTTATTCATATTCCAGGCTGTTTACATGAAACAAACAAACAAACAAAAAGAGTTAAGAGTGAAATTCTGGTCCCATTTAAGTGAATGAGTGTATTGCTATAAATTTCTGTTAACTTCAAAAGCAATAAAACCAGCGGAGTGGTATACATTCAGTATTTCCAAGAAAGAAGCCTTGGATTTCTCATAGAAAGGGAAGAAGGAACTGAGACAAATTCCATCACAAAGGTCTTTGTTTGCTTTGCAGTATCTGAACAGCAGAATGACCCACAGCCAACCAATTTCACCATATCCATGGGTTTATCACCATTAGCAATAACCTCACTGGAAGATCTGCTGTGACTTCAAGACACAACCTAATCTCATGGTATTTCCTCTCAGCCACCAACCTGAGTCAGGCAATCTCCAGAAAATGTGACACAGAGGGTCCTATTGGAAAAAAACTAATAAAAATCGTGTCATTGGCTGTGTGTAGAGATACAGAACAAAAATTAAAATGCACATTCCCCATCTCCAAAGCACAGACATGTCTGCTAATAATCTGGAACATAATTTCAGCATTGAGATTTCATCTCAGATATCACCCTTCTGAGCTAAAAAATATAGTGTTCTACAGCAGTCAGGTAGGGGGTGAGGCCTGGGTAAGATTTGTCAAATCAGTTGTTTTGGACTCAGAGACAGCATCCTTTTCTATGACTGGCAAATCATTCTCCTTTCAAACTCTGGAAGAGGAGCATTCCTGGGACTTGGCCAGAAGTATTTCTGTATTCCTGAATGATATAAGGAGAAAAAGAAAACCATTCACTACACACTGACTAAGAAGACAAATCCTTGACTCTTATAATCTAATATAAATAATTATTTATTTCTGGAACCTCTCCCCCTGCTTTAGGGTGTTTTATACCTTCTAGACTCTCAGCCTAATTTAATTTTTGGGGGTGTCTGAATATCACCCTGCCCTTGACATAAAGAGTACTTTTAGTGTGAGCCTTTGTGCCTTGTTGTGCTTTTTTTCCTGCTCAAAAGCAGAGAATGGTTTCTTGTATTCAAAGCATAAGCGCAACTGCCCATGAGACTGCTTGGATGAGGACTAGATAAGAGAGTTACATTAGGGCAGAAATTCGGGTCACATCATATCAAACTGAAAGCATGAGGCCAAAGATAGGCTTGGCTAATAATATTTATACACAATCATTTAAAATGTGAAAACTTCTGCCATGCAAGGAACCTCCTTTCAGTCTCCAGTCTGTGCAGGTAATTTCAATAGGGCTGTGCCACTGTTCACTAAAATGCAATGCATTTGCATCTTCTTTGCATTATTTATTGTTATCCTGCAGGCTGGATTGTCACACTAAGCATGATTTATGTCACTGAATTTTATCGGCTTCTGCTAGATTATATTTTCAAGTGGTGCCCCTGGACTTTAGGAAGAGAAATGTCAGTGCAAGTTTTTTACACCTGTTACACAGCATAGGTGGATGCTGCTTGTTGTCAGTGATGCAGAAAAATGTCACTCCTTCAGTAGCAGCTCCTGGTCCTCTGACCTTTCCACATCAGCAACAGACAGACTCTTCAGTGCTTTCAAAGCCTTTAGAACCATGTCACAGGAACATTTTATAAGTTTTTGTTTGACAGACCAAGGGGAGAATTTTCCAGTCCACTGTGATGTGTGCTGGAATATGTGACACAGGAGGCACTGCCTGCAATTAGAGGACAGAGGATGATTGGGATGAAAGCTGGTAAAGGTTTTGGGGTGTACGTTGAAGATCACTCCTTGAATCTCCTATTGACTTTCTGTGTCACTTTGGAAAAATCACCCACCAAATTATTGCTCAGTTCCTCATAAGATGCATGTGTGGTATATCTGTTTCTTCTTTTATTTTTATGTCTTACCTATTTACAATGCTGGCTCTTCAGGGTGAACACCGAGTCTTGCTGAGTGACTGCACATTGCTTGAGGGAATGGGAGCCTTGATTTGAGCTTAAGGTCACACTCAAAACACAAAAATGTAAGTTTTGCATCTTTTTTGGGAAAAGTGCGACATACAGGATGAAACTTTAATCATGAGGACCTGCCTAAAGACCTTCTCCACTTTAACTTTTTCTGAGGAACTTGATGTGCCACAGCCTGCCTGTAGGTCTGTGTAAGGACCATGAGTATCACACCGTGACTGGCAAATAAGGACATGCTTTGGCTTGAAAAGGTGAAATGTGAACACACATAGAAAGTTTAGACTTTGTAGGCTGATCTGCACTGGTAAAAGAAACTCTGTGCAGTAGGTGTGGTCATTTAAGCTGGATGTGAAGGGGGAAGGGGACAACATCAGGTTTGCCCATGAGAAGCTGTGGATGACACAGCAGGGTGAGAAGGATGAGGTGCTAGAGAGGGCCCTCACCTTGTTGCTCTGGGACACGCTGGCTACACTGCAGCACAAAAATCTTATGGATACGAGCCAGGTAATAGGAGCCAGCAGGGAAACACCTCAAAGGAGTGAGGGGGTGTTCCTTTAGGAAGGTGACACAGCTGACAGAGTAGCTGAAGGAACAAGAACTCAGTTTTATTTCTCACAGCCACCAGGAGAGCAAATGCTCTGATGGGAAATGGGAGGAACAAGTGTTTAAATGCCACATGGTCTGTGGAGTTGCAATTTTTTCCATAAGTGGATGATCTAGGACATTTCTCTTAAATAACAGCACTCTAACCTGGGGTGCCAGATATACCATTGGTGTAAATCAGCACAACTCTCAAAGGACATGTGTTGATTTTACACCCACTGGACATGTGGCTCAGCCAGTCTGTGAGTTTTAGCACTTAGTTTTCTTCATGATCAGAAAATAACATTATCATTTGCCAGTGATAAGGATATCTTTAATCAGGAACTAGGACCTACTGTACTGCTAAGTGCCAAAAAGACAGTCCTTAATTTAGAAACATCTTGGTGTAGCGTAGAAGGACTCCACGAATGCAATAAACTGATGGAATAAAACAAAGCAATAAAGAAAGAATGTTGAAATGTTCAATTTTATGTGGACATGACTTATTTAGGGAATTAACAGTGAATTAAGAGAATTCTTTTGTTTTCCTAAATGTATGTTGAAGTGCAAACATTATTGTGGAGTCGAATTCTGGTCTCAGTTCCATCAGTAGGAATAAAAAGCAGGTCAATGGAGTGGTGCTATCACAAAGCTGAGATGTGTATCCAGACAATTATTCTTGAACAGATGTAGAATAGGAGAGTTATTGGTTTGATATCTCTGTTTTAAATTATTTCTAAGAATGTCCTGTGGAAGGAAAATGAATTTGAAAAGATATTGTAAAGGAAAATTAATTTACATCTTTTGAGCAGAAAGAACCTGTTGAATGACATTTAAAAGAGGATTAAAGCTGATTTCTTACAAGCAGTAGAATAATCAGATTTCTAAGCTAAAGTGAAATTAAGGTCCTTCAATTCATCTGCAAAGCTGACTGAAGTTGAATCATCGTTGGGTAATTTACATGTCATTTACAGGGGCATTCATTGTGCTTTTAGTACTGTAAATATGATCTGAACAGCTTTTGATCTTTTGCAGCATTTGCAGGAACATATTATTGTTTCTGAGAAAAAAAGGAAGACTTTTATAAAAAAAAAAATCCTCAACGCTTTTTTTACAATGTCAAAACAAATGTGTCAACCAAATGGTAATATCTGCGCTAGTTTCATTTATCTGCACACGGCAGTTGTGAGGTTTAATGATTGTTTGTCACAAAAATACATTTTAAGAGGAGCAAGCAGATTGCTGAGTAGCAAACATGTTTTATGGAATATGTAACATTGTAAACACATTTTTGTTTCAATAGGATTTACAGAGGTTTGGAAAATGAGTGTGTACATACAAAATGAGAAGTAGACAAAGCTTATATTTTCCTACCTAAGAATTTTGCTTTCATTTGTTTTTGACAGGAAGATTCATTTTCTACCATTAAAATTCACACCTTCATACTTTTTTTATGCTGGTCTTTTCTCACCTTTTGAACTGGGACTAATTCTTCTGACATGTATTTGACCACAGGTCCCATAGCAAGAGAACATTCCGACATTTCCCACAACTGCCAACCTTGTTTATCTCGTCAATTCTCTCTTGAAGGATCAGATCTTTAGCTGTGCCAAAGCCCAGGGAAGTCAATGAAAAGATTCCCAAAGGCTTTGAATCAGTCTCTGGCAGCAAAGCACCACCAACTTCAATGGAATTACACCAATTTGCTCCAGCTGAGGATTTGACCTGGTGTTTAATACTGCACTCATCACCATTGTCTGGGATTCGTCCTGAATATTTCTTGGAGGCACAAAGAGAGAGATGATCTGAAACCAGAGTTTTGGCTGGGGACAGGGTAGAGTAGAAGAAGGTGGTTATCATTTAGAGAGATAATGGTTCAGTTAAATATTTTATTGAATAAACTATTGGGAAACTTTAGATATGCTTACGGGATTATGATGTTGTAGAACAAATCTCTATCTGAATAACATTGTTGTCGTGGATTATGGAGGAAATAGTAATAATATTTATCATGTATTATTGACAACTGGCATTCTGAGAACAGCCAAATTAATATGTAGACACTTCTACAAGTTTTACTTTTTTGTTCATCAAATGATTTGATTCCTCTTGCTGACTAGTGTTGATATGGGAGCCACACAAAAAAGACATGAGTTGGTTGTCAATCAGACGACTTGGATAGCTTTATGATTATGACTCCATCTCATGACACAAAAGCCAATTAAAATAATGATATCTAATATAAAATGTCTTTAAATAGCATCTAGATTCCTGTCAATGGATGTGGACTGAAGCCTTTTGACTCTCTTCATTTGGGCATCAATTTTAAAACCTGCTGAATTCCTTTTTGGATTTTTTGGTTCTTTCCATAGATGGTAGAGAGTCTAATGAGAATGTTGCATCAATTCCTTTGTTTAGGGAGCTGAAATCTGGCATGTTGAATCCCAAAAATACTGATTTCATTTGCTATTAAAAGATAATCACATTTATAGTCTTAGGAGCTATGCTGCCTCATATTGGCAGTTTCCATTACCTTATGAGTAGAATGGTCAGTGGATTTTGAATTTTAAGACCCATTAAGCCTCAGGTCATATTCATTAACAAAGATTCATAAAATGAAAGCAAAGCAGTTCTAATTAAGTGAAAAATACTGTATCACAATCTGTCCATTACATGAAGAGGACAAAGCTTAAAGTTTTGGAGTGATCTAAAAGACCTGGAGGCCAAAATCCTCTTGATATTTTTAGGTTCAGAAGATTGTAAAATCCTATTAGCTTTGAAACCAAGACCTCATATCTGCCTTTAAATAACCTTGCTCCAGACTAGTGCATCACAACACACCTGAAATACATGTCAATGTACACTGATGTTCACACTCATATTTGACATATAACTCCCTAGGGCAGGTCTAGGTACAGTTTCTTTCTCTACTTCATGCTGTCTACCATTCTCTTCTATCTGCCCAAATATTTGCAAGATTTATTATCAGTTTAAACACATTAACTATCAGGTTTAGATGGGTAAAGCTCCTCAATTTCCTAAATGACTTCTTGCATTTCTGCTCAGAACTTTATCTTGATATTTTTGTTGGGTGTTTTCTGGAAAAACCCAACCAACCACCCAACCACCCAACCAATTAACCAACCCTCCAACAAAAACCACCCCCAGCAAAATCTATATTTGAGTTCATTATTTTTGGGATGCCTTTTCCTAAAGTGTCTGTCTGTCTCTCCCTTGTGTCCTCTGGTTTCATGTCCTCCACGGGCTTACTGGTGAAATCCAGCATGACTAGGATGACTGTGATATCACTTTTACAACGTTCATAATAAATACTAAACACTGTCTCACTTCTCTGAGATTGTTATGGTTTATGCACAACATCATCATCTTGTCCAATCCAGCCACTCATACTTCATCCAGGAATTCTACAATGCTCAGGCTGAGTTTCTTCACAACAACTTGGAGCTGAGCAACCTCTCTTTTCTTTCACAAACCCATCAAAGGCAACAGGGATTTACTTCAGTGATGCCCTGGCTGACCTGTTGTGTTGCTGTCACTTATTTCACATCCAAAATTTATTCTCCCTGTCTTCTCTCATGTCTTACCTCTTTGTCTTTCAAAACACTCTCAGATCTTATTTTTGGAAGGCAACAATCAGTCTCATTGCATTGCTTGCTCTTAATTTAATGAGGTTTTTTTGTATTATCAGGTTCTGGTAGTCCTGTCTCACCAACTTGGAACCACTCTGCAGATGCCCACAAGCACTGGATACATCTCTAAGTCATGCTGTGTCTATAACAAAGAAAAGAGTTTTCCCTTCCCCAAGAGCTGAAGGAATAAGAAAGGACAAGTGCTTGCAGCGAAGCAGAGACTCTGAGACAGGAACATCCTTAGCTACAATCAGATATCCTGTGTAGCTGGGGTCTGACAGGAGAGCAGAGTGTAGGATCTCTCCAGGCTCAGACAACCCATGTACCTGACATCTGGATGTCAGGCAAGAAGAAGTGAAGCAGTCAGCTGGATTTAATCCTTGGAGTTAAGAAATGAAACCAGACATTGGCACTGTTGTGTTTTCTCCCATACAGGTGTTACTTTAGAAAGAAAACTGCTCCTTCCCTCCTTTTTCGGCTCTCTTGGACTGAATATACACATCTGACCTAGGACCTTCTTCCTTGCATAGCTGGAGCTTCAAATTCAAGTAAAGATATAGGTGGGGGACACCTTTGGAGATGTGGGAAAACTTGAATTTATGGGAGAGGGTTTTGTGCATATGTGTGTACATGCATGTAAGTGTTTAAAATGCTCTAAAAAACAAGACAAATGTCTTACTTACCATGCTGTGAGCATATCCTACTGTTTAGGAAGATATTCCAACCCAAACCATTCTCTGTTTCTGTGATACTGATGCTGCTGGGAGAAAAATGGCCACACATAGTAGGGAAAATGTTTCATTTATGGTCCCCTTTTTTTTGCTTCTCCGATTTCTCTACCATGTTGGAGGAGCTGGTATTTTAGTGAACATAAATCACCAGAGGATTTAGATGTCTGGTGGTTCATCTCAAGCCCATGGGCAGCTCATCTGTAACTTTTGGTTGCCCCAAGAAAAACTTACACTGCTCATCTGTTTCAATGAATATTGATATGCAACTCATATCCCTTCAGCATTTCTTCAGATCCTCAGCCCTCAAGCAAATCCCCCAAAGGAAATGATTTGTTTGGTCAGATTCCCACAGGCTTGATCTTTAGCGATGCTTGACAACTTTTGTGCCAAAAAGCAGAATACTTTTTGGTTTATTATCTGTCAGTTGAGTTTAGCTGTAAGTGACAGACAGAAGTGGTCTCAGACACCATCAGGGCCACTCTTGACTATATTTCCTTGTCTGAATTCTTTTCAGCAATTTAGTAGAAGGTATTTTTGATGGTTAAAGGAACTGCAAATGCCTCCACCTGGCTTTTTCCATGCAACCGTTGAGCTTTGCACCATTTTTTGCACCATGAATAGCTCTTTTCTGCTTCTCATACACCTTGAGCATCTGTTGGAGCCTGGATGAGTTGGACCCTGAAGATTCCTGCCTCAGCAATAACTTTAGAGCCATCCCATGTGCTTGCCTAGATGAAACAAACCATCCAACTTTCAAACAGCTCTGTTTAGAGGGGATGAACCTCATCCTAAGTTGGAAATGTTATATTTTGGAAGCTGCAAATACAAAACTTTCCCCCACTTCATCTGCTCCTAATTGTTCTTTTCACTGCTTGCTGGTGCTTCATGTTCCTCCTTGTTGCCAACTGCTTTTCATTTACCAAACAAACAGATTATGGCACCATTTCAATGGACCGAGTTAATATTCTATTTCAAGAGAAATTCTTCTCGAGTTTTTGACTTTGATTCATTGATGTGGGGAAATTTCCTTGTTGGTAAATACGGTTTTTATAAAGCATTTAAGACCTTTAGAAAGAGTTGTCTGAACTGATTGTTTCTCTCATTTGTGACATTACTCAGTCCATTAAAGCACTCAGGGGCGGTTTTTAGTTTCATGGCAGCCCAGGCTCACTTCTGCCTTGCTCTGGGTTTGCAGAACTAACACAGCTGAATGGCCATTGCACTCCTGAAAGAAAAACAAATGATGCTGCGGATGCATGGAAGCACTTGGATTTAGGAAACCAAGGTTCAACTTTATCTTTGGAATGGACATTTCAATCCTTAGTGTCACAATATAATTTTGCAACCCTGGGTCTTTTGGTGGTCATCAGACCTTGTAAAGAATTGTTTCAGTTCAGTTCAACTCACGGAGACCACCAGTTAGGATAGAGGTCCATCATTCTTGTTGATATCCTTGGAGACCTGTCCCAGGAGTTTTAAATGAGGAAAATTTTGCTTGAAATAGCTTTTACTTCATCTGTAGCATGTGGTGTAGCCACTTGGTAATTCTGGTCTTTTTTTCTGTCTATTCCATCTTCACCTCTTGGAACCAGAGAAAAAAAACTTGCTCACAAAAATTTTCGTAATTTAGGATGGGGAAAATGGAAAAGTCCTAAAATACTATGTTTAGGTGTCAGTCATACTATGGTGGCCTCCAGGTTTACATATCTCTTAGCAGATGAGACCTCTTTCTCATTTTTGATCCTTTTATTGGAACAATTATTTAAGAATAATGCAGATTGTTTCAGTTTTTACCAACAGGGGCTGTGAAAACCAATTTTTTCCTCTTTGGAAGCCGTGACCATAGAATACGCATCCAAAGAAATGTATTTACAGGAATATAAATAGGAATATAAATATGTAGGCCAACTAATACCAAATCCTACGATTGCTACTTTATATTAAAAATACCCCAAACCAAATCAAAACCTCTTCCTAGATTATTTTGAAGTTTAGCAACTACCTAGGTCAGAATTGAAATCAGTTTAATTCTGTCTTGGGGTCACTTTATGATACTGTATCCCCCATGTTCCATTTACTACTAAGCATTTGTTTTTGTTGTAAGGGCTTCTGTGTAAGGAAAGGTTTCTGAGAGTAAGAGCAGAATTCACACTGTTTGGTGGCATCTGAGGGACACCTCTTTCCCCTGATGAGTCCTGTCTTGTAATTGTGATTTTTTGGACTGCAATTCCCCAGTATAAAAAAAACAATGCACACATACATATGCACATATACCTTCACACTACACTCTTGGCCAGCTAAATGGGAAAGACTAATTTTATATAACTTTTTACATGATATTTCAAGCAACACAGGATGTTGTTCTCTAAAGACCAAAGGAAGTGGCAATTTTTAACTGAGTTTATCTTCATCCCTTACTTGGTGAGTTACCAGTTTCATATCTTTTATATTAACTCGAAGTTTATGTTACAAAAAACCCAGAACAATCTCCTGAGTCACAGCATAACTGGTGAAAACTGCAGCAGATCTGTTCTTTTTCCTTCTCACTATCGTGGCAGGCTGCAGGCATAAGCAGAGCAAACAGATTCCTAAGGGAGCAGATGCCAAACCTCTCTCACTTTCTACTTTGCCTGTGATTGTGACCAGGAATCAAGTGAACTCAGTCCTAATGACAATAGAATATTTCTCAACAGGCCACAGTTACATGCCAAAATTCAAAGTAAAGCCTTGTGCTTAATTATTCTGTTAAACTATTGGCCACACTGTAGCAGCAATTATTCAAAATTCTTAATCTTCAATCCTGTTCACCAGATAAGATGGCAATTAGAATGCTTCTGGACCTGAAAAATGAGATTATCAAAGTTAATATCATGCTTATGTACCTGACAGTGCCAGGACCTAGCGTCTAATGGGAACAAAATGGTTTGCACAAGTGTAACTGGAAGAATTTGGCTTGGGGTTGCCATTCTCAAAAGGAAGGGGTGTTTTTTGACAACAATTTAGCTCCCTCAATCAGAATTAGGTAGACTAGATTAATTCCTGAAAATAGAGAGGCTCAAAGACAAAAACTCTTTTTCCATAACAAAGATTCAGAGTAACCTGGTTATGAGCCTTTAAGAGATGCAACACCAACCACATCAATGGAAACAGGAGAGAAAATGTGGAGCACCAACCAAATTTGTGCAATAATTAATCACAAAACACTTTGCCTTCAAACTGAACTACAGCAATGCTGCACTGGGTGAATTTTACCCTCAGAGCCCTGCTTTGCACAGGGTGCTGTGAGGCTTAATTAATGAGCCTCTGTATTGTGGTTGGAGATCCTTACATAAAGCAATGGATACACAAGTGGAAAAAACAAACAAATGAACAGAAAGAGAACAGGAAAATAAAAAAAATCTCTACACGAGCTTGCCAGAATTAAGATGCCATTATTTCAGCTGTGATTAAAGGATACAAGCTTTAGGAAACTGAAACAGTGAGTTTCCTCTGTGGCAGAACACTGTGGGTTTCTGACATAAAATAGGGTTGTTGAGTTGATTAACAACGGTGTCCTTTAAAAAAAAAAGAAAGCAGCAGCTTCCTATTCACATTCAGTTTAAATAATTAAAATGGTATTTACAAATGCTGCTAAGATCTTTTGTTATTTCATTTGGCATGTGTTGCTCTTTTTTTTTTTCGCGGGGCTAATGAGTAAATTGCAAACATACATTATTCTTCACCATTCTCCACTCACTTTCCTCCCACTGGCAACCAATCTACCAGAATTTTCTTCCATTCCCATTAATTGGTCCTCAGAGAATCTGCCTCGCATACCTTTGCAGTGACAGTCAGGGAACATTTCTTAGTAATACTGAGTCAGAAGCCCTGTGATAGCTCGCAAGTCACATATTGAACTGGAGCTGTACTACTCCCTTCCATTATGTTTAATGCATGAGGCTTCTGAAATGGCATGGCTCAGGTGATGGATCATACTTTTCCTTCCAGAGTATCATGACTTTCTCTGGTTATTTCTTTAAGATATTTATATATTTTCTTTTATTCCTAGTGCAATGATTGCCTGGCAGTCCATATCAACCACAACAGCATGGCAAGGAGGATAACCTCATGTTTATTGAGGCTGCAGAATGCCAGTGTCTCAAGCTCTAGAGGGAAAATATAATAAATAAATAAGTAAAATAGCCATGTCTCCCAGACACTCCTATTTTTAACATCTTTGAAAATTTTGGGCTGGGAAGTTTCAGTACAGTATGGAATCCACAGGGTCTTGCAAAGTTTAAGCAATCTATGACATTTTTTATTTTAAATGCGTGTTGCTCAGCAGTGCTGCAAGGTCCCAGGTGAAATCAGGTGTCTGCTATGCAGAGACATAGAAAATAAAAAAAAATCTTCACTACCCCAAAGACTTCACAACCAAAAGTGATGAGAGAAGCAATTATTTTCACTTGTCAGAGGAGGAATTAGCATGCAGATAGATGGAGTGTTATTTGGAGACAGCCTTCTATACATGTCCAATTTATTTGCCGTGTGGGTTTTAGTAAACTGGGTACTGGAAACAGTGGGGTGGTTCAGGTTGGTGCAAGATTCCTGCAGCTGCTATCAAAACACAGACCTTAGAAACCAAGGGTGAAATTTATTATGTATAACTGTAGGAATGGACATAATTTTTCTCTCCCTTGGCTGCACGGAATCCACAATAGGTCTTTATCCACTTAATTTTCATCTGCCAGTCCAGAAACGTGAATTTACAATTCATTTGTGTTACATCTGCTAGCCCCAGACAGATGTCTTACACCCTGTAAGGCAGCTCAAATGCCACTTTCTGCTCTGCAATGGATTTTTAGATCTAAACTAAGGAAATTGTATTAACTATATAACTGTGGAGAGAGCCAATAGAGAGAGCTGGATACTTCTGGGAGATGATGTGGCCCTTCCAAATAGAGGTATCTGGAAAAGACGGGATGGTTCACATTCTGGAGGTGCTTAGCTCTTTCCACCAGGACCAGAGGAAAGCTAGAAGCTTGTCTTACACAGAATACACATCATGGGGGTACCTAAATTCATCCGAGACCCTCCTCACATGACTGCTAAAGCCCAAGCAGGTAAAGCTCCTTTCCATATCTCCCTCTCCTTCCCCTACACTCAGCATTGGAGCCATGGAAGGTACCTGAAGTTCCAGTCTGAAGGTATAAAACCATAGTGAGACGCTATACAAGAGCAAAGCAGTTCTATAGAGCAAAAAAACCTCATGATACACTTGAGTACAAATCCTTTTATTGGAAGTGCTGTAATTAACTTTATGTCTGTACAGATGTTCTCATAGCGAATTTTTACCTTGCCAAGGTCTCTCTGTAAATACTAAGAATAGTTTTGGAACCAATAATTTGTGATCCAATGGTGGAAAATACTCATACTACAACAGAATGTCTTTTTCTAAAAATATTATCAAGGACCACAGCTATTGCACAAACAACCCAAATGTGTTTATTGATATGTATAGGAAAACTAAAGAACAGATATGTTCCCATATTACTTTCTGGGTTCTTTCTCAATATGGATTGCAATTACATTTAGCTTTCCTTCCACCTAAAAAGAGTGCCTGGGAATAAGGTGATGGGCTCCCAGCTGCAATTTTGTTGATAGCAATTGTCGCTGCTCCAAGTTTCCTTATGGATGGTGTTCAGCTCTGGATTAGGAATTCACAGAGCACTGTCTGTGTTTGGCTTCTCAAGATGGTGAGGAGATTTCAGTGTAGTGATGTATGACCTTTTTCATCTTAATTCCTACAGGTCTTCAAGCTAGGAGGCTGTCACTGAGAAAATATCCTGAGTGTGAGAAGCCTGTGTGTTTAGTTTTTGTATATACAAGAATAAAGACAAGTACTTGGATTTTTTTCTTTTTTTTTCCCTCATGCCCTTGAAACTGTTTTATTTGGCCTAGCTGGGTTTTATTTGGCACCTATTCCAACATATTAAACAAAGCCAGGGTTTGTTCCTAAACACTGGAACTTGGTCATCTGTGCTTTTTAATTATTAATAAATCATTTTGGCCTGATCCAGCTAGGAGTCTTCAAAATAATTCCTAGGTATGGTCAAGAGTCAGCATGGGCCAGAGATCATTCTCAACAGGTAGTTTAAGTGTTGCCACTGTGCCTTAAAAGGATGTGGCCAGACTGTCCCCAGTTGTCTCAAAGTCAGAGAATAGACCCTGGGAATTTTCAGTGCATCCATAAAGAAGGAATCATTTGAAATCCAAATAAAATAAAAATACCATACTTCCCTCTTTTACAGGCACATATCCAGAGATTATAAAATTATGATCCATACTCAGAGTTTTAAGGGGAAAAGAGCAAATTCTCTGACAATATTCCGTAGAAAAATATGCAGGATTGACACAAATATATACCAAAATTGTTCTCCTAATGACAAACATCTGAGCTGAAGCCCAGGTGTTTGGGTAAAATCATTCCAATGCATAGGAATATGATATTTTTTTAAAAGGGCCAGTGATCCACACAGACCTCTCTGACTGGCACTGCCAAGACATTCCAGTTTCTGGAGCCAAAGGCACCAGAATCAGGATTAATTACCTTGGCTCTCCCAATTTCAGCCTGAATGATTATATGACAGATGAGTCAATCTGCATTTTGAGTGAAACTGGAGGGGTGATTCATTTTATATCACAGATTTATGGTGAAAAACCTTAACCATTGTTACTGCTCCTCATGAATGCCATGGTTAAGAATGTCAGCCTTGTTTTCAAAAGATGTTTGTGCTAAAGTAACAATGTTTCTTTCTGCCCCTTATGTCTTTTTGCCTCTTTACCTCCCTATAACAAAAATTCAGTTGTTATTTTTGAGTCTAAGGCATGACTTTAACAGTTTGTATAAATCAGTTCTGTCTAAATTCAAACTATTCATGATTTTTTTTTTTTTTTTTTACCCATAAAACATCAAATCACAGAAAATCCAGAGCTGGAACGGACCCACCAGGACGATTGAGTCCAACTCCTGACCCTGCACAGGACACCACAACAAGTCCACCAGATACCTGAGAGGATTGTGCAAACACTCTCCTCTCCTCTCCTCGCCTCGCCTCGCCTCGGCTCCCCTCCCCTCCTCTCCCCTCCCCTCCCCTCTCTTCTTCGACACAGACACTTTTTGAAAATGGCATTCATTAAGATGGTCAAAATACTTGAATCCTCCACTTTATATATTCCAGGTTTACAAGTTCCATCTAGAGAAGTATAGTCTTTACAGCCATCCAGGTTCTCATTTGAGTTTGGGTGGGCTTGTGAGGATGTCCAGTTACCATCAGGCGGCAAATACGTGACAAGATTCTGTCTGCAAGAGAAACTGAATATAAAAACCAGGAGATGGCATAGGATAAGAAAGGAAAAGACCTCCAAGGTTATTGAGTCCAATCTGTGACCAATCATCACCTTGTCAACGAGATCATGGCACCAAGTGCCGTGTCCAATTCTTTCTTCAACATCTATAGGGATGGTGACTCCACCAACTCCCTGGGAAATCCATCCCAAGGTTTGACAGCCCCTTGCATGAAGAAATTTTTCCTGAAGCATATAAACCCATAGAAATTAGCCCTCCTTGACATTAATTTTGTGCATGCAGCTATTTTCTTTCTGAGACTGCAGTTTTGAAATGGAAGGTCCTGATGCCCAGATTGGGAGCTCAAGGTAAGTCATTAATGGAAAGATGTCAACAAACTGTGAGTACCCCATATAACACTCGAAATCAAAACCCACCAGGCATTCAAGTAAACATGTCATGATCACTGCTTCTAGAGCCCATAGAGAGAGAGTCCGCATGGGAAGGATTCCTACTTTTCTGAGATGCTCTCTGTTGTAGACAAACTAGAACCTCATTCTCCAACTGGAGAATGAAACCCTCTACTAAATATCTGATGATAATTAGGTGTTAAAAATTTATATGACTTCGATTAAAGGGAGAGGAAATTCCCAGAGGAGAAATGCATAATTTCCTAATGTGTGGATAAAATGAGTCAAGAATTTTATTGGCCATGAATTGATGAAAGATGTATTCAAAGGGAGTACTGTCTAAGGGGGCATCTTCTTCTGTCTTCTACTCTTACCAAGGGTCCTGTCTTGGGAGTATTTTTAGGGACAGTTATAGACATATATGAAGATTGAGATGCTTGGTCAGTCTCTATAAAATTTCTCTTTCCTTCTGACCTGAGCCTAATGGTTCGTGCTGGTCTGATGTATCTCATTCAGTCTCCAAAGCTGAGTGATATGGGACACCATGAAGTACATAAATCATATTATATTTTTTTGACAGTGTCTGGAGTTATGACCCTTGTAACTCTTTGAATTAGACCAATGTAGAACATGTTAGTCTAATGCTGTCTCTGCTTGCTGCTGGACATTGTGGAAAAAAAATCAGTACACTGTAAAAATGATGTGCATTTGGATCTGCTGTCTGTATGACTGTTAAATGCCAATCTTGCCTCGTTTTGTAGCATGTCTCATCTGTGTGTTGAATCATGGATTTTTGGGGCAGGGGGTAGGAATCAGTGACTCATTGGTTTTGCAGTTATTTTTCTTTGTCTGTGAGTCAAAATATGACTCAAATGCTTCAAAATTATTGGAAATGCACTCCAGATAGAATTAATCTAATGTAATGCTGATGTCTAAAATGCAAAACTCTATCTCTGAGCTACACACCCTGGACTCCTTTTGTGGTCAATGGAGAGGAATGGGTATCTTGAGGCTGTAACGGATGTCACCAAAAGTAGAATGTTCAAGTAGGTCAAATGAATCAAGCCCAAATGTGTTTGTTTCCTTCAAGGGCAGATGGAGACGTCTCCTTCAGAAAAGTCTAAAGTAACCCCCAAGCGCTGTTCCATTCTTCCACAGTTCAGAAGTACAAGCCATGCTTGTCTAAGTCACAGTCAGATTATTCTGTCTGAGTTCCACTAAAATCATAAGAACATCAGAAATACCTGACTGAACCTCACCATCAGCACGTTGTCTCCCATAGCTGGCGAAAAGCAGAAGCCCAGGGAAGAGCCATAAAACCAGGGCATATGTATTATATTTTCTTCACCTTCCTTCCCAGCCTCTAAACCATCTGCAGCTTCAGAACACTCTAAGCCAGACGTGTTTCTGATGTGTTCAGTGATCTATGAATGTGTCCCATTTTCCTGAAAACCAATGTTTAGGACTAAACCATACGCAGCAACCTTCTGGAAGAAGGCTCTACTTTCAGTGCATTGGAAAGTCATTTATGGTCTTTGGGATGTGACACTGCATGTTTTATCTGTTAAAAACTGGTTTTGCTTTCAGAATTCCTTTGCCATGAAGCAATTGTTAAAGTGTCCCTCCATTTTCTTCTGTTTTCTTCTTAAAATTCTGGCATTTATTCACAGCTGAAAGATAGAATCACAGAATGGTTTGCGTTGAAAGGGCTCTTAAAGATCAGTTTGTTCCAAACCCCTGCCATGGGCAGGGGCACCTTCCACTAGACCAGGTTGCTCCATGCCCCATATAACCTGGCCTTGGACACTTCCAAGAATTCAGGGGCAGCCGCAGCTTCTCCGGGCAACCTGTGCCAGTGCCAAATGGACTTTAAAACTCAGTAAAAGTTGGAAACTTAAAGAATGATGAACAGCTAGGCCTGGTATGTGGAAAATTTTGTGAGGATATTCTGAACTAGAAGGGGAAGTAATAAACAAAGTAGGTGAAAGCTGAGTCACTCTGAGTGGGTGAAGGGCTGAGAACAAGATCTACCTAACCCCATGCAGACCTTGGTAACAGAGACAATGAATTGATCATGAAACTTGTCTAGAGAATAACTTATACGAGAAATATAAAAATAACTTGTGTAGAAGATAGGGAAGATACGGAGAGGGAAAGAGATAGATATTTTTGGAAGTCAGGTTCAGAAAAAGTGATGCTCACGAAGAAAAACCCAGGTTTTTTTGGTAATCGGTTCACTTATGAAGAGAAAAAATACAGTGCAGAATAAAATCATGATCAAGAGGAAAGAAAGCACATTAAAAAAAAAAGTAAAAGGTTTGTGAAGGCCTTGTAAAGGTAAAATCAAAAAAAAGTGAAAAAATGAAGATGATTATTGTTGGCTGGGTGATAATTCTGAGGCTTTCCCTTCTTCTCTCCTTTGCCTCTTTATTTCTCCTGCTAAAAGCCCATTTCCCACCTGTTCTGCAAGACTTCTATGACTTTGCTCCTCTTTTCTGTCCTTTCTTTGATCTAACTGAATTCCCTGCATCTTCTCTATCTCTGCTAATTACCACATCTCTTGCTGCACCTTTCAAACACCAGACCTGTCAGTCACAGCCCAATTACCACATTTCAGACCCATGAGCAAAATCTAACCCAAAAAGTGATTTGAAACCCACATTTCATACCAATGTCTCATGCATAGACTGGTTTGGAAAGCTTTGTTCCATCTGCTGTTCCTCTGTTATTTGTTCTGTTTGTCTTTTCATTATCTGTGGTTAACATGCAAAAGTATTGAAAGACCTCATCAAAGGTTTAATTTAAAGATAACTCTGCCTTTTAGTAAATATTGACAATGATTTTTATATTTCAAGGAATCACATAGAATTTAATACAAAATTATATCCAAGTTACAGACAGCAACATAATTATTTTAATCCATAAACCAAAAGAATAGTTTTCGCTATAAGAAATGTAATTTCTGTAGAATCCTACCAATTCTCGCAGCCTAATTTTAGTCTTTTTCAAATTGTTAGAGTGCTTTCACATAACATTAGACTAAGTGGCAGCAGATTTCCATTATTAATGACATACTGCGACAGTGAATAGCTACAAGCAATTATTGGAAGATTGACAATGGGCAATGAAAATAAATTAGCTAATTCAAGCTACACAGCAAATACTTTCACATAACCAGCAGCATCTTCAAAACCAGGATAGATGATCTGCAAACAGTTCAAAATTCTCCACAAATACTGTTTACAGCAGACAATGTGTTGACAATCAGACAAGACTGAGATTAAATAGGGTCTGGCCCTATTTGTTATTTTTGTTTGCCAAACATTCCTTTTATAAAATACACTATATTTGGGTTTATTTTGTTGTTCACACATCTCACATGAGTATCACTTTTTAATTAGCAACACTAATGAGGGCATATGACTCAAAAATCATATTAAAATCTTTGCTGTTTAAACAGCCTAGATTTACAAATATCTCAGCAAAACGACCATGTAATTTGATATGAAAACACCCTCGTCACCTTCTCTAAACCCTCTTGTCCTGAAGGAGAATGTATTTCATCATCATATAGATGAAATAACAAATAAAGCAATGTCTTCAGTAGGAAAAAAAAACAAAGACAAAACAAACCAAAATCCCAACTCTATGTCTATAGAAATAGTTTTTATTCTCATTTCTATTAGGTGAACTAAAGATATACCAGCTGAGCGGGATCCATAATGGCTTACACTGTTCCTACCTCAGAGAACTTCCCAGTGGTCCATGCTGGAAGAGACTTGGTGTGATCTGTTCCCAGGAAAGAAATTCTACTTCCCACATGCTGAAATATTGCTTGACAGATACAGTTCCTACTTTTCATATTTATTTATTTATTTATTTAGTAGTAGTAAACGACAAAGAGGAGCCCATACAGACTAGTTTTAATTTTATCCTATCTTAGGCCCACAAAAATAGGTGTGAAACTTCCTCATCACTCCTGCTGAAGAACTGTACTTAATGAAAGTCGAACCACTAACACACATTTTAGGTGTGATCACAATATTTCTGGTCTCAGAAGTGCTGTCTTCTGCCAGTTGTGTAAGGAGAACAAAATCACTCCTGCAGCAAACAAGGGATGATGTTGATCTCAACCCAACTCTCTGGGTTGAGACCAGACATGCATTTGATATATGAAGCACTATCAAAGAGAGGGGATTTATATTGTTGCAGTGCTTAAGTGACTCTTAACTAGTAAAAGTAATGCTAGTGACACCCCTTCAGAGAACAGAATATTGACTCTCTCTGTATATATACACCTAAATAATGCAATTTCTTCACTGAAATATTGGTTAAGCTTTGAAACAGGCTCCCCAGAGAAGTGTTGGAGTCAACATTCTCAGAGGTGTTAGAAAAATGGATAGACATGGCACTTTGTCATATGGTTTAGTGAGCATGGTGGTATTTGGTCTTGATGGACTTGATGAATTTGGAGGTCTTATCCAGCCTTAATGATTCAACGATTTTATGATTCTATATTGGTTGGACAGGGTAGTTGCTTTTTCTCCATCTCCACACATTCCATTTCTTTGCAACAGAAAGGAATTCATTCTGCTATACCTTTTTTTCTAGAGATAAACTTGGGAGCCATTTGCAAAAGATGGGTCAGGGCTCTGAAGTCCCTGGCCCTGACAATGCCAGGTGCAGAGAGAGCAGGACAAGAAAAGCATCAGGAATAAAAAGATGCAATGTGCACTGTGATGGTGGGCTGAGAAAAGCATTTCAATGTTCCTCTAAGGTTTGCCTACACACTCATAGGTTTACATTCAAGCTGAAGGAGATACTTCGTAATACATGACAGTTCTAGGAGTGCAGTGAGGAGGACAGAGAAGAGGACACTGTCAGTGTTTTATCTGTTTGGTAGTTATCCTTAACACAGATACTTTCAAGATAGTTACAGGAAGCTCCTCCTCTTCCTCTTTGTTCCCCTTGGCTTACACCTCTGTGGTTCCAACTCCATGGTCCTTCGTTCCAGCACTAAGCAAGAAAATATTTGATCTTTAGCTTGTTCATGGCTCTTGAAAGAAGGTCAGAGCACCATACTTCAATCCTTTGGTTCTTTCAGTTCCTTGGGAACACCTTGCTCTGGCACTGCTTCATCTCCTGCTTTTTTTTGCATCTCTTGCTTGTTTAGTTTGCAGACCCCTGGAAGCAAGGACAGTTTCTTGTTGGGTGTGCATGGAGCGTGTGGATCACTGGAGACTCTGAATGAGACAGTGCCAGAGACAATAAAAACAACCAGATAATCGACTGTTCAATTAAGGTAACAGGACTGCCTTGAAAATGGGGATTTTTAAACAAACACAGCTAAAAATGGACTTTATTCCAGTGTTTTTAACAGCTGCTTCTTTAATTGCTTGGATTTAGGTTTTCATGAGAATGAAACATTTTTACAAAATAATAAAACAAAAGTTGACAAAAACTAGACAAAGAGATCCTTTAATTTTTTAAATTAAAACATATTTCACAAATTCATAATGTATTAGGATTTGAAACACATGATGAAGTAGAACAGCATTCTAGAGGAAATGTGTATACTTTGACCTTCTTGATAGATAATCATAGAATCTTATGATGGTTTGGTTTAGAAAGGACTTCAAAGCTCATCTCCTTCCACCCTCCCTGCCAGGGACACGTTCCACCATGCCAGATTGCTCAAAGCTCCATCCAAGCTGGCCTTGAGCACTTCCAAGGACTGGGCATAACTGCAATACGGCACAGTTTATGCCATTTCCAGGAATGTTTGACACTTACTTTCCATTATTTAAAACGTAAAATTGAATCCATGAGCACTCCATTGCTGCTCTGCCATTTTGCTGACAGCTGTAATTTATCTGCCTGGCTTCCTTCATTTGAAAGTCTTCAGAAATACCTTTTTTTAGACCCTGTTATCAGACCTTGTTTTTCCTCATTTACCTCAGTCAGGGTACAGGATTCCTGAACGGAGAATCTCTGAGAAAATCCGCTCTCAGAAAATCTCTCAAATGAAGAGTTGTTGACCTCAGAAGTTCCTTGCCAGGGTTTTACTGAGGCATATGGTGTGTGATTTTTCCACCTCACAGCTGGAAGCTCTGGGCACTGTTGGAATGGATGTTTCACAAGACCTTGAGTCACCCTCACCACCATCATTAGCGCAGCCCAGGCTGGTATTTAATATTCTTTTTGTAGCCATGAGTAATTTGCACAGAATCTTTGGTGATCCAGGTTCCAGTTCTCCTAGCTCAAAACGAATTCTGTGGCTGAAATAAAGGAATTAAGCTTGGAGTCCAGTTTTTAGTATATAAAACAAAGGACTCAGCTAAGGACTTCTGCTTAGTTTTATAGACGTGAATAATTCCTTCTACAAGACCACTGCTCTGCTTTTCTCCAACATGAGCTTAAACCCCTTGCAAAATCAAGGCAAAGAAGTCATAATTATGTCTTCACTGTGCAGAAATGTAATTATTTTTCTGTATTGCACAGATGATAGATATGCTTTAATAGTAATAGTATAATAACAACTAAAATTAATAATGTTGTGAAAGTCTCCTTGCTGTTATTCTTTTAATGTGAAAGGCATTCAAATCCTCTATAGATGGACTACACAAATCCTTACTAAGATATAATGTTTCTTTCTGAAATGAAAATTCAACAACATTATCTTTCATGCCAAATATATAATAATTTATATTACACATCTTAGGTGACCATGTTGAAAGCAGAGTTTCCGAGGCCCTGTCTTAATCTTCATTTTTCTTTTCAACAAGGAAACACATACTGGATGCAAAAAGCAATAATATAAACTCAAGCAACAATTTGAGTCAACACAAACTGATTATTTGCACACATTTTCCTGAATCCTAATTGCTTTCAGAGTTCTCAAAACACCATTAGATGGAGAAATAACAACTTTCATCATACAGTAAAAGGCAATTACACCAACTTGGAAAAGATACCTTGGGAATCTTCATATCAAGCTTGATTTACCCTGATGTTCTGCAAACATGTGTACCAATCACAACAGTTTTGACTCAACTCCAACACAAAATAATGTTCCCAGAAGTTCACTGGAGGTAAAGCTAAATTTTCACAGTGGTCCCTTCTGGCCTTTAATCTATTAATCATGGTCTTTTTAGATTAAAGCACCAGAATTGCCTACATATCCCATCTTCTGATTTCCTCCCACTCATTTTCTATAGCCTTTCTTGTTCTATATTTAAACTCCATGTCCCTTTCCAGCCTTCAAATATGCACTGCATTCCACCTGCCTTATCTGAACCTGCCTGTGGTATGGGGGAGCCTGGACATACCTGGAGAATATTTCCGAACAAAATAAATTTCTGCCTAACCGTCACCTTCAGCACAAGAAATAATGTGCTTTATTACTGAATGAGCAAAGCCTGAAAAGACAGCCCAGGTTTATTCAGTAGAGTAATTCAAGTGGAGCCAGTGGGAAAAAAACCATCTGGGATCAGAAGTCCCAAAGAACTGGGAAAGCCATTCCATGATTTTCCTTGGAACAGCCATGGTAGTAGGTACTATGGCTTCCAGAAGCAAAAAATGTTATTTAAAGATTTATTATCCCATGAATCCTGATACCTCCTTTTGCGGGAATAGCTATATAAGGAATTAAAAAGCTATTGATGCTCTACTGTGCTGGTCAGAGACAAACATCAGCTTTATGGGCATCATGACCCGCACCAATGACAAATCATATTTCTCTTCCAGAGAGGAAAAGCAGGAGGAGGAATTATAGGTTCAACTACACCACTCTAAATTATCTGTCAATAGAGTCCTTGTCTGTTTTGCCTGCATCAAAAAAGCATCTCTATAAACACATAAAACACACGTGTGGACATTGTCCTATCAGAATCAGGGGAACTTGCTGCAGACTGTGGCTAGAACTTGTTCACATTCACACTGAACACACCAGGTAGAAATACAGGCCAGACAGGAATACAGACCCAGGAGCATCCCGTGGTGTCAAGGGCTGTGCCTCAGCCCTGGCACAAGTCCTGCAAACTGGCCAAAAAGTTTGTCTGTTCTATTGAAGCCTCACTGGATTTGATGCATCACATTCCATGTAATTAATTTGTCTGCTGTGGCTTTGGAACAGTGTCAGAAATCATGCTCTGACTGAATGTCTGACCCTGGAATCTGAAGAAAATTGCCTAGAATTCTTCCTCTCCCAAACAAAATTTCCAAATGGAAAAAGAAAAGATATCAGGAAAAAGTGCACTTCAAAGCATGATTTTGAATGACATAGGGACTGCATCATGGCCCTAATTTCTTGTTATTAAGTAATTTTGAAAAATATAGCCTTCCTCCCTTCCTTCCTTCCTTCCTTCCTTCCCGCAAAGAAACAGCCAAAAAGGCAATCTTCCTCCACAGACAAAATTATGCAATGAAATAGAACAGTTTTAAACAGATAAATAAAAATAAGGACAATGTTTAGGTCCAATGTTTGCTCTTTCACAGAGGTGAAAGGACCAAAAAGTGTGGTCCTGAAAATTTGGGTTTATGTATACATGTATGTATGTGTGTATTTATTTATTTTACTTTATGTCTTTATATCCAGTTTCATAAAGCTTTCAAAAATCATAACTCTTTGGTAACCAATAACCTCACTTAACTCTGGGTATGTAAAAGGTAGTTTTCAAGACTAAGCTAGACTTCTACATTGCTTTTACAGGCTTTGAGCAACCCATGGCCTCCAGAGTGAATAGTGCCTTGGAATTCACTGTTCTTGCTGAAATAGGCCTTTGGTGACTCATATAGCCCTGGGAGTGTTTAACCCGAAGTTAATTTCATTATGCTTTGATCACTCCTGCATGTTGCAGTGGAATTTTGTACTCAGAGCATACACGTGCATTGGAGGAGGATTCATGGGACACAGGAGCTATGGGAGGTGGAGAAGAAGCACTCCAACATTTACAGACTCCCAGATTATTTAGAGAGGGTTGGGGTTTCTCCCTATACCTACTGACTGCATCCTCCAACCAAAAATGTCACTGATCAGTAGCTTAACGATGTTTTGTAACTATTATACAAACTGCTGAGTAACTCCAAACAGGTTTATGCAGGCAGCTCTTATCCCCAAGCATATTTGTATACATTTATATTATTTACATTATATTTCTCTGTTTATTCTTTCTATATTTTGAATGGGCTACCTGCAGACTAAGAAAAACATGTTTCTATGCATGTGGAAAGCAGTTTGCGTGCCTGGAATTATCACAAAGGATGCAAACTTATCATAACTTTTTCTTTGTTTTAATATTTCTATTTTTAAGAACAGCAACACAATTTTTAAGAAACCTTGAGCACGAGGCCACTCGTGTAACACCACTGATACAATTTCTTCCTTGTCTATATAGGAAACAATAAAGTAATTTAAATAACTGTAAGATGGCTCATGCAAGTCCCCTCCAAATTTATGTTGTCATGGATGCAAACAAGGGTGATCACCATGAGGGACCATGACAGAAGCCTCATCCCTGCAGGTTCAGGGGAGGATGAGCCATGGGTTCCAGAGAAGTCACTTCCACTGTCACCCTCAGTGAAAGCTGGAGGTACCCTGGTTACCTGCCCTGCTTTGCAGAGCTCTCAAAGAGTGAAGCTGGTAATGATGGTGAACAGGAAATTCAATTTGCTATTGTGAGAGAAAGGGGAAGAAAAGACACCTTACTGATTTTTAAAGGAGAAATTTCACCTGTTAGATACCACAGGTAACTGGATGCTTTTTTAATATCTCTGGGAGAGAAGAAAACCAAGGTGGGAGAACTGAAGTCTCCTTTTCATGAATCACAGTCCTGGTTAGGAATTGATTGAATTATAGTTGCAACTTTTTAATTCCTCTCAGGTTTCTGACTAGAACATCCTGTTACTGTTGGATGCCTTTACTCCAGTCAGTCCTGCGGACCCAACGCGTTTCTGGGGCTGTGGGCTGGCCCCTGTGTCCTGAACTCCACTGTTAACCAGGACTGACCCAGTTTCCAAGGAAGTTAGTGGCAAGCTGCCCACTAACTTCAGTCAGCGAGTGCAGTTCCAGAAACCGTGTCACTTCTGATGAGGCATGAGATGGAAAGAGCAGGGGTTGACTTTGGGCTCCTAGCGCTGAGCATGTGGGGTTGACAGCTGGAAAAATAATCTACCTTTACCTCCAGGTATGTTATCCAGCTACCTGCCTATCTCTATATATTTCTTCTGGAGCAGATTTAGAGAAGTTCCTCCATGTACAAGGCCGAACAGCTCATGGAATATTTTGTTTATATGTTGTTTCAAGGATATTTTGGGATGTGTTCAAGGGCAGGTGGGGTGGAGCTTTGAGCAACCTCTTTCTAGTGCAAGATATCCCTACACGTGGCAGGGCCATTGGAACGAGATGATTTTTAAGGTCCCTTTCAACATGAACCATTCTGTGATTTTATGATATATTAAGCATTTTATCTTTGTCAAAGACATTGGTCTTAAACTTATTTTAAGCCACCAGAAAATGTATCTTATTTTGTGTCTTTTCTCAGATGGAAGTATATAAATCTAATTTGTAGAATTTGAGGTATATTTTCAGAGTTTAATAAATCAATCAACATGTAGAAACAGCTCCCAAATTTAATCAAGACCTCCTTCAAAAGATTGTTATCGACATTGCCTGAGTCACCAGGTTGTTCCTTGCTAATTATTAGCTAATACAACAATAAAATAAGATAAAGGGTTTCTGTAAGATACACTATGATATTGGCAATGGAACAGAAAAACTTCAGAACAACCGAAGATATAATATTTCCAGTGAATGATTAAGAAAAATATATAGAAATTAAGTATAAGTGTAACAGAGCAAAAGGCAGCTGCTGAGGACTTAACTTTGGCCATGGAAATGGCCAAAGAAGAGAAACAAAGAAGAAATTGCCGTTTGATGTTTGCAAGTGGCTGATTTTTGTCTTAGAGGGTAGTTCAGGATAGATCTGAACGGTTCCAAAATTCTTCTTGTCAGAGAGACTTGGAAGTCCAAACTTAATTCACTCAAGGAATGCATGTTGTGACTCAGACACTGACTTCGGAAACAAGGAGAAAGAGAAGGGATAGATCAGTCTTCTTGATGCCTAGGGGAGTTTAACTGGAAATCTTTCTTAGTGTCATTTCTGAGCAGATATTTTTTTCTATTTCCTGATGTCTGAGGGATGGATGTGCAAGGACTAACCAGGCAGAATCCTAGTCCCACACAGCTACCCAAATAAAAATGGCATTTTACTGGAAATGTGACCCACAGCAGGTTCCAACTTGAAGTTTATGTCTTTTATTCTAGTTATGCACTGGCTCACTCTTATGTATGCTAAGCATTTTCAGTGGAGCATTCAGACACCCAGAGTGGTCACACTGAACTTCATATTCATTCAGTTTAATGAGTTCTACTTGTCCCTAAGTTCTTCCAGATTTCACTTCTTTTCATCACTTTCTTTGAAATTGTGTGTGCATTTTCCAAGACAACCCAAGTGACTTATCCAATTCAGTAGTGGCCAGTGTGACCTGGCAACAGCCGCCTTTACAGTGTCACTAGAAAAGTTGGATACTCAATCCCTGGAAGTGTTCAAGACCAGGTTGGATAGGGCTTGGAATAACCTGGGATAGTGGAAGGTGTCACTGCCCATGGCAGGGGATTGAAATGAGAAGATCTTTAATATTCCTTCCAACCCAAACCATTCTGTGATTCTGTGAAAGAATGGTTTTGGGAGGACAATTGTGGTATTAAAGCAGAGGAAAGCAAAGTAATCGGATATTCTTAGGGCTTTATGGAGAAAAAGCATTTCTGTTTATGTCTCTGTGTGTGCACATTAACAGATCCTCAGGGGAGAGCTCACAAAGGCTAATTTTGGCCTGAAGAGGTGGATAACTGAGCAGCCCTCTAGCCAGGAAAAGGAGGGAGAGAGACACTTGCTCCTTCAGGGAACGATTAAGGAAAGTCCTTTCCAGAACTTATTTCTTTCCTGGCACAACAGAACCTATTGCTGTAGGCTACCATCAGCGTTTGGTGCCACCACCCTTGGAGTGTTTGCTGTTAGCCTGAGAGCTGGGATAACCAGACCTTTGCCATGATGGACTTTCACTTGGAAAACGTAAGTCATAACTCATTAAGCCTTTGGTCATGCGAAAATTTACACGCACCATTAAAGGCAATGAAATTATTCACAGTGCATCACATCAGGGTCCTGCCTGCCATCATCTTTAGTCCCAGTTTGGAAAAACTTGTATAGAAGCTTCACTTCAGGCTAAAGCAAATAGCAGAATTAGTTTATAACTAAGTTATATATAATAGGATGGTTTGTTAATAACAAAAATACGCTCTAGGAAAATAATTTTGTCAACACATCTTGCTTTGGGAAGGGTTTTTCAGGTCCAAGAGAGGATTTCTGTCCAGCTATAGGAATGCTGGAGAATGGCCCAGAATCCAGGGCTAAGGTGCTCACCGGGGACAGAGGACACCCGGGTTGTCTCTGTGCTGCCTGATTCAGCTCAGGTGTTGGAATTTTTCTTTCTGTGCTCCAACCAAGTGATTTGATGCCTTGGTTGACCTAAGGTGGGATGCTTCCCTCTGGAAACTCAAAAAGTCTTCAATTACTTCAAAAGGAAAAGGGAACAGATTTGATTATATTTGACTTATTGAGGAATGCATTAAGATCGAAGTTTTTTATTAAAGCATCAATACTTTTATTGCTACAAGCTTGAGAAGGGTGTTTTTGGAAAGATACCCTGCATGAGAGTATGTTTTCAGGTCTTCACTAGAAAAACACTGTGTTCCCCATTTTGTATTCTCTCTGGCACCTATTATTTGGTAATTTTCCATTAACTTTGAAGCACTCTTCAACCACATATTTCTTGTCCGTAAATTAATCAACACATTTACAATTTATTAATATGCAAATTCGAGTTATTTTTAACTGGTTTTACAGTCAAGAACCACATATTTATTGTGAGTTATCACACTAGATCAAATTTTCATGCCACATTTTGATATGAAGACATACATCAGAAGTACTAGTCCCAATAGGAAGTAGGTAGCTTAACAAATTCCCATCTTTTTCATAAGATGAGAAAATAGCTTCCAAGTATGTTCATTAAAGTGATGCTGTTGCCTCAAAAAGGGCAACTTGAGTCAGTAACACTGAGGAATCTGTGGTGTGTTTAATAGAGAAAGTAGTTACTCTTTTAAAAATAAATCCCAAATGGATGAAATGATTAATAAGCAGCAATGTCATCTGCAAACTTTTTTATTTTTCCAATGTAATGGAGAAAGAAAAAACAATATCGACAACTTATTTGTATGATTTTCCTTGCTCTCTTTAAACTGCAGCAGTGCATTTAAAAAATTTTCGTACCGGTAATGTGTTTTGTTCTTTTAAGTACTCAGTCTCTGATAGAAATGGACAGAGAGGAACAGAGGTTTAGTTGGAATAACCTCTAGCTTGGTTTTGATTAGCTTGGCAATTAAATGTAATATTTCACATGCAACATTCAGCTTCCTGCAATATGGTTAACAATATCTCTAATTCCATTGTGTAAACGAATGTAAGAAGAATATTATTATCACAAGCAAGACAATAACTTACCACAGCATGGTAACTTTCCATAGCATGTAACTTTTATTCAAAAAATTAGAGGAAAACCAGAGTATACCTAGTGAAGGGCCTTATTTTTATTTATTTATTTACTTTTAAAGGACAACACCTTATAGTTTTCCGACAAGAAGGTACACTCCAAAATAAATTGACATGCACAGGAAGTGCCACCTGAACATGAGGAAGAACTTCTTTCCTGTGCAGTGACTGAGCACTGAACTGATTGTCCAGAGAGGGTGTGGTGTCTCCCTCACTGGGGATATTCCAGACCCACTTGGATGCAATCCTCTGCCCTGTGCCCTGTGCTCTGGGATGACCCTGTTGAGCAGGGAGGTTGAACAAGATGAAAGACCCACTCTGGTCCCTTCCAACCTTTCCCGTTCTGCCATTTGCTGATTCTGTGAAATGTAAAGTTTTCAAAATCATTACTCATACAATCCACAAGAGAACAACTTTCCATCAAAAAAAACAAACCAAACCAAACCAAAAAAATCCCACCCAACAACAACAAAAAACAAACAACCCAAACAAACTGTAAACTTTGATCCTTGGTTGTGATCCTCTGAAGAGTATAATGAGAAAAGGTCAACTGACAAGGCAGAAACGGTATCAAATGGAACTCAGGTCTTTCTCTTGGAGAATTCAGACTCAGAGCTGTTCCCCTTCTTGCTCTCAGCCTTTCCAGCCTCACTGAAGCAGTTCCTATTAAGGACTTTTCCTATAACAGCCATAGGGGAGTGTTTTCTGCCCCATGCCTCTCATCCATCTCAATCACTCATCTTTACTGACATATCAGAGTGTTCTCCAGAGGAAGATGAAGTTTGCTTTGAGATCTCTCAGTAAAGTGAGTCTCCAGTCTTTAGCTTTGTAAATAAGTCAGAGAATTTAGACTTTTTCTGCCTAATTCCTGAACTACTCAGAATAAAGACCCAGTGAGACTCAAATAAAAATGAAAGTAGGAATTCTCCAGGGAACAGCCGTGAAAGAGAGATTTAGGCAACACAGATGCTGACTGAGGGAACCTAAAGGATGATAGGTGTGGGTTTCCAAGGGTCTGAAATGTATTGAGTTGCTCCAGAGAAGAACGGAGATGGACAGCAGAGTTGAGGAAGTGTCTGTAGCACAAGTCTGATGAGGAGCAGCTCCGGAAGTTGGAGGTGTTTAATCTGAAGAAAAGAAGGCTCAATGGGGCTACCTTGTCATTTTCTCCAACAGCCTGACAGGAGGCTGTAGCCAGGTGGGGGTTGGTCTCCCATGTAACAAGTGATAGGACAAGAGGAAATGGCCTCAAGTTGCACCAGGGAAAGTTTGGACTGGATAGTAGGAAAAGTTTTTTCACTGAAAATGTAGCCAGGTATTGGAACAGGCTTGCCAGGGAAGCAGTGGTGTCACCACCCCTGAAAGTGTTCCAAAAATGTGTAGATGTGGCACTTAGGGACATGATTTATTGGGGAGCTTGGTAGTGGTGGGTTAATGGTTGGACTTGATGACCATGGAGATTTTTTCCAACCCCAGTGATTTTATGATTCTAAGTCCACCTTGACTCTATTTTGACTCTACCACTTGCTAGAGAATAAAGAAGGAAGGAGGAAGAAAGAATAAGGAGTGAGGATTTTAATATAAGTTCAAGAAAATATTTTTAAGCAGAAAAGTATCTCTGTTACCTCTCTGCAGTCAAATACCTTCTCAAGAGCAAACCCTGCAAGCAGTCTGCCTGCCTGTGGACTCCCTGAAACATTCAGATATCTGAATCCTGAGCAATCCTACAGCCTTCAGCTAAGACACTCCATATTTACCCTGATTAACCGTGATTATGCTCTGCCTCTACAAAAATAAGCAGACAGAAATCTGTTAGAGCATAAGGCTACAAATGCTGTGTTCATGTGCAATTCTGAGTGGATCATTAAGGTTGAGAGGCTGAAGCTGAATATATATGCACAGGTTTGAGGCTCTGGGCATCAACTGCTATTTATGCTCGTGTTTAGCACATAGACTAATGCTGCACTCACGTCTCTGAACGTTAAAGCAGTGCATTGCAACGCTGAGCTGATAAATCAGCCTGCAAATACCGCCTGAGAAACGTTAGTAAAGCAAGGGACAGCTCTGCTGGATTCTGTCCTGCAAATAGAGGTTTTATAAGACAAATGGTCCAAATTTGTTGGTCTGTGTAAATCAGCAGAATTCTGTGTTGTTAACAGAACTACACCAATTTCCACCGGCCCAGAATCTGACATTTTTCATAGAAAGGAATGAGTCTTCATTTACAGCTTCAGCTGGAAAAATTCATTACTTGGAAATCCTTAGGCTACATTTATTGAACAGAAATTATTGCCATAAGGGTGCTACTTTAATAATCATGCACGCAGCTCAGGAAAAACCTCTGCAGTTATTTTACCTTCCTGCATTTTTTGTTCTTCTGTTGAGCGTGTATTTGACCATATATTAGCTTAGCTCTAATTGAGATTATCTTTAGAAACTTAAGAGATTAGAATGAGGGCTGCTGTAAACCTATGATTTATATTCTGATTTTAAAAATTGAGTAAAACAAAAAAAATACATATAAAAGCTACGGTTTATAGCATTTTTAATGAAATTAATGTTAAATATTAGAATTATCATTGTTTTTAATGGTAATAGCTCCTATAAAAATAACAGAACTTGCATGCTTTCATTGCTTAGATATGTCCTTGTTAAATCTTAACATATTGTTTCCCATATTTGAAAAAGAAAACCAAAAAATTTGCAAAATATTATAATGAGCTTAATTTTACCGTAAAGCCTGAGAAGGGAAGACAGAACCCTGTGAAATAAAGCACTTTTAGAATCATTTGCTGCATGCCTCTGATGTTAGATATCACTTAATCTTCACTCTGAACACCTTGAAAAACTGTTTTAGAAGGAAAATGCAATCAATATTACATCATAACTGAAAATCTACAGTGAAACAGTAAATAGAGTCCACCCAGATTGATAATTCACATTTTTAAACTTATTAGCAAAAGAAAATATATAATCTGTAAAACTGGGTTAAATGGGTTAACTGAGTTGAGAACTTTTTTTCTTGCTTTTGTTTAGTTTCTTGTAGTTTCATTGTTTGTGGGATGTTTGTTATTTTGCCCATGAGAATAATGAAAGGTTAAAGTAAAACTTTAATTTTGCTTTTGGGAATAACACTGTAAAAAAAAAAAGGTCCAGTTTTCTCTTCAAATGTGTTTCCTTTTCATTCTATTTGTCTGTCTTTATGTATGTATGTGCTTGATAGAAATGTATCTTAGATTCAGATTTATTCAGTTCTACTAAAACACGGTTCTCTTAGAAAAAAGCATAATAATAAAACAACTCCTCCAATCTGTTCTGCTTCAAGTGCATAAATAGAAGAAAAAAATGAGCTGATTTTATGTGCATACCTATCTACAACTTATTTTTTGTGAAACCATATCATGCTGTACCCTATAGAAGACTGGCTCTGTAAAAATGTTGCACACACAATCCTACAGTGCTGGACATATTTTGCAGTTTGCAAGCTGTCACACCACAGATAAATGCCACAAAATCCTACACCAGATCTTTGAAATTTTAGTTTTATTTAGATTACACAGTGAGAATAATCCTTGTAGGGAAATATCCAATGCTGGATGCATGCCCTGCAATTTTTTCTATTTAAAAACGCCACCTTCTATGTTTAAATGACTGGATTAATATACTAAATTATTGTTGTGATAACTCTTGGAATTACTTTTAAAAACAATAAAAAATTGCCTTTTAAAAAACTTGCTGCCTACAGTCTCGGTGTGATTCTGAACACAGCAACATCAGACCAGACTGGAGATTTCATGTTACTTTCTACATTTCAAGTCTTAATATTAAACACTTTTCCTTGCCTAGTATTAGTTTCATATGTTAATATCATTTTTTATTAACATAATACAAATATCACTTGCAGTACTACATCCTTCATTGCTAGCGGCTTTCATATCAAATGTCACAGCAAATTTTATTTTCGCTAATAGATTACGACTTGTACATTGTATTAGTGAAAGTGAACATTATTACAGGATGACACTAAAATTAAAGAACATCCTGTACAACAGCACTAACACTCTGCTAAATTCCCTACTCCTTCCAACCCACTCTCTATCCCATTCCACCCCACAAAATGCTATCAGAAGTTCTGTTAGATATTTTAGTGCTTCTTTGGAGAAAACTTCACCTTTCAAGAACCTCGCTATATCCATTGTCAAAATATCACATTATACAATTCACTGGAAGTGAACTTATTGCTAAATACCCATTAGGTTCCCAGGAGATGCCTTACATTAATTGTTTAGTGAAAGCACCCTTAGGCTATCGCTGGGGAAGAACATTAAATGCATAAAAAGAGAAGTTGACAGAGATCCCTGTAGAACAAGATACATCTCCTGGCTTAAAACTTCTCCAGGAAGAATCCTGCGAGTTGCTGCTCAAAATGGTCATTTTGGGGTTATTTTTTCCTCCTGCTCCTGCCAGCACAGATAGAATTAATCTGAAAGGAAAGTGAGTGCTGCATCAGCAGAGAGTCTTTAAAAAGTGATTTTGAAAAGCCAAGCTGGGGGTGGTAAACAAGGAAGAGGAAAAAAAAAAGGCATTGTTGGGCATTGTTTTGGATCTGAGGTGCCTGTCTGGCTTGCAGAAATAATAACAAGGAAAAAAGTTGGAGAGAAGAGAAAGTGCAGAACTAATGCTACAGATGAAATGGAAACTAAGAAAGAAAGATGGTCAGGAGAGAGAAGGGGGAAAATGAAGAGAGAAAGGAGGGATGGGATGCTCCAATGAGCAATGATTTCAGAAAGGTTGTAGCTAAAATGTCAGCGAGCTGTTCACCAGCGAGAAGCCCAGTTCAGAAGGGAAGGGGAATGATTTTAGCAGCCAGGCACATCCTATGCTCCTGTCTGCTGTGTCCTTCCTACCACGTCCCCTTAACACTGTTCTTTTCTCTAATATCGACAGATGATTGATCTCCTCTTGATTACACATTTAATATCATTTAATCTATTTTACTGTATCTTGTATTTAAATCACCTCTGCAACGAACCTATATTACACCAGAATTTTTTTTTACCTCAGAAAACCAGATTTTGGGGTTTGGTACTGCTGCCAAAGCACCACAAGAGGGGGCACTAGTTAAACAAGACGCAAGAATGGAATTTTTACTTTTCCCAGGTTTTTTTTCTTTTGTCACTCATAAATACAGGAAAAAAATTCTCTTTCCGTCCTGCAGTAGAGTATGATGCTATTATTATGTTGGGAATATTTATTCCTATTGGGATAATTAATAGAAGAGTAGCTACCATGAAGATTTATTGTAAAAAGGCATGCAGAAGACTGACCGTCATCAAAAGTAATTAGCAAAATAAAATTAAGCTTTTGTTCACATCTCCCTCAAGAAAAACCTAAGAGGGAAATTAAATCTTCTTTATTTTTGGCTGAGTCTTCACATCTGTTTATAACCAACGTTTGAAAACATGAGGCTCCTGGATATTGAGATGTGTGTCTGTTTTGAACAGCCAGTGCCTCGCAGCCTGTGTAGTCATTTGTCTTTGTAAGAAGGGTACACAAATTACGTGAAGTCAAGTTTTGTTTCTATTTGGCACTCATTTTGTGCAGGTGCAAATGCCTGCAAGGTTGTAGAAATCAAGGATGTACTCTATGCTTTATATTAGCTGCCTATCTAAGGGACTTGTATGTCTGTATTGAACATATAAGCACCTCAGTCTGCTCGGGATTTTTCTCCAAACAGCCCAAGAAGGTAGGAAGCACCTTTATGTCTGGTTTTGTATTTGGGGGAGCTAAGGCAACCAAGGTCTGGAATCACAAAGACCTTCAATCCCCGCTGAAATCACTGGAATTCAGGCAATCCCATATATGTAGAGTAGATAAGTAAGAAGATGGGATTTTACCCCAAACTACCAGAGAGATGAAGAAACTGAAATTAGACATCCACAGTCCTAAACTGGAAGATTAAATTCTGTCCCTGAAAGCAAAATATCTTCCCCTAAACTGTCTCTATTCTAATTTGTGCCAGCTTTACCAAAGTGCAGCTCTCCAGGTTCATGACCGAGCCACAGGACTCTCACATTCCCAAATAATCGATGTATTTAGTAATGTTCTTCCTAACAGGAGATGTGAGGAGGCTGAAAACCCAATTTTCAAGTTCTTCCAAGATTTTATTACTTTTCTCCACTAAAGTTGCCAAATCTGGCTAAATACAGCACTTCAGACTTAATTACATCACTGCAAACTCCCTGGGGCGTGTTCCCACAGGTTCACCCATGTTAAAGATTTGGGGTAAATGAGGACAGCAGCTCAGGAAAGGGAGTGTTCTGTTTTCAGGTATTAGACTTTGTCCACAGCCTGCCCAGAACAGAAATATTAAGCACCACTAATCAATTTCTATTTTGGTTTACTATGGAAAAGCAACAGGTTATGGAATGGGAAGCCAACCCACATGAGGCATCCCATCTCCAGCCATGCTGAGCACACTGATGAACCCTTTTCAGTGCCTGTACTGGGAAGTCTCATACATTTCTCATGACTGGATTAAAATAAGTTTGGAAAAATGGCAAATGTCCCTCAGAAAGAGGCACTAAGATGACGAAAAAGAAAGGCGAGGCTTTTCAATTTAGCTTAAATCTTAATTTGATCTCAACATACCCAGAATAGTTTAAGAGATTGTTTCACAGGCAGTTTGAGTTGAATTTACTGCTCATTGCAATGGAAAGAATTAGTTTCCTCTCTCATTCACCTTGAGCCAGGCTTATTGTACATCACACAGGAAGGACATCAGCCTGTTCAGGGGTGTCCAGAGGAGGCCACCAAGTCAGTCAGAGGGATGGAGCACCTCTGACTATGAGGAAAGGTTGGGACAATTGAGATTGTACAGCCTCGAAAAGAGAAGACTTTGAGGTGACCTAATTTTGGCTTTCCAGTACCTGAAGGGATCCCACAAGAAAGAGGGAGAGAGACTATTTACAAGGGTCTGGAATGACAGGGCAAGGGAGGATGGCTTCAAAGTGAAAGAGCTGAGATTAAGATTAGATAGAAGAAATTCTTCATGGTGAGAGTGGTGAGACCCTGGCATAGGGTGCCCAGAGAAGCTGTGGCTGCCCCATCCCTGGAAGTGTCCAAGGCCAGGTTGGATGGGGCTTGGAGCAACCTGGGATAGTGGAAGCTTGGATGATCTTTAAGGTCCCATCCAACCCCAACTCTTTTCTGTTTCTATGATTCTATAAGACACATCTGTGTTAGTCAATCAGAGTACACAATTTCTTACAAGTGTCCTTTGGAAAAGCACATGATGTTTCTATCTAGAATCATCAGAATCACCAGCTGGAATACGGAGTACAGCTCTTCTTTCTATGAGTGCACAGGGTATCACCATTCCTGCCTTCCCAGTCAGTCCCCTAAGCATCAGTTTGTACAGTGGCATTTTTGGAATGAGGTGATTTGACAAATCAGTCGTCAAGGCGTTGTCAGCTGAAATCTCTAAAAGGACTTGATTCTATATCAGGAGAGGCTACAGGACATTTATCATGACAAGCTGCGTTGTCCAGCTAAAAAACATTTTTTAACACTGCCAGCAGCTGAGTAAACCAGGGAGCACCACTCTGTCAGATTCATGGCCTGTGGAAGATCCATAAGAAAACCTGTTTGGAAGAGTTGCATGTGCATCAGGCTTGGTGTGAAAACCATCCCTGTGAAAAGGAGTGGATATGATCATGCGAAGAGAACTTTGTCATGGCTAAGAAAAAGAGTGTGTTACTATGATATTTAAGTAAAGACATTATTGGTATAAAATGCAGTCTAGAGGTACATCTTATCTTGTGGCTGATACCTTGGAATATTTTCCAGAGTATAAAAGCACAGGAGTCTGCACTGGACTGAAAGTCCATTCAATTTTCTGCCCTGCTCCTTATAGGTTTCACAGGAACACATAGAGAAATGAACCGTTTTCCCTGACTCATCTTTCAAGATTCTGGGATTTCTCTTGCCTGGGATTTTGAGAGACTAGTTACAATGATTCCCCTAATGTACTTTTTTTCGTTAATTCATCTGATTACTTTTCCAATTCACTCAGCATTTGGACTTTACAGAGCAGTGCGATGAGGATTTCCAGTTTATGGCATATGCAATGAGTTTTTCTTGTTTAAAACTCATTACCAGGGAATTTCATTTCATGCCATCTAGATTTATATATTAGAAAAAACAATGAATAAACTTTTCTGTTCACTTTCTCCACGTCAGTCATAATTTTATCTACCTTTAGCATGTGAGAGGGGACAGCTCAGAACGGATTTACATTCATTCCTTCTCTCTCCTGTGGTATGTTTGTCTCTGAATTCCAACATTCAATAGCCTGGACTAAAACAATCCCAGCTGCACTAGGCTACTGCCTGGAACTCCTCTGCAGATGGACACTGCAGCCTGAGTGATTCTATGGAATAAATCCTGTTTATCTACAGAATTGGTCTCCCTGCTTATACACAGAGAGAAGGCCCAGAAGACATCCCCTGTATACCTCAGGTCCACTGGATTTCAGTAGCTCTTTCAAACCGTGCACAGCTTGTGACTCCCACTTTGCATAAATGGTTGGAGAACGAGTCACACTTCAGTCTCTAGGGAAACTCACGAGTCTGGAAATGGGAGAAGGAAAAGCAAAAATGCACTATAAGGAACCATTCTCACCTCCTGAGGTGGGGACAAGAAAACGCTTGAGGGTAGGAAATGTGGGGGAAAGGATAGTTATGATGTTGAAGATGGTCACCAGAGTATTTCCATGTTAGTCACAGTTTAGTATGTCTGGGATAAATTTGGAAATCTGATGTCTGTGTGAGAAAAGTCACCCAAGAGTCTCTTTATAGTCCAGAGAAAGAAAGATACTCTCCCAAGATGGATCAGAGGAATCACACCTTAAAGAGTGTCTACTTCAGCTATGGAAATTCTGGGTTTAGTCCTTGCTTCTCCTAGAGGGAATTTGTCCAACACTTCCATGTTTGCTCCATCAAAAGCAGGGAAACTCCAGGTAGAGAGGAGGCAGGAGGAGGTGTGATAATATTTTGAGCATAATCCAGCCTGAGAGATGTGTTTTAAAAACATCTACTAGAGCAAGATCCTCAAATGAGACAGATGGAAGGCAGTTTAACTTAGGGATCCCAAAAGCCGTATAGGTGTTGACTTGTTGATTTCCATCAAGACTGAGACACTCTGTGGCACCACCACAATTAGGCAGTGAGAAATTTTACTGCAGACTATTGGGAAGGTGATCCAGTTGATTTAATTTTTTTTCCTTTAGGAATTTAGGCACCTGAATTTCATACACATCACTAGCAGAAACTTCTTCCTGCCATCTACTTTTCCTCTCTCTCTTCAGATAGGAGACTAACCCCAGCAGTAACCACCATGTTTTGTCTTCTGGGAGATTACCATCAGTTTTAGACAAAAAAGAGTACTTAAATTCTAATTTTTTTGGAGCAGACTAAGAAATGTAATTTTCCTGCTTGTGGTGCTCCACTTTTTGCCTCTTAATAAGTAATCTAATGATTGCTACCTCTGTCCAGAAAGAAAGCAGCCAGGATTCTACATCAGGAGAGGATCCTAAACCACTGTTTCATCATCTCATGGGACTGCCTCAATCACGAGAATTCTCAGAGGGGATCGTACCCATTTCTGAAGGTTATTACTGAACACTCAAGGTTTAAAATGTCCCCAAGCCCTTAGGAGCCCCAAAGCCTGACTCCTAGAAAGGGAGCAGAAATGAGGTGATGGACTCTTTTCCCTGCAGTATCCCTCGACTGTGATCACAACATAATTTTTATTTATGGGGTAATTGTTCTGAGGTCTAGACCTGTTGCCATTAGTATATACATATTTTTAGAGAGAATAAACCTTGCTCTATCAGACACTTATTCTAACTTAGGTAGGGGTAGCTGAGCTCCTAACAGGAGCACAGGTATTTTGGTTCAAGAAGCTCAGATTTTTTTGTTAATGCACCATGAAAATCTTAATGACCATGGAGTTTCTTGACCAGTCCAGTGGTTTAATACTGACTTATCACTAAATATAAAGCTTGGATAAGTGAGAGGTTCTTCTTCATCAGCCACTGTTCCAGCTGTACTATTTTGATCACCTCCACACCACACAGAGCATCTGTCACTTCTTACTGCCAGGATATATTTCTACTTTAGGGTAAAAACATGTAAAGGTAGAAGATTAAAAATGGACATTGTTCTGGCATTTGAAAGGGAGGGAGTTTATCATGTCAAGTCACATTATCTTAATTTCCAGCCATGTAGTGATAAATGTTTTTGGCTCATTCCTCTCTGATGGAATATCCTCCTCTGCAGCGTGGAGAGCTCACATTTCCACAATATTGGCTTAAACTATTCCCATTGACTCACCTCTGATTTTTCTGAAGGTATTGGGTTTTTTTCAGAGAAAGACTGAAAATAAGAGAAATAGAAAATAGGTCTACTCTGAATTGGTTTTAAGACTTTGGTTTGATAACAAGCACAAATCAAACCAGTCTAAGTCCATGCAACTTATTAAGGGAGCATTTCCTTCAGTAACAATTCTAGAGCAATTACTTTTCCTTACCCTGAATTGCCTGTTGTGTGGCTGAGCGATCAGGTGGATCTGAAAGACACTGGGTGAAAACTATGGCTGCTTTAGACCTCTTTTGCATTCAGAACTATTTTCTTGGTATCCTGATTCTGATACTTCAGGAGCTCTGTGATGTCACAGCGAAGGCTTGAGAGCTGGTAACTAGGATGGAATTTTCCCATTGAAAACAGCCTTAGATTGCCCTAAATCCACTGTGAAAATAAACCCTTTGTCCAGGACAGCGAAGTTTGTTTTAGCTTCTAATGAGGCTGAGAGACACTTCACTGGGATTTAACTAATGGGTATGGGTCTGTGATGGAGATCAGGCTCTCTGGAATTTAAACACTGAAGACTCATCTAGGAAAGACAAAAGCAACACTTAGAGACACATTTACAAGGAACTTTGCAAAATATCCACTTGTTTTCATTGAAAAACCCCATTGTTTACACTTTGGAGGAGCGATTTTTCTAAGGTAATGCTTATATTTGTGTGTGAACTAATTTTTAGTGTTGAACAACCACTTAAGTGATCCTGGAAGAACCAGACTGGCAGATACCACACGGCTGAGACCAGCGTACCCCATTCCCACCTGGATGTGGCTTCTTTCATCCAGAAAACACCACAACAGTAGATATTAGGCCTGTCTACCAACAGTAGGTGCTTCTAGTTTCCATGGCTGCAATTCCAGATCCTGCTCTCCAAGAATGCCAGTCCCTTGGACAACAGGGTGAGGATTTACCCTACCAAATTCAAGCAATTACAGTGCAGAAATAATAATCTGTGGGGCTCATTATAGCATCTCTGAGTAATCAGTGGAAAGAAATAAGCTGTCTGGGTTGTTACATGTTTCATCTTAACTCAGGTATCTAAAATAGGCCATGTGAATCTAAGGAGAGAACCAGACTGCACACTGCTACCAATTATATTTTCTGCCTTTTATCTGCACTAAAAAAATCCTGGCTTAACGGTGCTCATATCGGTAGAAGCTTTTAGGATTCAATCTGCTGCATAAAGAAAAAGAGAGAGGGAGGAAACAGTCGGGTTTATGTGGTATTACATACATTTGGCTCCATTTTCATATTGATTATATATACAAAAAAAAAGGGAAAAGTAAATAAACATGAGGAAGATAATGTCCCAAACTGAGTTTTTTCACAAGTGCCTCCTGCTGGGATTGGAAAGACAAACTTCCCCTTGAGGGGACAGAATAACATCATTTTAGTTAAGGCCATATTCTTCATTTGGAACCTCCTCATCAGTATGTCAATGTGTGTTATTCACTGCTTGAAGAGACAATAAAATCAAAGGGCCCATCTTTAGCAAGGAACACGGATGTTCCCAACGTTTACACTACAGAGACCTTGGCCCTTAATAAAACCTACATCCAGTAGCGAAGTTATCAAACGGAGTTGTGCTCATTTTCTTTTATACCCAAGGAAGGGGCACAATATATCTTTACCAGCAGCTGGGAAATTAATGCTACAACTAAAATGACAATCCGCGTCTCAATGAATGATTTCCTGTGGGGTTCGGATAGTGGCTGTGATGGGAAGAGGTGTGATAATGGATCTAAGTCCATAATGCATTTATCCCCAGGTGCACTTGCTCAATCTGTTCATTGTGCAGCTTTTTTTTGGGGCTTACTGGGACTTTTAGAGTTTTATTTTGCTGCACTGAGGCAAATGGTTAGGAATCGCTTTAAAAATGTACAAAAGGGAAGGTTTCTGTGCTTGTGAGGTTTTGTGGAAGGAAACTGGGTTTCTTTGCTGCTTTCAGAAAGGAAATAAATGATATTTTTCAACAGCAGTGCAAAACAGAACTGTGCTACCATTTCTTTTAAAATAGGGAAATTGAGGCACACCACTGGAAACCTTCAGAGGCAGATGAGGGTGGCTAAAGCCCAGCTTCTTTCCTGTGCCATTCCTCTCTTGCAATGGGAGCAGCACTGCAAGAAACACTTTTGCTTTCACAGCACAAGTGCAAGTCGTTTCTAGGCATGTTCTGTATTAAGGTTCACTTATATTAATAATTGAAAAAGTGCTAGTACATGATTAATAAATATGATAAGGATGTTACAGTCCCAAGTAAAATTTCTCAAAGAGGACACAGCTCTTTTGGGCAGTAAGTTTTATGTCAGGAGTTTACCCCATTAGACTATTAAGGAATCTGTATGGAGGAATTAAACAGTTTTGAAAACACCTCCTTAAAAATGGAACTGGAATGCAGTGGTTTGGTCTGTGACAAAGTAAAATAAGCAGAGAGGCAGAACAATATATTGGAGTTAAATAGAGAGAATATTAATTACATACAACTGGCTGGTGGAATTTACAGGTTGGAGATGACTGTGGGGAAAAAATTAAGTTGTCTTAAGGTTTATTTCATCTTTCTTAAGTGGGAAAACTCTCACCTGTTTTTCTTTTATGACTATTAAGGATGATCATCGCTAGTGCCATGTGGACTGCCACTTGATTACTTATCTCTTCAGCGATTTTAGTAAATAATGTTAGAGCACTGTTATTATAAATGCATACACATTAGATAACATCTAACTCCACTCCTGGAAGTGTTCAAGGCCAGGTTGGACTGGGCTTGGAGCAACCTGAACTAGTGGAAACTGTCCATGCCCATGGCAGGGGGGTGAAATGAGATGGTCTTTAGGGTCCATCTCAACCAGAGCCATTCTATGATTCTGTAATTCTACATTGCAAAACTATTACTATCATATACTTTTAGTGCTATTGTACCTCTGAAAGCTGGGATGTGAAATTTCTGGTCAGGGGGAGATTGGGTTGTTCTGGAAAGCCTTGTACGTGAGCACAGCTATCCATTTGCTTGGAAAACTGTCCAGCCCTCATCCAGTGTGCAGCAATAGGAGAGGAAAGTACAAATCCGTCTGTAACATCTCCCTTTGGGTGCGTATGGTGCCGAGAACTCTACAGCCACGGGGTGACACAGCCAACATGCAGCCTCAGTGCTGGAGATGCACAGGAGCCACCCATTTCCCACAGAATCGTGGGATCAATACATTTAGAAACAACTGAGATCACTGAGTTCAGTCATTAACCCAGCACCGCCAAGCTCACCACTAAACCTTGTCACCAAGCACCACAACAACACATTTTTTTAACACTTTCAGGGATGATCCCTGTACAGTCTGTTTCAAAGCCTGACCATCCTTTCAGTGAAGAAATTTTTCCTAATTTCCAATCTAAATTCCCCCGGTACTTCTTGAGACCATTTGCGCCATTTGTTCTTGTCCCATCACTTGTTACTTGGCAGAAGAAACTGAGTCTCACCTGGCTACAATCTCCTGTCAGGGAGTTGTAGAGGGCAGTAAGGTCCCTCCTGAGCCTCATTTTCTCCAGGCTAAGCACCTCCAGCTCCTTCAGCCACAAGAATTTGTGCTTCAGGTCTCAGCCCATCAGACTGCCTTGGTCCTGCTATGTGCTGTCTTAACTTGTTAGCGAAAACTCCTCTCCTTTGCCTCAAAATCCCGCCATGGTCTGTGTGCTTCCCGGCTGGAGACATTGTGGAACTGCTCTGGGTGAGCAGATACTGAACAGGTAAAACCAAAGTCTCCTTCAGGAATTTTGGAATAAATGATTTACTGTGAGAGTGGTGAGACGCTGGCACAGGTTGTCCAGAGAAGCTGTGGCTGCCCCGGTCCTGGAAGTGTTCCAGACCAGGCTGGATGGGGCTTGGGTCAACCTGTTCTAGTGGAAGGTGTCCCTGCCCATGGCAGGGTGTTGGAATGAGATGATCTTTAAGGTGCCTTCCAACCCAAACCACTCTATGATGACTTCTGATCTCTCAAAATGCCATGGAATTGCTTGGGAAAATGCATTGTAAAAAGGTAATGTACAGCAGAGTTCCCTGCTGCTCTAAGTACAGTCTGAGTCACTCTCTAGAAGTAACTCCAAAAATCCAGGAAAGGGAACAGCATGTGTTTCTACCCCTAATCCTGTAGCAAAAAATAAAGGTCTTTATGGGGGAAAAAAATCCTTAATTATCCAACACACTATAACTTTCCGAATCCAGCTCACCTAAGCTATTTTTTTTTCTCTCCTTCCATGAGCAAAACGAATGCTGCAAGCAGGCACAGTGCTAATGGTCTTTTTTCCCGTCTCTTCCCCTTGCTCCCCTAACCGAAGGCAGAACTGCCGAGACTTCAGGAGCCTCTTCATGCTATCACTTCACAGGCTGGAAGGTGACAGCTTCGCCAGGGACTAATGCAGGGCGACATAATTGAATGTGGCCTGCAGCAAAGCAGCTGCCTGGAGCCACTGTTGATTGTAGCTGTCATCAGGTGGAGTTTGCTGCTGAAAAATACGGTCCGGAGGAATGCGGCTCTGGCACGCAGCTCCGAACTGATGGCTTATTTACTCTTGCCCCTCCAACAGGTTTGTGGTTAATAATTGTCACCATCACACTCTTGAGTGAGCACAGATGCTCAAGCTTGGGATCATCAATAATCTTCCCGGTAACCTGGTCTCGGAAATTAAACAGTGGCCCAGTATTCCCATTTCTGGAGGTATATTGTGTGTTTCAGCGTGTCGACCTCCTTTTTTTTATTTTATGGAGAATCTTAAATGATTTTAAAGATATTTCCTACGCCTGTTTATTTAACTGTCACAGGATGTGGCAGAAATATAATCTGCTAAATTAGGCATGAAAAACTGTACACAAAGAGAAGGCTCCCTGATTTCTTCCTTGAAAAGGAAGTGGCTTTAATTACAAATTCAGATGAAGAAGCAATCACATCTTCCATTTATCCAGCTTTTTTCATTTCAAAGGATCTCACCACACTGAACAAGTAATAGGTTTAATCTTTTCTCCTTTATTTGGAGATTGTGAAGTGCAGAAGGAGTATGATAATATTTCATATGAACAAGGCTGCAGGATCTCTCTCTTAGATGCAGTAAGTAATGTATATCTCAGATAACACTGATCTTTGCTACTTAAATCCTGCCTAAACTCTTAGTGGAAAAATAAACAAGCCCCAAGATAAACCTGATCTATTTTTTGATTACTATTATTCCTAACAGATTATAAATTGTTTATGCATTATTTAAATGAAATATACAAAATATAGTATACACAGTGCCATATATCAAATAGAATATTTTAAATATTTAGGATACCATATTTAAGTTTAAATATAAAACACAAACCTTGGACTGTATTAAAATACATAGATACTAATGGAGACAATCCTCTGCTCTCAAATTATTATGCAGTTGTGCTGATAAAATATTGCTCAAGTTTAAAAAGTGTAATTTTATTTTAAATACTTGCAATTTGCATTTTAAAAGTAAACCATATTGGTGTCATTGGCTTTTAGACATCCAGTTCTTCCACATCAGTTGGCAACTAAGGAAGTTCAGGTACATCAAAGAACTCAAACTGAGTTGATTAACGAAAAAGAAGACGGGACACTGCAGAAAAGAAATGAAAAGAGGAATTGTCAGCCTGTACCCGCTGTACCTGTTTGTACCTGCTTGGATTCCCAGGATTTTAGCTTGCTGGGGATGATGGCCAGGGGTTGGTTACATCTGCAGTACAACACTGCACACGTCCCTTGCTGGAGTGGTGCACCCCTTTGGATGACTTCATGAGGCTCTCCTCAGCCCGTAGCACCCAGACCAGCCCCACTGCAAGCTCAGGAGGTCCCGAAAGGCTCTACAAACCCGAATTTAGCATGCAGAGAACTCTTCCTGAGTTCTGGGCCTTATTTGGGTTTTGATGACTCTGGGTTTGCAAACAGTCCATCTCCCCAGCTGTGCTATGGGGGTAAATGAGGCAACAATTAGGCCTAGTATTAACATTATTAACCTTGTTGATTGTAGTTTCCAGCTATGATTACATTATGGGAGCTCCTTTGATTTGGTGCTAAAGGAACTGGGAACAACATTTTGTCCTTTCTCCTGATTCTGAACTTCTCTTGCACAGCTGCAAATAAAGAATTATTCTGGTATAAAACTGGAGCACAATAAGAAATGTCTCCACTGTGCCTATCCTGTCTATGAACATCCTGAATTTGAAAGCTCTGGCTTTTTCAGATTGTCCTTATGGTGGTTTCACAGCGATGTAACTTTAATGACTTCAGCAGAGCTGCTGCTGATAGATGCCCTCGCGAGGAATCAGAAACAGAACAGATCACTCTTCTGCGGGGCTCCTCTGCTACAGACAGAAACAAAAGGTATTTCTTTCCAAACCTCAGGTACCTAAGTCGGTTGTGAAATATTTTTCCCCTTCCTTGACAGAACTGGATCTGCTGTTTATGAAAAGCAAATGAAATATTTCTCCCTTTCCTTGTCAGAACTGGATCTGCTGTTTTTTGAAAAGCAAGGATTAATTATACAAAGTTTAGCCACAAACATCTGTTTTTTCTGCTTTAAATAAACATGTCCCTTCATCTGGTACTGAGGGTTCTCGGGGAAGGGAAAAGCTGTGCACTGCAGAATATCACCGTGGGTTAACAGGAGTGGTCTGATCCTCTTGTCAGGGATGACTCTGTACCTTACCCAAAACACGAGCAAGCAATATTCTCATAAACAGTAAAAATAAAATGTATTTTTAGTAGGAGATCATGATGTCAGCTCAGCTGTCTGCTTGTATTTAGATTTTGGGAGCTTGCAAGAGGATTAAAACCACTTGTTTCTTTTCTTTCTCTCTTTCCCTTTTTTTCCCCCCTTTCTTTCTTTTCTCCTTTTTTTTTTTTTAACTTGTCACTGCAATAAAGTTGGCTGTGGCTCTGGGGAGTCCTCTGTAAAGTACAACGCCCTGGGCTATGGGAGATGGAGCCCTCAATAACTGATATGAAAGGTCCTTAATTAAGCACTTAGCATTTCAAGGCAGTTATCACGGGTAGCCCACAGACCGAGCTGGCAGTCCGTCACCACCGATAGGCCACCTACATGACTAACATGAGTTGAGTCGAGTCTTTTGTACTTGAGGCGAGGAGCCCCGAGGCACAGGCTGATCTGGTGACCCTCCCAGATCCACTTTCTCTGCCGGAAGGAACTGGATATCGGATGTGACAACACTGCAGACGGGAACGTGGGTTTTTTATTTTCCCCCCCTGAAGAGCAGGGATTGAGGAGAAAGTTAGAATGACAGTGGCACTTTCTTGGCTCTGTGCGTTGGTATGAATATGACCAAACCAAATGAATGAATAATTATGAATGTATTATGAAAACAGAAGGGAAAATCCTGTTGCTGTTGTGCATCCAATTATTTCACCAATTGGGAAGTTAACTAAGAAGAAAGTGCTCGTCCCCCCAGCACCACTCTCCTTCCTGTTCTCTTTGTAATCCGCTGGACACGAGAGCCTAAATGATTCAGGGGAAGATTATCTTTATATTAAAGAGAGGGAGAAGACTTTGGTGGCATTAAAGTGGAAAGGGTTAATGGAATGAACTATAGATTAAATTGTAAAGCAATCAAAGAAAACCAAACACTTTATAGCAGACAACCATCTTCTGGTGTTTGGGTCTGTGTCAAGCCATGGATGTGGAAAATTAAAGCCATACTGAGAAGGGAAATGAACCATGTCTAATACATCCCCAGCAATAAAATGTTTTCACTAGGACTGTAAAACTGTGGCTTACATTAGGAAAAAGAAAATCAAACTATATGTCAATTCCACATCATGGGACATGAAGTGTCCACAAAAATTTATATTACTATTTAGAAGTGTTTCATTCTGGTGTTTTATTGTGATTGGATGCGCCCTTCTCAGTATCTTTTGACTGGTATGAAAATGATTTGAACTACTTTTTTAGCATTTATTTTACATCTATTACCTGTTCTATTACTTTTTATTATTTTATTGTGCTTGTGTAGAGGATTTTGCACAGTTTTCATTATAATGTAACATTAAGTCAATTTATTTGTGTATTACACGCTGTATAATTGCACCTTTTTTTGTGGAACAATTTGGATTTCATTATCCAACAAATCAGCAGTGTTACATTTTGAAAAGCTCTTGTTAGAAATCAAGTGCATTTTCCAAGTAAGACAACAGAGGTCAAGTTTGCACCAAAAAGGGAGCAGAAGATTCCATGCCTAAAACACTTGCACAGATGAGAAAGGTCATGGGGGAAAGAAAAATCCTCATTTCTTGGAGAAATTATCTGATTTCTATAGTCTAGATCAATGGAGATCAATGTTTATAAGAAGGGAAATAGTATGGAACAAGGTGGTCCGACACAGAACAAGTTTGAAGGAGACTAGATTAAGGCAAAACCAAATGGGTGCAGAGAACGTGTCAAATGGAACAGCATTTTTGTTTAATATTCTTCCATATCATTCTGTTCCTTAATTTACAAGTGCCATAAAGAGTCTAACTAACGTAGGCAAAGCGGAGTGTACATCTGTTTGTGCAGATCTGCTTTGCTATCATTTATCAGGCTGAAACCTTTCATAAGAGGTGACAGAGCAGCAACTGCAGCTCTCTCAAAGGTGAACTGACAGCCTCTCTGAAAAAGAAATTCAAAATAACATTTTAAATAGCACACCAGGAATGAGAAGAGATGTGAAGATACAAACCTTCACTTTCACTTAACCGGCGGAAGTTGCTATGCAGATCCCTCAGTTCTTTGGTAGTTACAGCTTCAGTCACAAAAGTTAAAATTGGCTTGCGAGTAAATAAACAGGCAGGCTGTACCCTGAAATCCTCAAGATATGAGGAAACCTAAGTCTCCCATGTCATTCAGCTGTCCTGACACAATGGACCTACCAGTTTTCAGAAGGGCAGGCTTTCACAGAATCATGGAATCATTACGGTTGGAAAAGGCCTCTGGAATTATCAAGTTCAGCTGTCAACCCGGCACAGCCATCATATTCACCACTAGGCCATAAGTGCCTGAACACTTTCAGGGATGGGAATTCCACCACTTCCCTGGACAAACTGTTTTAAATTTCACACCTTCTTCTTTTCTGTTTAGCAGGGCCTTTTAGTTAAAAATATTTACAGGTGAGGACGTGCACATGATAAGGTGTATGTGTCTTTACAGTGCTGAGCACAACCCGTCTACAGTTTCACTTGAACTTCTATGATCAGTGAGCCCTCCAGGACTTCCAGTTATGAGGGAAACAATGGAAATAATCTGCTTTTAGTGCTTTAAATGCTGTCAGGTTTTATGTGGAACTGAAATCACCTGAACTGAAATGTATGCATGAAAGAAGAAATGGAATGGTATTCTGCAAATGTAATTTTTTTTCTCATATTAAAGCTATTTTGCTGTTGATAGATTTATTACTCAAAAATATTGTTCTGACAGACCTTATGCTCTATACTCAAATTCCTTAAGGAAGATGTGAGTAAAAGCAAAACAGATTTAAATGCTTTTTCAAATGTAACACTTTTTCAACAAATTGTCAAGTTCACTCTTGAGCTGTGGTTTAAAGTCTTCACCTGCTTCATGGTAGCAGATGAATCAGAAAAAAAAAAAAAAAGCTGAGCATTTCAATTACTAATAACACCTTTTAATTCAGTCTTTTAATCCTCTTCCATCACAACTGGCTCAGAAGCTCTACGACAGAAAGCCTTGTTTATTCCTGCCTTCCACCCCAACCACACACCAAATCAATGTATTTCAACACCTCTCAAAGGTGAGGCAAAGGATAACAGCAGAGCATTGTGGTGGAATGCCCAGGCATAAATTTTTATTTTTTCTGTTTCTAATGTCTGTAGTTCAGGCTCTGGATTTTTGGGAATGTGTAGGTTCTGCATGTTTGAATACTCTACCATTCAGTGCTCCAATATTAAAAGCATCACATATTTAACATCTTGAATTATTGAGGTGATTTGAACAGCTAAACAGACGTATTTTATCACATTTCTTGAGACTGATTCCAGGGATGTGATCGTCCCCCTATACTTGGCATTGGTGAGGCTGCATGTCAAATATTGTCTTTGATTTTAGGCCCCTTGCTACAAGTAAGACGCTGAGATGATGGAGCTTGTCCAGAGACGGGCAATAGACATCTTTTCCAACCTAAATGGATCTGCGATACTAGGACAACAGAGTTTTCTCTCTTCTACAGTAATTTGCTTTATTTTTGATGAATATTACGGTCTTCTATGAACTGAGAAGATCCCAACAGCACCCACACACTAGTAAGTTCCATACCCAACTCCAGTACAATGCTAGTAAATGCTCGTATGTGAGTCTGAAAAAATATTCAATTCCTGTTTCCAGACAGAGGTCAGTGAAAACCTTTACTTCTTTCTGGTAGATGGTGACACATTGTAACCAGTGGAGTAATGAACTCCATCACTTCAAAATGTATTGTCATAAGTGGAGTTAACAGCTGAGTGGGTGATCATCCACTGTGAAGTGTTTTGTCTCAGTTACTCAGTTTCTCACAAACTTTGAAATCCAGTAATAAAATCCAACAGTCAATAACCTTGAGGATTTTGGCTTTTTCTTTTCCTTGACTCAATTTCCACATGTAAAAGGGTAACAGAGCTTTTCTGTGGCTTCTCTTGAATAGTCGTTATATTTACTGTTCAACTGTGATCCTAAGGAAGGGGAAAGTTTGGGGGGTTTTTTGAGGGCAGGTGTCTTTTCTGTGGCAAATTATTTCAGTGGCAAAGAAATTGCTTCAAAATGCATTATTGTTATTATTTTTAACACTTTAAAATGCTTACAATTCATCCTAATTTCCATGGAAAGTTTAATTGATTCTGATCAACAGGATCAACCCTGAACATCAGAAGAGAGGAGCAATCCACCAAAAATAATCTAGAAGAGCGAGACAAAAGCCCACATGTTCAGCACAGAGTGAATAGTCTGGCAACTAAGAATCTACATAATTTCCAGAGAGTTTATCTCTTGTCTGGAAAAAAAATAAAATCTGAAAATTTTCCAGTGTGACCAGTAGAAACAATTGTCTTAGCATTGCAATAACAAGAATGAACTTTAACCTGAACTTCTAAATGGGAGACACACATCAGGCACACAATAATAAAATGAGAAGAGGGAATAACATGCCTAAGTTCTGCCCCCAGTGCTGGACAGAAATGTGGAGATATCCTTAAATGACAGAACCCGGTGTTTCTCAATTGTTGTCAAAGTAACAAGTCTGTCATATAACAGCTCCCAGAAAGTGCAATCTCCTTTATTTTTTAATAGTCTTGGTTCATGAAACATTCCTTTTGCTTTCTCCACACCTTGAGTAAGTATTTATGACCATAAATGCTCAGACTCTTTAATGGGCATTTGTACTAGATGCAGTGGAGTTACCCCAGAGATCTCCCATTATCTTTACCAGTATTTTTCTTCCATGTTCATCCATTTCTGCTCTATATTTATCTCAGAAAAGCATCTTGAGTCCCAAAGAAGTGTTTGATAATAAGAATTCATAAGCAATGACTTATGCATAAGCAACGACCTATTTACATGCAATTGATTCTGTGGGGAGAAGGAAGCTGAACGTAAGATGACAAACTGCACGACACATCGAAGACCCTTTTAATTTACATACTTAATCTGGGGATGGATTCTGCTCACTGAATTTCAGTTTGTTCCCTCTTTACTCTTTCTTGCCCTGTTCTAGGAAACAAATGCTCTTGAAAAGTCCTTAAGTGGGCACACTCCTGATCTAGTAAATCAGAAACCTTTCATTCCTGTGAAGGCAGGGCATTCCTTCCCTTACACAGGGCATCTGCAGTGGAGTAGGGTTTTTTTGTGGTTGTGTTTAAAAAAAGAAAAAGTAATGAAAAAAATGTTTCTGAATGAAAAGAAAAGGATTTAAGATTATCTTAGGTGTACTGCACAGTCTTTGGCTAAAAGTTCAGGAGTGCCTGTAGCAGCAACTAAATCAACAAACCCCCTTTTTCCTCTGCCGCATATTCCCCAGTTTCTGATTAGCTGGTTACAAATTTTGCTGAAGGTCAAGAAGAAAATAGCCCAAAACTGCTATGACAAAGGAAATTTGTGTAACAAAAACTCAAATAAAGAAGAAGTGGGTTTTCTCAATGCAGTGGTTTATAATTATGATTATTTTATTTTATTGTTTGCTGGGGAGAGTCAGAGTTTCGAGCAGCACTGGCACGTAGCTATTTCCTCTCTTGTGAGAAAGATGGGAGATGACATGTCAGTGCAATTCTTTGTCAGAAATATACATCTGCATGAAGAGAGTAGAGTTAAAAATTTAATCTGCAAAGCTATTTAGAGAGTGGATAGGCCTTGACAGGCCTCCCAAATGTATTAAAAGAACAAGAACAGCAGAGTTATGGAAAAAAAAAGCTGTTGCAAGCAAACAGAATGAAACTAAGCTTTCTTGACAGAATCAGTTTGCCAAATGACTTTAAAATTGCACTATGTCTTGTAGTTTTTTCTTAAATAGATTTTAATTTAGATGTGTAAAGCAGAAGAAACTTGCTTAACTTCGGAGACCCACACAGCTTTTCCTTCAAAAAAGGAAAAGAAAAGGACCCTGGCAGTGCTGTTTAGTCAGGTCAGGAGGCTGATGAAGGAGGGATGGATGGTGCTGAGGATGAGCAGCGGCTCCGGACTCCAGAGAGTCGACTTCAGGTCTTGCCTAGTCTCAGACTCTGTGTGTGACTTTATGGAAGTCATTTGATCTTGCTGGACCCAACTAAAAAATATTGTGGGATTTGGGTTCCCATGTCACTGAAGTGCACATGGAAACGTTGCCCTTTTTGCCACGTGTGTCCCTGCCTATGAAATGAAGACATGCTGCATTCTTTACTGGTGTTTTCTGCATATGGAACAAGCCTTTGGGTCAGGGCAGCTAAATGTAGGTGGCAGTCATATTGCCTAAATAAAATTTTGTAAAATTAGACATCTTCTCTAACTCAGTCTTGATTTTCTTTGCAGTCAAGGGTCAGGCATTTCCAGAGACCAATTGGTTCTATCTGTTTTGGATATTCCTATTAGAACTGGATGAATCTCACTCTGAAAAGTGCTTTGTTTCTGCATTGCCTGTAGAAGAAAAATTGATGACCGATGTAGACTGCTACATGGCTAAAAATGGGAATCTTTTACATAATTAAAGACAATACTATTTCTTTAACAGTAGAGTACTCAGCACCAGGAGGTCTCTAAGAGTTATATTCAAGTAAACAACAGAGAGCAATCAAGTCTCAGATATTTGACAACCAGTTCTGCTGCCTTGAAGGCAAGCCTGTACCTCCCACTCTTACAGCCCAGCACTGCAGAAACATTTGCACAATTCTGGACATTACAGGCTTGATGTGATCATATGGAGCTGCTGGCTGGACTTAAGCCTTCAGGGCTGTCCTGCAGAGAAGGGATTTGCTTCATGGCATGGACAAAGGAGAGAGCAGTTCCAACAGATGCTGAGTTCCTTGGCTTCCCTTCCTGTGTCATATACCTGCCTGACAACATTACTGGAAGCATAAGATTTCAAGTACCGAGGAAAAAAGCATTTCACAGTTGTAATAAGAGCAACTCTTGGTCACATGTAACTACTGACCATGAAAAATGAAGTCCATATGTTTCTGAATGACCTCAGAAGACCTTCCAGAAAACACTTTGTTGATATGAAATTATATTGCTTTCCAAGGAGTTTGTAGATTGAAAAACAGACAGATAAATTCCATAGAATCACAGAATGGTTTGGGTTGGAAGGGCCCTTCAAGAACATTTCATTCCAACCCCCTGCCATGGGCAGGGACACCTTCCAGTGTCCCAGGTTGCTCCCAGCCTCATCCAACCTGGCCTTGGACACTTCCAGGGATGGAACATCCACAGCTTCTCTGGGGAAAGTCCAAAAGTTAAATTCCAACACTCCTCTGCTCAAAAAATTCTCTGTCCCAGGAGACAATGAGAACAGTCTGCACATGGTAGGTTCTGTTCTCCAGTTATTGCCACACTTTGGAGATTTTGCTAATATTGAAATCTGCTACTGGTAAAAGGATAGAGGAAAAAAGAGAAAGGAATATATCCACTTTCTTTTCCATGATCAGTCTGATCTTATCTATCTAAAATAAATATTATCGCAATATTCAAATAGTGCAGTTTTGTAATTCAGATCATTTTAGTGCATTTTATTAATAATATTAGTGCAATGTAATAAATAAATAATGGTTTAATATAACAGAATAGGCTAAATTATATGACTGGAAATAAAATTAATAAAAAATATTTTCATACTTTAACAATGAAATTTTAGGGTTTCGAAGGCTGGAAATTAAGGAGTTTAATACCCCTTAATAAGACCTTTGCTTCAAATATTTTGATTTTAGGTTCAGGTACAGTTTTAGACTATATTCTGCTTAGAACATCTCTTTTCCAAATGCCCAAACTACCTGGAGGATATATTTAGCTTCCTGCACTATTGCGATACCATAGCATAGTCAAAATTACGAGATCACATTGTATAAAAACAACATCAAGATTCCCTGAAGAGAAAGGTAAGGGAAATTAAATGGATTGCATAAGCATGGCGAGAACAGAGAAAGTGGAATAATTGGGAAGAAAACACAGAGACCTGAACCCTAAGTATAAATAACAGGAATGTAGTGTGTTATTTGCAGTTGTAGCAATGATACAGAGATTTAAAGGAAAAGCTGGAAGGATTTTATATGTGATAAATCTTAGAAAGCACTGGACCCCTTGGATTTGGTGTCTGAATATAATAATCAGAAGACTTGGAGGTTTTATTATTTATCTTCAGCATGGCACTGGGTAAATTTTTAATTTCTTGGAGGCAAGGTTTTCTTAGGTAACTTCAGAAATACTCTCTCAGCCTGTAGTTTAACAACAGAGCTAAGAAGTCACTGTTAAATGATTTTTTTTTTTTTTTTGCCTCTAGAGGGTGGTTCATCTCATTCTGAAGAAAAAAAATCCCAACTATAGCAGATAATTCACAGCTGGAAGCACCTATTTGTTTCCTTGGAGCATAATGGAGATTTGGGTGATGATACCTGGCTTAGACAAATGATGCAGTTGAACTGAATTGTCTCCTTTATTCCACACTGAATCCTGTTTCAGATGAGTACAGCTAAGGCCAGTGACTTCCAGTTATTGTGACCACACGCCTCTTTTCTTTGAAAATAAAATAATGTTATCTGAACAAGGGAGTCTCTTAAGGATGCTCATGTCAAGGTGTTTGCACATATTCCTAAGTGTGTAAATAAACTACTAGGTTTTAAGAAAAACTTGCTTTGGAATAGATAAACTATTTAACTTTCATGGATTTATCACTGAAGCTACTTAGTATGTAAAAAATTAAAAAGGATATAACCAAAATATCAATGCATGGAGCTTTAATACAAACAAGAACTTTGAGAAAAAGGGGCCTGTCTTTGATTTTAAATGTTTCCTAGGCATCCATATGTCAGTTGTTATTACTTTTTATGTAGCTAGAATGCTGGTTATGGTACTGCAACAGCAGAACTAGAAGGAATTTATAGTTCTTCTCATACTGAACTTCTCCATAATCTGCATGATCTAGCTGCTGTGCACTCATACCACCTTTATTTGCCCAAATTTTTCATTCTTTGGTTTAATCACAAAACCCAGAAGTGGAAATACAGCAGGATATGGGAACCAGACAGAATATTGGGTGCAAAATGTAGTAACTCAAAGTGCTATTTACCCCATATATTTTAGTATAAATTTTGCAGACATCTGGAGTAGTGGTATATGTTAGAAAGTCTTCAGATAATAAATTATCATTGAAAAAGTAGCATCAAATCTAGATGAGAGTTTGAATAAGTTAATCTTTGAAAGAATATCACTAAACCAATACAAAAATGGTAATGACTAATTTTATACAGTACCATCTACAAATAAGCACTCTGCCTCCCATTCTATCCACCCAATCCATTACCCAAGCTTATGTCTTTCTAAGAGACCTAAAGTTATTATAAATCATGTTTGGATGCAACATTTCATGCTTACGGAAACTCATACACTGAATGTCTTTGTAGGACTTTAGGATGTAAAATGTCCTCGGGCCTCAGTTCCTATTGAGGAGTAATAACGTATCCCTTGCATTTAGAAGCCTATGAAAGGCATAATTTTTATTCCCAGTCTTAGCCTTTAGGTGTCAGATTAATAGGGTGTAGAAGATTTAAAAGTGGCATCCTGAGGCCCTGAAAGCAGGAATCATCTAACCTAATTTTGGCCATCTAAAATTTAGTGGCTTAGTTTAATAGCCCACATATGCTGTGGTTCCAAGAGCCATCTGAGTCTAGGGACTTGCAGCTGGAGTCCAGGTGGAGTTCTTTAGGGTATCCCAGATGGCAATAAATGATCATGTTTAGCCAGCTGACTATTCAATGTCTGCTTCACATTAATGGCCCAGGATTTGGTTTGGTACAAGAGTAACACACCTAAATTTAGGTCCTTGATCAGACCAGGAATTTGGTCAGCATAGTTCTGTTGCCTAAAAAAGTCCATCTAATCCCATCTGAGATCATAGAACCATTGAATTGTTTGGGCTGGAAAGATTTTTAAGATCATCAGATCTAACTGTTAAAGGTCAAGGGCATTATCTGAAAACTGAGTTTGCTTCACTGCTTGGGGAACAAAGGAATTTCTTAAAGAGCAGCGGAAGATGACTGAGGTTATCCCCCATTATCTTGTTTTTCCAGGGGGTGGCTCTCCTGTAGATCTTGTACTACATCCACCACTACCATGCGGATGTCTCAGATAGGCCAGGGCAATATTTAGGTGGTTATGGAAGTGAAACAATCTCCAAAAGGTCCTTGGGAGCTTTTCTACTGGTTAAATGTAGGTGGCTACTGACTGAAAGAGGAAATTATGTAGGAAGTAACTCCTGTGCCTTGTGTCACTTGATGTAACACAGGAAGGACTCTGGACTCCCAACTCCTGTTGTGGTGAATGCAGATGAGAGCCACAAAAATGATTAAAGGGATGGAGCATCCCTCCTATAATGAAAGTCTGAAAGAATTGAGTTTTAGAAAAAAATTTTTCCCTGTGAGGGTGGTGAGGCCCTGGCCCAGGTTGCCCAGAGAAGCTGTGACTGCCTCATCCCTGGAAGTGTTCAAGGCCAGGTTGGATGAGGCTTGGAGCAAGCTGGGACAGTAGAAGGTGTCCCTGTCCATGAAAAGGGTTGAAACGAGATGGTCTTTAAGGTCTTTTCTGACCCAAACCATTCTGTGACTCTGTGATTCTAGGATTTATGGAACTTGTACCTTTCTAGAGCTAGACATCAGTTTCTTTCTATATGGCAACTTCCTGGCCTCTGTTCATGCCTTGCTGAGTGCCCTTAACCAGGATTATTAAAAAAGAGTAAACTTTATATAATTTTTCTTTTTTTAGAGAATTCCAAATATATATTTTCATCCAAGTTTTCTAACATTATCTAAGTAGGAAATGACTAATAACCTCTTTTGAAGGTGATTCCTCAGCTTTTCTAGCAAAGTCATTCTACTTTTGGACCATTGTCAACAATCACAGAAAGAAAAGGACGAGATCATCAATTCAGAGTAAAAAGTGTATTCAGCACATTAGTCTTTGTGTGTGTATTCATGCTCATGGGTTATTCACAAACAGATTTAAGTTTTCAGCTAAGCTTTGTGCTTTGTCTATTTGTGCTGTATGATGGACCAGCAGAGTCATGAGATCCTTGCTGAGAGGAACGGATGTTTGTAGAATGTTTCTGTTTCTTCCAAGTCTTTTGCTTTCCAGTGTCAGAATTAAACACCTCCAGGTTCAAACCCAACATTTTAGCATTGCGTCAGCACAGAGGTTAATCTGTGTTGAGAGGATGGATTTACGTTTTCTAAAGAATTGTGCAGAAAGTGTTTGAATATCTTAATGACTTGGGTAACTGTGACCCAGTTTTCTAGACCAAGAGGTAAACATGAAGTTTTTTCACTCAGGAACTCCTAAGTTCAGATTTCATAGATGATGCAAAGAAGGTATAACTACATATTCTTAACCATAGATGACTATCCTAAATAAATGAGGAGAAAATAAAATGATACGCTTTGAGTCAGTAGGGAGAGAAAGAAAGAAAATATTTGACCAACTGGAAATCACAGATGTTTTCCCTGTCCATTGGATCAGTTCTCCCAAGAACATGACATTGGTCATCAAGACCAATACCTTTTAGGACATAGTTCATTGTATCATTAATACTTGGCCAAACTTCCACCTAAAAAGGAACAGCAATTTTACTCTCATTTAATAGAATTTTTTCTCTCTTTGCAAGTGTTTTTTTCTGAATCTCTCTGGCCTGATAACAAGAATCTGCCAATAAGTTCAGATCTTGTTCAGCCTTCACACTTGGGGGTTTAAATCTGATTCACTGCTAGAAGAATCTATTCACTGCAGTGCAAGGGTACAAGTACTGCTTTATTATACCCTGTACTTGCTGATCCCTGATGTTCCTTACTACACTGACTCTGAACACAAGCTGAGGGATTGTACTAAAAACTTAAATGCCCCTAAAGTTAGATTCAGAATCTCCACTGATTCATATATGCAAAAATTGCTAATTACTTTAAGTCTAAAGCCAAGATCAGGGTTTTCTAAATCTTTCATAATGCACTTAACTATAACATAACCACTCGTATCCAGTCATGTGTTGATGTAAATTTATCCACTACCTTTTCTGCTTCCTTTTATCTTGGTTGGAGACAGACTCTGTCCCAAGCCTGTCCAAAATATTAAAGCTAAGTCTATGCAACATTTTGATGTATTTAAACATTTAATAAAAGGTAAGTTATGCCAATTTTTAAAATATTCATTAGTGTGTGTCTTTAATTAAAAGAATATTTTTGTAAAGATTTATTTAGTTAGAGGCTGGGGCTTTTTTTCTCTTGTTTCTTTTTTTTTTTTTTTTTTTTGCCACGTTAGCTTTGAGAAAACAGGTCACCTCTGCAGATAGATTGCAGCAAATCTGATTTATGGTCAAACCCTACAGAAAAGGAATCTCTATGAAATATTCACTTTGATTCAACTGCAGTGGGAAAATGTAAAAATAGAAAAAGCTCATGACATGATATATGAAAATAATTCATTCTGTTGTATATAAAAAATGAGGGGATCCGGCAGCATCAATGATTCATCCTCTGCTAATACAAATTCAAAGTAGAGGAAATGCTGGATTTTGTAAAACAACAGGCGGACAAGAGTTAAGCTGCCAACTATTGTTTCGGATCATCATTTCCTGAAAAACTGGGAAGATGATTACTGTTTTTTTCACCTGCTGCAGCTTCCTAGCACACTATTAGCCTGCACAAAGGGCTTTCTATCTCCTTCACACCATCCACAGGCATATTACGATTGTGAACAGCTGGTGAACTGTTTTGTTACTGTTTTCACTGCATGTCCCTCTTTTTTTTTTTTTTTCCAAAGCATACCCTGTCCTATTATGCTGATGAAATATTCTTGATCAACACACTGGGTCAGCTCCTGAGCTGGTGTAAATCAGCACAGCTCCACTGAAGCTGAGACAATCATGTGGATTTACACCAGATGGGAATCTGGCCCACCGATCCTAAAACAAGAAAATAATTCACAGTGAATTATTTATAGCGTGATTCACATGATTTTCTGCTTATGAAAATCTTTGATTTATTCTGCATTCTATGCAAAGTTGCTTCAGAATGTTTCCTTTGGCAAAGAATGCTCTGGACTGCAGAAGTCTCCGTTTACAGGTGATGGGTGTGTTATTCAGAGTAAGTTGTTGTAAGTTTGGTTAAGGACCCATGAGTTTTTCAGGGCGTTTGTTCTTATTCTTAGTGATATAAACATTTCAAAAATCATGTTAATGTTATTCAGAGTTTTATTTTTCCTTCTTGAACTTAAGACCTAGAACCACAAAGAAGGTTTTCTCATGCAGTGCGTTGGTAATGATGATCCTTCACCACAGTGCAATTAGATACATCTCCAGGCAGCTGGAAGAACGTTTCAGTGGTTTCAGTACAAGACACACATACAATCCCTTCCTCACTTGCAGAAACCCTTTTTACCTGCTCAAGCAAGTCACTTTAGCATCTCTATACCACATTTTCCCTGTCTGTAGAATTTTGGAGTAATTAATATATCTCTAAGTTTCCAAAATCTTAGTATCTAATGTGATAAAACCGAGAGGATTTCCATATATTTAATGGATAACTTATATTACATATTTCTTGACGCATTTTGGAATAGGATGAAGTTATCTAATTCTTTCCATGAGGAACTCCTCTCAGCTTCTCTGAAACATGTATCATCTTTCACTAATTGGGCTGGAAATAACCTTTATTTGCTAACAAATTAATCAGCCTTTGTGGGCTTAATGTACCTTTTCTCTCAGCACCAAAGACACTGCAAATCTTTAATTTCAGCTTAAAATGCTCTGTATTGCTACAGTTAACCCACTGTTTTGAGGTGTTCCTCAAATGCCACTAATCAAAGTAAATTTTTTAGGATTATTTCAGCATGAGGTTTTTAGGATCATTCACAACACTGTTTCCAATACAAGACTCAGAAGTCACTGCATTGGGAGCAGAAAGACACAAAAATTATTTCTAGAGAAACATTAACAACACTCTACTGGACTCACCTCCAGCTTAAATACACATAACTCAAGATATTTATTATTTCTCACTGCACAAGGGAGTGCTGGATCCAATATCCATCCTCTGCTGTCCCTTATTCCTTTGGAGCAGCACCGTCACATATCACCAGGGTGAGAAGTGGTACAATTTTTAATTTCAATACAATGTGGTGCCTGGGAGCAGCTTTCATTGCGGGAAGTTCAGAAGGCAATAATTGTTGTGTGCATGGCACGCCAGCCTGATCAATGGGCTCTGAAGCCTGTGTGGCCAGCTCTGCCCAGCCCCACCATTTGCAACCTAATTAGCAGCTGCTCAGAGATGGGAAACAGGTGCAGATCCGGGCCCAGGCCAGGGAAGTCTGCCTATAATTAACAAGGAAAAAAGGGTCAGATATTGGGAAGAATATCAAATCTTGGTCCACTGGGGCTATCATGCTGGCCTCAAAGGCATAGTCACCTGAGATCTTAAGCATGCTAATGTAAATTATGCAAGCTTTCAAACAACATGGCTGCATAATCAGTTGGCAGGGAAGAAATGACTGGCTGGTTTTGTGTGGTTTAGTCTGAGCACTTAAAAAAGAAATAGAAAGGATTTCAGTGTTCTCACTGTGTTGCTTTTTTGTTTTGCAAATAACAGTGGTTTGCTGTTGAATAAACAGTGGAGAAAATGCCTGACTTGTCTAGTGCTAGTAGTATTATGCAGGCATATATTTTAGTTCTGACATTTAATTTAATCATGAAACTGAGTGAACGCTTATATATGCAGAAAAATTGATTCTGAATTAACAAGGATAACCCTGGTTAACACTTGTATGGGCCCCTCTTAGCTGGAAGTTGAAGCCTTCCTAATATCAGCACTATTTTCTACATGTATTTGTATAACTTGTGAAGAACCAAATTACTTCTCGTGGATACTAAAAAGAAAGTGTTTAGTGGCTGGTTGCTTCTGGCCGTGGTGATGGTACTCAGGGCATCAACTGGGGTTCCAGATCCCATCGGGCCAAGCGGGATATTTACATGAGAGAAAAAGGAAGGCTTTTTACATCAGAAGAAAAAGGTAGGAAACTACCCCAAGATAGTTAAAATGTATTGATGATTTGACAGAACTTTCTGGATGCCAACAGGTACTTCAAAGGAAGGACTGTGTCCCCATGAGGTGAGGCATAATCCTTCCTTTTGCCCTTTGAAGTTTATCTGATTAACTTCAGTTCTGTAGCGGAACAGAGGCCAATCACACACATTTATACTAATGAGCCCGTAACAGTACGGATCTAATTGAGATGTTATTATATGTCATTATATACAGACACACACACATACACAAACTCAAGACCATTTTTTGAAACAATGGGATACAGGGAAACCAAACTAAGATAAAAATGAGAAGGAAGGCAAAGGACTTCTTGGTCTCTTCCACTGTAAAATTTCGCACATGTCATATTTTAAATGCCTACTTTTAGTAAAAGAGCAGCTAGAGAGTAATACTTGTACCTGTTTTTCATTGGTATCTACAGAATAGATCCTTTCCTGCCTCCTAGCAACTTATTTTATCTAAAAATTTATTTGTTTTATATACTTTCTCAAAAACACGAGAAATGAGTCAAAATTGCTGATCAGAAAGGAGGACCATTTTTTGACAAAATCCTTTTTTTGCAGGTTGTGGAGGAAGAAGACCTTGTTGAAATTAGAAGTACTTTGTAACTAGAAAGGCTGTGGAATAATTTTTGCTATTTGGGTTTTTTGGATTTCAGCTCTTTGGTTCAAATCTCCAGTTCCCAAATATTTGACAGTTTCTGATTTCTTGCTCTGCTTTAGCGAGAGAAATATCATAGGATCATAGAATCGTAGAATGACTTGTGTTGGAAGGAACATTAAAAATCATCTCGTTCCAGCCCCTGCCACAGGCAGGGACACCTTCCACTGTCCCAGGCTGCTCCGAGCCTCGTCCAGCCTGGCCTTGGACACTTCCAGGGATCCAGGGGCAGCCACAGCTTCTCTGAGCAACCTGTGCCAGCACCTCAGCACTCTCACAGGGAAGAATTTCTAAGAATCATCATTATTTGGTATTTTTGCATCATGGCAGAATATAATAGTGGAAGTAATGAAAACAGCGTTCAGTTTTTAGAAGAAGGATGCCTCTGTGCTTACAAGGCTCACTAGGCCAGAATGTTTCTCAAAGCAAATATATTTCCAGGATCTTTCTGTCGCTGTGGGAAATGACCCTCTGGGAAGTGCCGGAGATGAGTTGCTGACCTGCCTGTGCAATAGACGGCCAGGGAGAGGAACCACAAAAAGAACTGGAAATTTAAGAGTCTCTGAGGTTAAGCAACAAATCCACATCTGCACAATAAAGAGTGGAAATCTGTCCATGTCATGTAAAGAAACCTGGAACAAGAGTCCTGGAGGGGCCTGAGAGTTTGCTACTCTGAATTTTTACGTATGTGATTAGTTATAAGAGTGCCGATTGTCAAAAGTAGCTTATCCCAGAGATCTGGAGCATGTGTGAGAAGCAAACCTGCTTCACCGAAGAGGTGTCACTAGATTCAGAGTATCATTCTGGTTTCTGTGTCAAAAACTTTTGTGGACTTGGTGCGTTTTCTCAAAATTTTTTCGTTCTGGTGAATTTGGCAGAAAATCCTTTTACTCTGAAGTTGTCAGCTGACTACTTGGTCTAGACATTAGCTTTGATCGACAGATGGGGAATTGAGCCAATGTGGGCTTAAAACACCTGCCCAAGATCATGTGAGAAATTGAGGCTGAGCTGAAAATGTGTGCCAGGGCCCTATACAGTTTTTTTTTTTTCCTTCCTCTAACAGCAAAATCCATGTAGCTTAAAAGCAGAAAGCAGCGAAAAACGTATGTCTGTTTTTTGATTCAACCACATTGTGATCATACAAGAGGCTCTATTTAAATTTCTCTTTTAAGAAGCTAGAACCCCAAGAATTTAGGGGGAAAAAGAAAGATATTACAGATATTTTATTTGCATTTTATTTGGTTTTTTTGTTTTTGTATTCTAAGAAGAAATCTAGGAATAAATTTGCAGAGCTACCTCATTTTTACATGCTGGTCTTATGATTATGTATATAGGTCCAGAAAGCAGCTTGGAACAGCCAACCACATTTCTAGTGATCATTTACCCAGCCTTGTGTGTCATACTACAGAGTGTTACTATGGAATCATAAAATCATTAAGGTTGGAAAAGACCTCTATGTCCAACAGTTGAAGGTTAGTGATGCTGCATGAGAAGCCCAAATTCATCTATATTTATTTTTTTCTTAACATACAACTCTGCTAGTTTATTCCTGATTTTTTCTTGCCCTCTTGTCTGCAGTGGTGGGAGCTATTTTGTGCCTCTCAGTGGTCCAGGCTGCAGCATAATGTGCAGTGCCTGACAAAGGCCCACAAAGCGGAATACAAATAACTCCGTATCATACTGGAAAAGGAAAGCAATGTGAAATTTCTTCAGTATCAGTAACTTTTGCTTCTTGAGTCTTCTGAAAGAGACGATTTCAAGGAAAGAGAGAGAACTTTATAGCTGGAGATAATTTGGAGAGGGGAAGTACAACTGTCATTTGAATTTGACAGCCTGAATTCCCAAGATGGGTTTTTTTTGATTATTCTTGTTCAAAAATTTCAGTGCTGATTCTAGAACGACACTCTTTACGCCTAACATACAAAGTAAAGGAAATATTTATATACATTCTGCAAATGTGAAGCTACATATACACACACACACACACATTTTCAAGTCTCAAGTGACTTGAAGTGATTAATTAATCATTGCAGTACCCCTGGGACAGGAATATTATCTCCAATTTAGAAGCAGTGAAATGGATGAAAACAGCTCATGTGATTTATTCAGAATAAGAAGCCAGCAGAGTAAAGAAACTGATTATGACTCATTTCTAACTCTTTGCATGATCTACATATTCCTGTAGGTTACTGAGCTCAGTATTGGAACTCTGAATCCAAACACCCCTGAACTTCATGATTATTCACACTGAATTAACTTCTAACTCTTTACAAGGTTTTATACTAAAAAAATTTGGTTGTTCTTTTGGCACTGACTCAACTAGAGAATAAAAAACTTCAACATTTACCATTGGGTTCTAATTCTAACCATCCATTTTAGAGTCCCAGCAGGTATGTACACACAAATAATTATTTGTTGGTCTAATGAAAGCTCTCACCACTTTATTTATTTATTATCCTTAGACCATCATAGCTAAACTAACCGTAGTCTTGTAATATGCAGAAGAAAATATAACTGGAGTCATTGGAGTTATGATGATCAAAAGAGATAAGGGAAACCTTGACATTTTTAATATGATTAAACTGAAGGTACTAAAATAAACCTCTTTTGCTACAGAATATGGCTCATGCTTATTAGGAACAGAGATTTTCAGTGGTGTTTCTGGCCCATGGAAGAGCTTTCCTCTCTGAAAGTGCATCCTCACTGTATTTTTAATATATTTTTCCCCTGCTACTGTCATTAACCGTGTCTAGCCACCATCACAAGCACCAGACAAGGCAGTCCAATGCTGAGACACTGAATTATTGCCAACCCATTTGTGCCATCTGCTGCGCAAGTGTCTGTTGATGGAAGGGGTGGTGGGGCACCTGGTGACCGTGATGTCAAAACAACATTTGTAAGGGCAGGCAGGGAACAGCAAAAGGGCTGCGTAAACAAAGCAGTGGAGCAGGCAAGAGACTGGGATTAGCAGAGACTCCAAAGCAAGAAAAACTGATGCTCTTCTGCTTGGGTACTTTGAGAATCCCAGCCACATTCATTGAGATGGCCTCTGAAACGGGAGCAAAGTGGAATTTTGCTGCTTATAGGATACAGAAGTGATGCAGTAGCATCGCTGCTACTGGAAACCACAGAGAAAAAGAGGGGAAAAGATAAAGAAATGAGGAAGGGAGCTGTGGGGTTGGGTTTGCTCACCATCTGCCTGAAGGGATGGGGAAGGAAGGGAGAATGGAATGCTGCTATGAGGAGGGTGTCTGCTCCTGTTTCGAGGGCTTGGTGTAGAAATATCTGGCAAAGAAATTAAGGATGTATTTCCATCATCTCTGTTGGCAGTCTGTTTTCCTCTTGTGCTTATATGAAGTAATGTGGCATCACCTATATCTGTATAAGAACAGATAAATATTTTTTTCATCATAAACCACTAATAGAATAAAATGCTCATCTGAAAATCTGTCCATTCCTACCCTTAGTGAATATTCTCTCCCTGTACTTCTGCCTGTGCAATGGACTGTTGGAATCTTCTAAACTTAAAAACGCCTCCCATCACTAAAAAAAGCCATTTTTTAAAATTTACCAGGTTTTGTTACTTTATAAGGAACTCCCACCATCCTCAGTGTGCCTGCTTGTTACCTGCTCTTTTTTTTTTCTCTATAAAACTTAAGATCTCTCATATCATGTTCTTCCAGGATTCATGACAGACACCACTGAATAGAACTGATTTTTCCATTACTTTTAAACATATTTTTAAATAATTTGGTATAAACTCCATATGGGGTGCACTTTCCTTTTCTGTTTCTTTCTCTCTCTCTCTCTCTTAGTCTCTCTCTGAAGTGACACGGATTTGTAGCACAAACTTTGAGTTGATGTGATTCGGTGAGGTTCATTGCTGGAGGCAATGTTATGCAATAGCTGAAAATCTTAAAAATTTCAGATGGCGAACATTCTTTCATGGCCTTTAAGGTCTTTTTGTGTGGATTGTTTTACATCTATGAATTGCAAGATGTAAGTTTTACATTTTCTAATTGGCTTCCTAAATGTCTTATTTTTATTCTTCTTCTTCTTGTTGCTTTCCAAGTAATATTCTGAACACAAACAAGGAATACAAATATATTACTTATTGCAAGTGTTATTGTCTTTGCTATATTCAGGTCTGCTCCACGTGTTCAGTTGTAACAATAATTTGCATCTGTATGTCTAAAAGACTGTGGAAGAATTGAGTAGCATAAATCCTCACACTCCAAGTTAGAAAACAAAAAGCCCTATATGAAGAGTCTTACAAGCTATTCATCCATCCTCTAGGAAGGAGAGTTTCTTAGGATCACTGACCCAGGTAGCTGGAGAATCCAAGATCCACAGTTTCCATGATCGGTATCAGATGTCTTTTGACCATAATGTTATCTCAAAAGTCTCTGCATTTTTGGGGTTTTTTTCCCTCTTTCGGTCTTTTAATAATTTTAAAAATTCTGTGAATGTTTTTATTTCTTGGACCAGTTTCAGAGGTCTTTCACAGAAACATAGAATCCTAGAACATCCTGTATTGGAAGGGACCCACAAAGATCATTGAAATCCAACTCCTGGCCCTGCACAGGACAGCCCCGAGAATCCCACCATGTAGCTCAGAGCTTTGCCCAAATGCTTCTTGAACTCATACAGGAACAGCTACATCTCTTTCCTCCACCTGAATTGAATCTTTCTCATCTTTTCAATCTTTCCTCGTTCTTGCATCCTCTGTATCACTAAGGTTCTCTTTTACTCTCCTCTAGACCCACTTGCTATTTTTATTGACATACATTGTCCAGCTGAAGCCAGGCAGTACAGTGAAATTATTTGATTTGTTTTAGAAATCTTCATATCTCCCAGCCTGATATTTAACTCTGAAAAAGAATGACAGAGAAGAGTCACTGCTCCTGCAGTAGGCAGGTATTTTTGGAGAAGTGCTGACTGCTCAAACATCTCCCGTTCTGTGCTAGTGCAATTCATTTTTTACTGTGTAACTCTAGAATTTTGTACTTAGACTTCCAGAATTAAATCTACTTGTGATGATAATTTAGACTTTTAATTATTTTCCTGTGGCACACTTGCAGACCATTTAACTGGAGTCACTCACAAAAATTAATAGCCTTGCTCTCCATTTTGCAATTGAAGTTCCTAATAACATGAAACCATACCCCTCGTACAATACGTAAGTTCGAAAAGACCTCTGAGATCATAAAGTTCAACCATTAACCACTAAACCATATCCCTAAGTGCCACATCCATGTGCCTTTTGAACTCTTCCAGGGATCACGATTAGACTACTTCCTTGGCCAGCCTATTCCAATGCCTAACCACAGTTTCAGTGAAGATTTGTTTCTCCAAAATCCCGTCTAAACTTCCCCTGGTGGAACTTGAGGCCCCTTCCACACATCCTCACACTGGTTACCTGGAAGAAGAGACCAAACACACCTGTCTACAATCTCCTTTCAGAATACTTCTGGGATGCAAGATGTTACATTAGGTGTCTATCTCAAACTGATCCTTTATTATACTTATTTTATATATATTTTTAATTTATTTTGCCCCAATCCGACCTTGGCACATTTCAGTGAAAACATTATGAAACTGGAGACAAATTATATCAACTGAGTATTTCCCTGAGGAAAATTCACTTTTTCTGGTTGAAGTTTCTTCTGCTCACTTGTCAGAGGAATCCAGAATCTGCAAAAATAAAAGCTCACGAACCATTATTGCATGAATTTATCATTAGAGATGGAACCATGCCACAATTAAAAAAGGACAAATGTTCATGTCAGAATTAAAAAGCTGTTATGAATTGGTGATAATTAAGTCAACAGATTGATAAGAATTGGGATTGAAATTTCATGGTTATTGAGAGTTTTAACTAATTTTTTTCCTTCGTCATGTTGTGTTTAGAGGTTTAGGATTATCAGTGTCGAATGTATAGTTCTTTGTTCCAAGTGCATTTGCAATGCCTTGCAAGAGGTTGTTTTAATCTTTTTTTTTTCTTAAATGAGGAGAAAAAAATTCCTTTGTAGACTTTTGAAGAGGAACCATATTTTGAAATCTTATTCTCCTGTGCTACTTGACTATATTTTCTGGCTTCAGACTTTCCCAAGCTTCTTGTGCCTGTGTTCTATAAAGAGTTACTTTTTTATTTTCTGAAATCCTTCTGTTGAAGTCAATACAAAACAAACAGTGGTTTTAGTTGACCTCATAAGGAAATTTTTTTGTTATAGTCAGAACATGTAATTTCACAATGTTTCCAGATACATCTAGACCTGGGCCTGAGGTGGAAGAAAATACCTGAATAACAGTGATAGAACATTTTCAGATTGTGAAATAATTTGTCTTGAGAGAGTCTATAATGTTCCATAGCAGAAAAATATTGACATCTTTATTTTATGAAGCAAAAGAAGTGTGTATTTTTTTGGCGATGATGAAGAGCTATTACGTCTCTTCCTACATCTTTTGGATAAGACAATAAATTAAGTTCTGGCCATATCTTACATTGCCCATTCAATAGCACTGTTTATGTAGCTGTGTATGTCTCCACCTGCCTCCCTGGCAGTAAACAGGTGTGGTTTTCAGTCCTTCAGAGCTGGAGTTCCTTTAGCTACCCCAGCATAAGCACTCCGTTAAAATATGCGTGACTCTAATTTACCTACACGATGACCTACTTTAGTCTCTCCTGGAAAAACTCAGTTTTGTTTCTCAAGATGAGCCATGGTGTGTTTCAGCTCTATTTGTCAAACAGAGGTTATTTTCCACCCAAGATGGAGCTGCAAATGTAGTTCAGGACTTACAAACACTGCACGATAAGGTTGGCCTTCTACTTGTATAGTAAAATACCAATTAACCACTGACTAGGAAAATAATATGAGCTCCAAATAATTTTCTGCAAAATTAGAAAACTTTATACCAGTGCTTGAAAGTGTCTGAGAGGTAATTCAAATAGTGGTTTATCCCTAGGTCGTTCCTGTATTGTCTACAAGGGAAAAAAGTAATTCATCTGAATATGAAATTCATAAAATAATAACTCTCTTTGTATCTGTGACAAATCTTTGTTGATTTCAGATCATCTAGGTAACTTTGTTATATAGGCAGATGCTCATGTAATCTGGAATATTGTCTTATTTTCATAATAGCAAAGTTTGCCTTAGGGTTTACTGTTAATTAATCATGTCCAAATATTAACTGACATCCGTTCTTGGGTGTGAGCAAAACTCCCCCCCAGGGCACCTCCTCTGTGAAAAATTTAACATTTCCATTTAGAAAGCGAAAAGGATGAAATGCTCTAAGAATTAGGGCAGCTCTATACAAGGGGAGAACCGGCTCACATTAACTGGGGGAAGACAGGGAAAGACCAACTGGCTCCTGGGAACCAGCTGAGGGAGAAGTCATCAGTTTTGGCAGAGTTTGCGTGAAAGAAGGGAGAAAGGAAGAATGAGTAAGGAGCTGCCATCTTCCCCTGGGATCACACTGGTGTAAGTCCAAATGGAGTCTAAAATGAGCAGACGAGGTGATCTTTGATAAGTATTACATTAATTTTACATTCTTGGTGATCTGTGTAGGCTTTATGAAGTTATTACAGACTTAGAGCACAGCGAATGAGGATAGACCTAAACCTGGAGAGGAAATTCCATTTCTTAGGAGAATAATTTGAGTGAGCATATCCATATGAGATCTTACCATAAGAAAACCCCAAGACTCCTTGAAATTTTTGGGAATGTGTGAAAATGAAGAATGAGTATTTGAACTATTTTTCATTTATTTATGGAAGAACTGAAATATTTAAAGGTGGCAATCCTGTGGAATAAGAGGATTATAATGTACATGTACAAAGAATGCACATCAAGACAGCCATGTAAAGGTGATTCGAAGTCTGTGCACAGAGAGATTTTATTACCAGTGTTTCTTAACCTTGTTGTACATATATTTTGAAAATAAAAAATCACCCAGAAGAGCTGATTTCTTCCCATCACAGTCTAGCTTTCAGAATGTTTCTGATTTTTTTCCCAAGGTTCCTGGTCCTTAAACATAAGGGTAGACAATGAGTTAAAAATTATGTGGTTTGTTGAAAGCTGTAGTAAAACCTGGAATCCATTCACTCACATGGTGTAAGATACTCTAGATAAACATATGTTACTCTATGCTTCCTGCTTGAAAACTCTGCTGTTCAAGCCCATTTTACTTTGAGGCACAGATGGGTTGCAACTTGCTTATATTTCCATATTTGGCCATTGAATGAGCCAAGAATAGTATGAGCATCACCATTTCCAGCTCCCACTTGCAATTTTCCTCTTTATATTTTCCAATGGTAATTACAGTAAGTTTGGGAGAGTATTTTTTTTTTTAATCAAAGGTGTGTTAATGGTTGTTTGAATTACATTTTTGTTCTTTGGTGACTGCAATCTTCTTGGAAGTGCTCAAGGCCAAGCTGGATGGGGTCCTGAAACACTTGATCCAGTGGGTGGCATCCCTGCCCATGACATGGAGTTGGAACTTGAAGATCTTTACTGTTCGTTCTAAAACAAGTCATTCTATGATTCAGTGATTGTTCAAATCGCCCATTACCAGTAGATCACATCTAGAATACTCTGTCCTATTCTGGTCAAAAGAGGCAGAACCCGGCTTTGCACGACAGGATGAGGACAGCCAAAGGACATGAGCTAAAACAGAATTTCAGACAAGATTTAAAGAGAAACTTCTACCAGGAGAGCACTCAAACACTGGAAGGTGTTGCTCAGAGTGGTTGTACAGCTTCACTCCTCAGAGGTTTTTAGCTCTGGATCAAGCCCACAGCTACAGCTCTCTGTGCTTTGAGCAGAAGGTTTAATCAGAGACTTCTGAGGCCCCTTCCAGACTGCATTAATCCAGTCCCATAGAGCTTTGCATTTATTCATGGAATCATTGAATGGTTTGGGTTAGAAGGGACCTTAAGGCCATCTCGTTGCAACCTCCTGCCATGGACAGGGACACTTTCCACCAAACCAGGTTGCTTCAAGTCCCATCCAACCTTGTCCTGGACACTTCCAGGGATGGGACACCCACAGATTCTCTGGACAAGCTGTGCCTCACCTCCCTTACAATAAAGTTTTTTACTGATATCCAAGCTACTCTCTTACAGTTTTAAGCCATTCTACTTTGTCCTGTCATTCTTGTAAATAGTCTCTCTCCATCTTTTAATGGGTTCCCTTCACGTACTGGAAGGTCACAACTAGATCACCCTGAAGCTTCCTTTTTTCCAGACTGAACAGTCCCAATTTTCTCAGGTTCAACTTGTAGGAGAGGCGCTCCATCAGTCTAATCATCTTGGTGGCCTTCTCTGGACTCACTTATTATATGACTCTGCAGCCTCATTACAGATATATTTTGAATCCTGCTGCCTAGTTTGCACACATATTTTTTTGTCTTTCTCAAAGAATCCCTTGCCTTGCACTTATGCAAAACTCCTTTGATCTCACATTAAAAATTGCTGATGCTTCTGATGTTTTCTTGTATTATATTGATAAGCTCCCCCATGACCCATGGCTAAGAAGTCATTCCTAGATGACACTTAACTTTAGTCTCTCTTGAAATCTTTGCTGAATTGCTTTCTTGCTCTTGTAAAATGTATTCAACATCACAGATATACGACAGATAAGTGAACGTTCTGGCAGATTCCAACCTCAGGAAAACAAACCATTTTAAGTCTAAATTTGTATCAAGCTATCCCTTCCTGTATGTACATATTTTGACACCTTCGTCAACACAATTTCACTGTGCTTTTGTGGAGTATCTATATATTTCTTGAAACCTCTTAAAGTAGATAAGCAAAATTCAGGCACTTCTCCCAGTTTATTGAGTTTTCACAGCTCCATTTATAGTTTAGTTACTTCAGAGGGTTCTGGAACAAAAGCTGGAGATAAGAACAGAGAGTTTTGTAAAAGTTGAAGGAGAAGCAAGTGTGCTTTTGTTTGCATATATGAATGTAAGTGTATATGAATGTATGTTTCTTTACACAGCCTCCTTCTTTTTTGCAGACCTTAGAATTTTTTTATATTGTCAAGTTTTGTGCTGCAAACCCAAGTTTGGCTTGAGTTACAGCAAGTCAGATTGAGAGGTTTTCAGTTTTACTCCTTGGAGTTTGCACAAACAAGCCACGACTTCTAGAAAATATGGTAGAGAATCAGTGCATGGCATGTGGGTATGCTGGGGATATGGGTTAGTGGTGGCCTTGGCAATGTGGGGGAAATGGTTGGACTCAATTGTCTTAAAGGTCTTTCCCAACCTAAACAATTCTGATTTTATGATTCTATTGTTGCAGTAGGAAAAAGGTGATGTCCCATTATTACTCAACCCATTTTACTAAAGTATATTGGCACTGATATCCTTTTGACAGAAAACTGTATTTTTTGCAGCTTTCCTGTGCCAATGAGGTATTCAGTGCAACATTCATGTCTGAGATCCACTGCTTCTCAGGACACCAGAAGAATATAAAGAAACAAGGAATTTCATGGGGGAATTCAAGAGCCAACACAACTGCATCTATATTTGTAAACTGAAGAGCTAGTTGCAGTTTTTCGGCCCACAGGCCATACTAGCTAATTCTTCAATACTAGCCCTTGAAATATAATAGAAAGCCTCCAAATTCCTCTTGGAAATGATCCATGGCCTATGTTGATTGAGAAATCACAATTAAATATTGTATAGCTCTGTGCTAGTTTACCTGGCTGAAAAATGTCTCAGGCATTACACTGCTAAAATAATTCAATAAAGTTCCAGTGCCTGTGTTCAGGAGCTGATAGGTTCAAATTACCAAAACTGGCAAAATTCAGATGCCTGATATCTGAGAAAAAATGGAAGACACTGTCTTAATAGTAAGACTAATGAGGAATATGCTACTAGAGAATTAATCTTCTTAAATTGTATCTGTGGTTATAAAAGCTCATAATTTTTTTTGTTGGTCCCTTGTTCACTCACTGGGGTGTATATCAGAAAATCATGGCTGGAAGCAAATTGATATGAAATTAGAGAGGCTTCCACTACCACTGTAACATATTTCTGAAGATAATGAGGACTTCGGAGCCAAGTCCCTTAAGTGTTTGCCATTTCTGTGTGTTAACTCATTGCACATTTTGTAGATTTGAACAGAAAAAAAACAAAAGGAAAAATGGAGGAATTTTTGAAAAATTAAGCTTTTTAGAAATAAGAGCAGAAAATTAGGAAAAACTGGATTACTAAAACCTGAGGATTCTTCAGATTCCATAGAAGTATATGGTCTCCTCTATCTGTCTTTGAAAAACCCTAAATATATATTTTTTTTTTTTTTTCATTTTGTTTTGGAGTTTTTTACTACTTCCAGCAATTTCGTTTGCAATATAAAATATTAAATTTTGTCACAGGGGTCAAAGTCAGTCACTCTGCTTGTTAGCTTGTTTGGAAGGAAGAATAACATCTTGTTTGGAAACTGTAGAGCTTTACCTGAGTCACTTTGGGTCCATGTCTTGCATTTCTTGTATGTGGGCAGAGTCTTGTACTTGTGTTACATAACGAGGATCTCCCCAGGCACAGAAAATTTCAAGAGCCTGTAGAAATTTCAGTCCTGGATGGCACAAAATAAATGAAACAGCTTTTGAGAAAGGGTAATTTTTTATTGTTCTTTGTTTTACATGTCATCCATTTCTGATAAGTGGTTGCAGACTATCAGTAACTTCTGCTGTAGGAATCGCAGCAAAGGTTGGTTATAATCTTGTTTATTAAATGGCACTAGAGGGGAATAAATCAGCTTCAACATGGCATGTCATATGTGACTATTGATTGCATGTCTAAGTAAAAACCAGAGGATAAGGAAGACTCCAACAGCAGAGCCATGATAACAGTGATCCAAGGGGGAGTTTGCTAACCTGTTTCTCCACTTCATGTCTCTGCTGTTTTTCCTGTTCTTCCACAAATACAGGTTGGACCACACATGAAAATCTGAGTGCCTGCTGAGGCCAAAATTAACCTTTGCAAATAGCGATAACTGGAATCAGAAAATTTTTTTTTACCATCTTTGTACTGAAAGGAAACATCTCTGTTGTCATTAAAAGAAAAAATAGGTGGCATTAGCATTATAAAAAGTGTTTCTCTGGCAAAGGGAACAAGCCACAACTCTTGTTAGTGTAGGACCAAAGACTTCTGCCTTTATCAAAACAAATAGCAAAACAGTTGGGAACATTCTTGTTGGATAAGAATGCTAGATAGGAAAAGTGAAGAGTAGAACAATAAGAATAATCATATGTTACAGTGAAAACCACAAGAAAGAAATGGGAATGACCCATGTGCGGAGGTACTGTACAAATTAACACGGCTTCCAAAATGCTGTATGGATTTTAAAATAGGGGTTGAAAGAAGAATAATTAGCAGCAAAAGGGGAAAAGGGAAAAAAATGAAGTTATGCATGTACTTTTTCAAACCTGGGGCAGACATTTTCAAAGGTGTTGAAATTAATGTGATCTCAGTAGCTAATTCCCCCAGCTAGTTTTGAACTTTTTCATAGAGATGCTTACTATTGGGTAGCTAGATCCATAATTAGGCCCTTAAATCAAAGAAAATTAGTTTTCGGAGAAGTTGACCTCTTCTTAAAGTTATTCAGAGTTCAGCACTTTTGAAGATCAAGTCACTTTGATTTAGGTCTTGGGTCCACAGCCCACGTATGTTGACTTCCAGGGGCCTCTTGAACAAGTGTCACAGGGTTACAACCCCTGTGTCCACTCAGTCCTGCAAAATGAAAAGAAGCTGCTGCAAAGATTTCCCTGCAGAAGGGCCAGCCTGGTAGGACAGAGCTGCGTTGTGACCTTGCTGGCTCAATGTGAGATAGTTGCAGGCAGGACAACTGATTCCCAACAACCTGCACCGCTCTACTCAATATTTTTCAGATGTCAGTCCAGGTGGAATGGTGCATGAGGGGAATAAGAGGCAGTCAGGAGGCTGAATTTGCAAGTAGGTGACCAGCCCACAATTCAAATGATTTGGTTCATTTCCTCAGATTCTTGAGTCACGGCTGGCCAAGAACATCTCCTTAATTCAAATCAAGGGAAGAAGCTCTGCTGAAAACTGATGGGCTATTCTACCACTCTGGGGAGGAATAAATGATAAGACCCTGCTTGAGGGTTCAATTTTTTGGCTGTACAGAAAATAAAAAATCAAAAATCCAGATGGTTGCCATTCTCAGAGGATTTCCTTTATCTCTCTCAGTTACTGCCATACAGGCAAAATATTGGATTTTGTTCCCATGACAGACAAGGAGACTTTAGCCACCTCTTTAGTTCGTCTGGTCTAACTTAGTCTCTTTCACCATCACGGAATCATTAAGGAAAAGATCTCAAAGATCATCTTCGCAAAACAATGTCCAAGGAGATCTATAAGAAGCTCAGCTCAACTACTGGGCTGCCTAAGCATTGTAAATAGATATGGGTTGGTTCTGTGCTTATTTAACTGATATAATTCAAAATCTCAAGACACACGTTTTACAACTGTTGACGCTTGTGTGGTTTTCAGGTAGTGACAATACACTGCTGGAACCAGGGAGAGGATTAACATCATCTTTAAGCTGTCCCAAAGCCATTTTACCACCATTTTTGTTCCTAGTACAATTACAATGAGTTTGTGCAATGATCCCATGTATTAAACCTTCAATTTTTTACCTCTTTCCTTTTTATTCAAATTCTTTCTTTCTTCTTTACTCACCTCCTTTTGTGCCAAGATCTGTTCTTTTTCCTCCTCTCCTCTGATCATTTCCTTTTTCATTGACAGCAAGAATCAGCCAATAGAAGGGTCAACTCTCTGTTTTGTGGCTTTGATGCTGCATCCTAAAATTATGAGGGCTGAGCTGGAAAAGAAATCAGTGACATTAGATCATTGTTCATTACCTGAACAGACTGCTGCTCTTAGCTGGACTCTGCATCTGAGACAAAAATCGACTCAGTTCCATAACACATGAGAAAAGTGATGGAGAAAGATCTGGGAACCTGTCCATCAAAAAACGATGGGAAGCAGATTTCAGTTTCCATAATTTCTGCTTTAATGACTTCACACATAGACTGGAAAGGGCTGCAGGGAGCACTGTGACTGTCTCCTCTGACCTCTTGCATTACACAAGCCACTGAACTGAGCAAATCGATCTCTGCACCTTGGCCCTAACTTGGGTTGAGTTTGTATGAAATCCCAACAGCTTCGGTCCTAGGTCAGAGCATCAGTACTGTGTTTATTCCACATCTTTTGGGAAGATAGCTAGGCTAGTGTTGATTTTAGCTTAACAAGAAAATCTCTCCAGCGTTTCTCCATAATCAGTGGAGAGAGACACATTGGCTCTTCCAGCAGGGTAGTCAGGGCACTCAGAGTTTGGCCCTTGCCATGAATCTTAACCTTAAGTGAGTATTTTTTTCCTGTTTCTGACTACCAAGGGAGCTTGTGGAGATAAGCATTTCTAGAAAGAAGTCAGCCTGTTTGAATAACACCCTCTGTGTCCTAATGGCAAAGACTTAATCTGCAAATTGATCCCTTTATATTCATTTTTAAGCAGATGCTTTTTGAGGGAAGAGCCAACTTGTTTTTGAGCGAGGGCATTATTTTCAAATTAAAATATTACTATTGTCTGTTACAATGACAGAACAGCAAGTAAAACCAGCAAGAGAGTGAAAATTACCCCTCAGAATTACTCATTAAACAGCAATATCCCCCTGTCTGTTAGTGGGATCAAGCTAGTGGTATTCCTGGTGGATACTTATTACAACAGAATTCAAGCAGTTAAAGCAACATTGGTGCTTTCACATGTCAAGCATTTGTATAAGAATTTGAGGTTTGTTAGTGAGGTTGATGGAATTTCTTAAGGAAGCCACAAAGGAACAACCTGTCCAAGCAATGGGCAATAAAGAACAAGTTCACCAGCAGAAGACTTTGCTGGAAACCCCTCTGGACACCCTTGTGCACCCAGTTGCTGGCATAGGCAGTACATTACTCAAGTGTTAAACCCCAATTTTTAATGGCATAAAAATAAACTGTACATACATCATTTATCTTTAAATAAAAAGAGTCAAAGGTGTACGACTTTTCCACATTACCCATCCATATTCATCTTCCTACAGAAATAGTGGTCCTGGTTCTGACAGTCAAAAATTGTCTGGATCTCTTATTAATAAAGGAGTTTAATTCTAGGATCACACTGAAATTCCAGTGCAGGTAATTGCATTTTGCATGTCTTACCTTCTCTCAGCTCTTTCAGCTGCCTTCAGTTCCTGTTCAATTTGTGGCAGGATACTGTCAAATATGTTTAATAACTGACATGTTCCATATCTGAGGTGCCTCCATTTTCTGTCTGATGAGGAGGTGAGTTCCCAGTTTGTTTCCCTAGCTGGCTTGCTCGCCAGCTGTGTCAGGAAGTTCTCTTCCACTCACTCCAGGAACCTCCTGGGCTGTTTCCTCTCTGCTGTATTGCATTTCAGGCAGACATCTGGTACGTACCCCACGAGAACAAGGGCTGGAGATTGGGAGACTTTGCTTTGCTGTTTGTAGAGTATTTCATCTGCCTCTTCATCCTGATGGGTGGTCTGTAACAGATTCCCAGCAGAATATTGGCCTTGATGGCCTTCTCCTGCCTCTTGTCCATAAATATTCAACGCTATCCTCACCAACAAAAAGTTCCAGAAAATCAAAACTCCTCATAAAATTCAGGGCTACCCCATTGCCTCTCCTTCCCTGCCAATGCCTTTTGAAGAGTTTATAGCATCCATTGAAGGACTCTAGCTGTGCCAGTCACCCCACCAAGTTTTCATGGTGGAAGTTGCATCAGAGTTTTCCTGCTGCACAACATTTTCCAGATCCTCCTGTTTGCTGACCATGCTGCTTGCATTGACATAAATGGTCTTCATCTGGGCCATGATCTTGCCACTTTTTTACGAGAAAAAGCCCTAATCCGTGGCCATTATCAGACACTTCCACAGTTTCTAACATGTCAACAACCCTGGTGTCTTTGCTGCCACGTGGATCTTCATCTCCCACCCCAGTGAGACAGCAGACTGAAGAACCTTGCTAGGACACTACCCCTCGGCCACTGGCAAGTCCTCCCCAGATTTATCTGCAGTTGTCTTGGTTTTATCCCTTTCCACCTTCAAATGTAGTTTAAAACTCTTTCAGTGACCCCTGTTAATTCCTGGGCAAGGGACCTTTTCTCCTTTTGACACAATTCTACTTCTCTGATGCCAGCAGGCCTGATGTCATATAGATTCTTCCACGACCAAAACCCCCAAATTCTGCCGGTGACACCAGCTGAAGACCTGCTGGCTCTCCCTGTTCCTTCCCTCATCGTTCCTTGCAACTGGAAGGATAGAGGAGAATGCTACTTCTACTTCTGATCCCTTAACCCGTTGTCCCAGTGCCCCGAAGTCTCTCTTGATTGTCCTTGCACTTGTTACAACTTCTATTGCTGTCAGCGTGAAAAATCAGTAATGGATAATAATCGGAGGGTTGTACCAGGAAGCTTTCTTGTCACCGCTTTAACCTGGGTTCCCTGGAGGTATCAGGCTTCCCTAAGAAGTGTGGTCTGCGCATTGGGCCTTCTGTTCCCTCCACAGGGGAGTCTCCCATGACAATGGGTCATCTTAGCAGGGTGTAGGCTGATTAACCTCAGTCACACCTCCAAATTCAATGAACCATTGTCCTCGTTTGTTTGTTTCCTCTTGCACAGCCCTGTCCCTGTTACCCAGGGGCACCTGGGGAGGTGGGGCACTCACAGAGATGTTCCTGCTGTGCCAGCCAGGGCCTGGTCACTACTGCTCCCTCTCCCTTAAGTCACTGTTCAGCCAGGTGGAGAGAGAAGAGAGATCCTTCAAATCCTGGATTATCCTGTCCTGTCTGCAGGACTCACCAACCTACTCACCTCCAACTGCACCTCTGCCTCCCTCAGCTCAGAACATCCCCCTGTGCACCACGCTGAGCTCTCTGCTGCTAATTAAAACTGCTCACCTCAGCTCTTCCTTTCAATAATTATCATCAAGTGCTCAGAAAACAAAAACTCCAGAACAAACCTCTTGACCAAAAGGAAATAAAAAAGTATCAGACGGTATTAGAAGAAACCGCTTCACACCTGATTTTTCACGTGTGCGTGTGTGTGTGCCTGTTTAGCTCTGTTCAGGTTTTTGTTTAAATTGTATAAAACTGTTGAAACAAAATAATTTATTAGCTCAGTTTTATTTGCAAGGAAGGTTCAGTTGCCCTTTATATTATTGTTATATCTCAAGACAATGTTTCTTTACTTATGAGCAGATGTTTGAAATCCTCCAGGAGATTTTTATAAGACTATGGAAATGAACTTGGCATGGGTACCGGTCTCCCAGGTGGAGCGGGTGAACACAAGCCTTCTTAGAAGTCTCAGATCAAGGCTAGTCAGAAAGAGCAACAGAGCCCAGCCACCAAAAGCCTAGTGCTTTGGTGACTGACAGGTACAGGCTCTTTCTGAAGCATAAAAAGGAATGCTAAATGATCTCACTGACAGAATAAATCTTCTATTTGTTTGGTCTGGACCAGATGTGCTAAAGGCTGATGTGGAAATGTCTGCTGATGCCAATCTCAGTTTAAATCACAATTTGGCAGCAGGGCTTTTTTCACCCCCCTCTCTTCGCTCCCCCCTATCCTCTTTTTTTTTTTTTTTTTTTTTTTAAAGTTGCAAGGCCACTCAGTGTTCCTTAAAAAGTTTCAGCAACGATGCAATTACATGGAAATGGCCTCACCTGTTTTCCACAGGACTGTGAGGAGCAGCCTTTCAGGTTTTGCTGCCTGAATAGCACAGAAGCCACTGGAAAGTCAGGAGAAACTCTTTAAGGCCTCAGACACTGAGGCCTCTGCCCCGTCCTAACACCATCTGTCCACATCTCATTATCCAGAGTTTAGTGGATGCCTTTCTAAAACATGGGCCAACAGAAATGATTGAGAGAGTTTCCACTCAGGTGGTTTGACAGACTACCCCCCATAGGTTGGGGATGTATCCCTGTCTTCCAGAGTATTAAGCAAAATAATAATCTGGTTAATAAATCTAAAGCATTGAAGTACTTAAAAACCTTTAATATTTTTATTTAATAAAACCTTTGCTCCCAACCATGTCTGGTGACATCTGCAAAAATAAGATTAAAAAAAATTATTGGAAAACAACACTTCATAGACTCCTAGAATGGTTTGGTTTGGAAGGGACCTTAAAGATTAATTAGTTACAACTCTCTGCTGCAGGCAGGGACAACTTCCACTAGAACATGCTGCTTAGAGCCCCATCCAGCTTGTCCTTATTTATTTTGTCACAAAATATGTGGTCAAAATGCTCTAATTTTTCCCTATAACTGAAATTTTCCTACAGGTTTATTGGAGGACATGCAAACATCAGGCAAGGAATAAAAAAATGTTAAAAAAAAAAAAGAGTGGAAACATAATTGTTACATTGAGCTATTATAGATGTTATTATCTATTGTGTGATAAATAAAGACACAAGGACCTCTGGTTTGATTGAAATCTTGGACAAGATTGAACAAGTTTGACACACCTGAGCAGAAAGTCTCTGCCTGAAAGAAGTTACAGTTTTCTGTTAGAACTAAAAATATGGAGAAAACAGCAGAAAGACACTGAAAGAGAAAGATATACATGGTCAAATTTTGCTGTCTGTAAAGCCCAATAAAATACACTATCTGAATTATCAGATTTCACAGACTTTGCCAATATATGGATGGAAAAACTTCTAGATTGTAATTTTTTGGTCAGAAAAAAAGCCACTGCATTTGACAGTGGAGCAGACATGCACATCAACCGCACAGGCATCCAAAGGGTTTGCTGTTCTGTGCCAGTGTTTTACAGAAGACTGTATATCCCAGTCCTTAAATTGTATTTTCATTGACAGATAAAGGTGGGTAGCCTTCACAAGTAAATCAGATTTTTCATTCTCAGTGGTCAGACCATTTACATTGTGGCCAAATGAAGTCAGTTCTTTGGTCAAAATGTGTTGCAGGAGGAATTTCTTGGGAGAAACAGCTACAAAATGAAACTGAGATCAGTGCAGCAGGGATGGAGGATACAGCACTGGCTCGGAGAGGATCCACCTTTCTTACACTGTGAGTGTAAGAAAATTCCGTGGGATGTGTAAGGTGCCTCTAGCTGGTGAACATAATGCCAAAAATAAGGATTGTTAGGAAAGATTACAATAAGGATTGACCAAGCAGCTGCAGTCAACATCCAGCTCCGAGAACCTCATTTACATATATATTTTAGGAGCATCCGGTAGCCTAAACATTTTTCAGCTTGCCAGGATGAAAATACTTATCATCCTAACAGTCCTTTTATTACCAGTTTCCTGTTTCTGTACCAGCTCTCCACTGGTGACCACAGTCCCCCAAACACAGCCAGGGGAGCTGGTTCTGTGGGCACCCCTGACACACTGCTCAGACTCCAGAGCTCACATTGCAGATCTCTTGGTGGGACTTTTTGAGCCAAGGAGTGAATGTGCTTTAGAAATGCTTGTTGACTCTTAGTGTTCTTGAAATAAAGTGTGGAGAAAATCTTACCAGTAGCATCTTTGTTCACATGGAGGTGCAGAATCCAAGAATCACCAGTTTTTATTCTCTCCTCCTCTGCACCTGCAGGAGACACTGGGCCAGGTCCTGGGACACTGACATGGTACCAGTAGTGACCTGCCCATTGTCCATGGCTGCACTTGATATAACAGAGGGAAATAAAGGTGATCCTGTGAAATCACCTAGACCTTACTCATAGATTTTCTTCAAAGGCATCTGCACTCAGACTGCTGAAGGAGTCTATTGTTTTGTGGGTCTGTTAGATGTGTCCTTGCTCCAGGAAAAGCTGACAGCAACAATAGCAAAAAATAGGAGGGAATATCAACTATACGCTGTAATGCATATTTCATCAGAGCTCGGCAGCTCTTTCTCTGACTCAAGATATATTCACTTCTTTCACTCTGACTCCTAAAATATAAACACAACACAAAGCCTTTCCAAAATACAATTATCAAAAGTGTTAGTCCACCTTCTCAGGAGTGCTGTAACTTCAGAGTACTGTTTGCTTAACTGGAAATCCCAAATTAAATCCACAGTTAATGGGGAAGCTGCTACTTTAAATATCTAGTTTTATTTCTCTGAATACCAAGATCGACTTTTTCTCCAATTAATGTCGTGGAAACATACTTTCTGTTCTTATTTAAGATGTCAAAGTGTCAGATCGTTTCTTTACAGCTCAAACAGGAGACACGTGTTTACAAAAAAATAAAATAGAATAGTTCAGTCAGAGCTGCAGTTAATAATTTCAGAAATGATACAACAAGATAGAATTACTATTGTATTACAGTATAACATGACATAATTATGACAAGCCTTGACATGTGCTGGGCATGATTGTCTGTTGCACAGCAGTTGCTGAATCTTCACCAAATCAGTCTGAATGCAAGAAACCAAAATACAATTTAAGCTGGACAAATTCAGTCTGAGCTAAAGAATGACGTATTTTAATAATGAGAGGAATTAACCTCTGCAGCAAGGATTTTGATGGATATTCTGTCTCAGGCAAATTTAGATGAAGGTTTTAAGATTTATTTCATTTTACTAAATAAGGGGTTCATTTAAGCACAGGAATATTCAATGCTACCCCAACTAGATGAACAGTAATTTCTTCTAATTGACAGAAAATCTACTGTTAATGCTTCTTCCACAAAGTTGTCAAGTATATTTCTTAAAGGAAGGTAATTGCTATCAGTCTTCCTTTAGAATAATTAACCACTGTTTTACAGCTTCTACCTGCATGGCATTTAAAGAGACCTGCTTTGCAGTGAGTGATGACACAGTCATGGCATCTCACCCAAGTTTAACTGTCTAATTATTAAATGTATTGTCTTCTATATTTATTTCTGGGGCTAGTAAATTGGTTCCTAAGATATAATCAGCACTGGAACTATGGATGGCCACTAACAAGCTGTTTTTAAAACTAGATGGTCCTTCCAAAATGGATTTAAATTAGCTGACAGGCTTTGCATTGATAAGCTCTCAGACATTCCATAATTGTATCTCATGAGCTTTCTCAAATAAAATTAGCACTTTCACAAATTTTATTCAAGCTTGGCAGGAGAATTTCAGAATATTACAGCATGAAGAGTCCTACAGGTAGAATCTTTTTCTCCTTCATAGTTAATCTAGAAACTTTCAGGCTAAGTGCATTTTCCAATTCTATGGTATTGGAGGAAAAGTGTAAGGCTTTATAGCCAAAGGGGCTATAAGTCAGAGTTATTTGAAGGATTAATATGCCAGAGGCCATCATCTTTCAATATTGCAAAATGAGTTAATGGCTTTCATTGCATAGACTGTAAAACCACAAGGGATCCTACTAAATTTTGACCTTCTGTCTATCATTGGGCACTCAGTGTTACCCAATATCTTACCCCAGATTTGAGTTAGTCAAAGAATTTAAATTTCAGGGTTTGTCAGGTGTGTGTCATTGGCAGAGAAAAGGAGAAGCCAAGGTGTGACCAAAACCTGAGTTGCAAAGCATGGAAATCAATTGGATATCCTTTTCCTACTGTACATTTGAAGATAAATTGCCCCCAAATTGCACCCTAATTGCACCTTAGCAGTAAAAGGCAACCTACTACATCCACGAAATCCAGATCTTTGCCTGTCAGACCTAAGTGGAAATTTCTTTCCTGACTACAGTGAGTGCTCTGACTGTGAAAGAGCAAAAATTGCCTGTGCCACCTTGTAGTACTGAGCACCACTATCATGGATGTCTCTGAGGAAAGCTGAGAAAAAGAAACCAGCCGACCCCAAATATACCCGGTTAATGGTGTACTTAGGAAAAAAACACGTCTGGAGCCCTTCAGGCAACTGAGGCATGACACAGAATTGTTATCTTTCTTTATGAAAGCATTTTGAACATGTCAGGAGCATTTTATCTGTTTAGCATGCTGTGAAAGAGAAGTCTGAGACCATGCATGAGTGGGGTTTGAAGCGTCCTAGCCACCCTTCTCCAAGATCCTTCTAGGTCATGGCTGAGTTCCAGTTCGCAGGACATGGTGAGTAAAGACTGTGAACACCCACAGGGCCAAGTTTGTTCCCAGTCAGAAAGAAGCTTTGCTTTTCAGAGCATAGGAGAGAGAAAAGGAGAAACAGACAATACATTGCTTGTGGGGCTTTTTTTCAGAAAGATCTTGGTGTCAGGGTCATGAGGGTGACAGGTCTTATCAGCCCAGGCCAGCCTCCCCTGGACGTGCACCCCTTTTGCCTGTAGATGTAGCAGCCCCATTTAAACTCAAGCCAGTGCTGCAGTCTGTGTTCGACCTAAGCTCTAGGTGTGCTGCCTCCAGTCCTGTCTCTGACCCTGCCTCCTGGATGGAATTTGGACCTACAATGGAGCCTTCTCCTCAGATCTGTGTTTTGTCTTGTCCCATTTGCATCCTGACAGGGACCCCTGGAGGGGCCATGGGCCCTTTTTCTGCAATGCATGTGGTCAAATATTGGAACAAGGGCCCAGAGAAACAAAGAAATCTTCATAGTTGGAAACAGTCAAACCTCACTGTCCAAGGACCTGAACTGACTGGCTGAGGCCCTGGCACAGGTTGCTCACAGAAGCTGTGGCTGCCCCATCCCTGGAAGTGTTCCAGGACACTTGAATCAATCCTTGAACACTTTTCGTGACTGGACATCCACAACTTGACATCCATCGTGAAACAGGACTTTTCCACCTTCCCAGTATTCTCTCTCACCTCTTGCCACCACAGTCCTGCATGTCCAACCAGGACAGGTTGGACAGGGCTTGGAGCAACCTGGGATTGTCGAAGATGTCCCAGTCCATGGCAGGAGGTTGGAACAAGATGATCTTTAAGGTCTTTTTCAATCCAAACCATTCTGTGATTTTGTGATTATATGCAATTAAATTTGGCCCTGCTCTGATGCGAGGGACCCGACCATGTGAGTTGCTACAAAGTTTGTTTCTAACCTATCTTATCCTATGACTCTAGTAAAATCCTTAAAAAAATAATTAGCTACAGAAACTGCACAAGTGAACAGCACAAACGAACAGCTGATGTCTGAAATCACAACAGAATGGCAATTCTCCCTGTCCTATTTCTTCTCTCTGCCTTTATTATCAGGGGCTGGTCTCTCAAAACGGAATTATTTCTCAGGAGCTCATCTGTTCCTTCTGTGCAAGAACAAAGGAAAAAAAATATTTAAAATGAGTGTGATATGAACAGGATCATTGCAAAGTAAAATGTTTTTCAAAGTTTCCCAGGAGGTATCACTAGTTTTTTAGATCCATCTGGAATTCAATTATTGTTACTTGCCAGCTGCTGCTGGGACCTTCCAGTTGTTCCTCCTCTTCTGGACACAACATGTAGTGGGAGCAGTTTTTGCTGCTGATATAACTCTGAAGGACAGGCACATAAGCTGGGAATACAGGCAGCTTTTTGGTTCTGCTTTTTGAACTGGACCAGATTTATTAAGTACTGTCTTGGCTGCTTACAGCTGGGGTAATTGGACAGTACATTTTCTGAAATTCCACACAGAATACAGCCAGTGGAAGAATCTCTTTGCTGCACAATCCCGACAGCTTTATTTAAAGTTACAGGCTCAATTTTGGAGGGCACATATGATAGGATTTATATTTTTAATTTTATTCCCTGACAGACAGCCTCTAAAGGCATGCAAATTTCTCTCTGAAACAGGCACATTTGATTTAGAAAATAAATAATGAGATCTTACCAACTCTAAGTATTAGTACTCATTATCTGCCAAATTGACCCTGATGTAAAAACAACAAGAATCAAGCAAAATTAGTTCTATTAGCCTTTTAAAGCACGGCAAAATATTTTGCTGCCCCTTGCAGTGTCTAAATTTGGATTACTGGCATGCTCTGAGTCCCTCACTACCAGGAGAGAAGAACTGCAACTACGACCTTCTGCAGGTGCTGAACTTGAGCACTGCAATGACTCCCCACTGCTTGTGATCAATTGTATTCCTGAGCAGTGGAGAGTCTGACTAACATATCACATTCCCAAAAAGGTGCCTTATTCTTTCTTGAGTTTCCTGGAAAATGATTTGAATTGCATTTCACAGATATTTGAAGAGTTTTGTGAACACTGTTCAGTTGAGTTGCCTTAGACATCTGCAAGCTTAAGGTAAAAAGAAACAACAAAAAAATTCAACTTAAAGCAACTGTTTGGGAAACAACGGTTAAGATGCTTGTCAATGACAGGGTTGGAAAGTGAGTAGATAGAAAATTTTAGAAGAAAAATCAATGGACCCCTAAGGTGTATTTTCCTGGGTGTCTTAGAGCTAGTCCTGCTTTGCACCCCATATTGATGCCTCGGAGGTTTGGCCTTTTAGTATCACACAAATCTAAAAGAAATGTGATAACACTGAACATGACAATGTGTTGCTAAAAACAAGCTGCCAAGCAGCTTAAAAAAGCTGTCAGACTACCTGTCAATAAAAGTGCATTGTTTGGTGAAGTGGATCCCAGCTGCAGGATCCCAAGAGATGAGAGGGCGTTGCACACCCCACAAAGTTTCTCATCGTCCCTGCAGGGTGTCAGGACAACGAGGATGCAAACAGACTGAGGGCATCAAAAGGAATGTCTCAGTAACATTATTGCCCTTTCTGGTGCATATTCAACCAGGCAGCATCTCAAAACTTCTCTTCTGTCAAATAATGAATCAAGACATTAACAACAGGATGAAGCCTTTTGCCCCCAGGTTATTGGTCTGAACCTAGACAGGTAACAGATTTTGAGATGAGGACCTATTACATGGTTTTCGTTTGGCCAAAACAATAAAAATTAAAAGATATTCAGATCCAGGATTTCATTCTGTGACATTCTTAAATCAAGGCTTGACTTCAGGGAGGTAAGGCAGGCTTTGCCAAAGATGTGCATCATGATGTGATCAAAAACCAAGTCCATATTCCTATGGAATTTTGCATATTTTTATCAGTACTATTGCATCAAAGCACTGTTGTACAGGGTGACCACCCAAATATTTAATTCTGCATAGATTTTTTTCAGACTCTGCTTTCTCTTGTAACATCAGGATTATAGTGTCCCTAGAACCATAGAATCATTACTTTTAGGAAAGGCTTCTAAGATTATCGTGCCCAACCTTTGACACAATTCTACCACGTCAACCAGCCCAGAGCACTGAGAGTCATGTCCTGTCATTTCTTGAACACCTCCAGGGATGGGGAGTCCACCACCTCCCTGGGCAGCCCCTTCCAATGCCTGATCAACCTTTCAGTAAAGAAATTCCTCCTGATGTCCAATCTAAGCTTCCCCTGGTACAGCTTGAGAACTTCTTCTCTTGTCCTGTCCCTTGTTCCTTGGCAGCAGAGTCCAATTTCTCTGGCTGCCCCCACCTGTCTGGGAGCTTTGCAGAGCCAAAAGCCTCCCCACAGCTTCTTTTTCTCCAGGCTGAGCTCCCCCAGCTCCCTCAGCCACTCCTGCTGCTCCAGCCCCTTCCCCAGCTCCGTTCCCTTCCCTGGACACGCTCCAGCCCCTCAGTGGCTTTCCTGAATTGATGGGCCAAGAACTGGACCCCGTATTATCACTCCACATCCCAGTAGACATCATTAGCTCAGTTAAATCATCGCTGAATAGTTTACTAAAGTGCAGACAAATGCAACTGAGCTTTTTCCTTTCTCACATCTGCCATAAAACTCATATAATTCAGTGAAAATAGACATATCCACTGGAGGAAGTTTAAATAATATGGTTTTCATATCTTAAATAAGAACAAAGACAGACTGGCCATAAAACATTTGAAAATCTTAGTAGTGTCTACATATAAATAAATATGTTCAAAATATTTTCAGTGAGTTGACAGAATTTGCATCTGATTGATATCAAAAAGCTTCAGTTTTCTTTTCTTAACAGTACAAAGAAAAGAAACATCTAAAGCAAAGCATATTGGGCCTGTAAGGTTTTGGTAAAGATGTGAGAAACTTGAGATTTGCCTAAATCATTTGGAATCAAATGGAAAAACATATGTCCCTGTGTAAAAGACAGAGGAACACTTCAGAGGCTACTCCAAGGACAAGGTCTTGCTTGAGACTGGCTTGGTCTGTCCTCACTGAGAGGCAGACACAAACAAGAAAAAAAATATCAGAAAAGAAATTACTGAAGTACTAAATATCATGCCCAAAAAAATTGACTAAGAGAGCATGGCAAGGATGTAAGTATTTTGACATGTAAAAAAACGATTGAACTGAGCAGAAATGTTCTGTATCTTGGAATTGCTTCTACTTTTAGTCATATTTTTTTGTCCCTTAATCTCTCTGTTATATTTCTTCTCATTGGTAAGACTTGCAGAGAAGAAGGAGAGCCATGTTTCTAAAATAATGTGATTTTATCGTGGGAATTACTGTGTGGGTCAGCATCAGGCACCATTCCTCATGCAAATAACAGGGGATCATAGAATCATAGATTGGTTTGGGTTGGAAACGACCTTCAGGTTCATCTATTTCCAACCTCTCTGCCATGGGCAGGGACAACTTCTGCTAAACCAGGTTGCTCAGAACCCCATCCAGCCTGGCCTTGAACACTTTTCGTGACTGGGCATCCACAACTTGGTATCCATCGTGAAACAGGACTTTTCCACCTTCCCAGTATTCTCTCTCACCTCTTGCCACCACAGTCCTGCATGTACCGAGTGGTGTAATTTTCAACAACACACTTTCCACTGGAGTTTCAGAGAGTAGAAGGGAAAGAGTGGGGAGGGAAGAGAGCTGAGCATTCCTATGCTTAGTGTTATCCAGCCACAAGATCCTCCTGAAGAGTCGTCCAGACGTGGTGGGCTTTTTGTCATCCCAACATTCCTCTGTGAGCTGACAACTGAACCTCTGTCTAAACACAACACATGGCAAATGGTGACGCGGAGAAGTGACAGCTCAGTATGAAGTCTCAGTGCTCAGATTTTTCATTTTCCATTCAAATCACTGTTTACAAGCTTCTCAAGCAACAGTTCCAGGATGCAAAATGGCATTCACTGTCCTCCCTCTCATTTGGCTTGGCAGAATAAAGGTCACGAGTGAGTCTGTCAGACTGAACGCTGCATCTTTTGCTTGCTGTGACAAACAAAGAGCTAATCTGATGCTCTAGGCTCTGTCACCTCTATCAAATCTCATTTTTGTCTTCAGTTTGTTGGCAGTTTCAAATGGCTGCTTTTCAAAAGGTTCTCTCCTGAATACGTGAATTTGGGGCCTTATATCTTTTTCTCCTGAGATGTTGACAAGCCGCTTAGAGCACGGAGTAATGATTAAATCTCCTTTTCCAGTATATCATGTTTTTGCACTAGTCTGGTTTGGAGAGGGTTTTTCACTTATATACTTACTTAAAGAGACCCAGTTCAATATTTCAGGGATTTTTGCTTTGGTTTTTTTTTTCCTTCTTCTTTTCCTGTGTAACGCAAAAACGTGAAATTAAAAGAGTCAGCTTTAACTTTAGTGTTGCAACACAGCTCCTTTCAACTTGCCTCAGTCCCACGAGTATCCTGTCACCTTAATTTCTGTTTAGAGGAAGACAGGTTTGTAGCACTCTTCTTAGTAATTCATCTCTGAAATAAGGTTGACTTGGGGCCTCGTGTCTATCTTGAAGTATAATAGTGTCATTTACTGTTAAAAGTGGCATCAAGAGATCCTTTCTTTTGTCACATTCGCAGTGTCTCCATAGAACCAGATATTTTTCTAAAGCTTATGAGACTGGGCCCTGATCCTGCCAGTGATTTCTGCAAGGGAAACATTTTAAACCTGTGGCCTTTCACACCATGGCTCTTATAGAAAAGAGAGATGTTTTTTACAGAAGCCTGTGGCTTTTGATACTTAATAAAACCAGCGTTTACTTGGGAAACTGAATTTTTTCCCTTTCATTATTTTTAGTTCCTCTGTCTTGAGAATATTAGCTTATTTTTTATTATTTTTGTTTGATTTAGGTTTTTTGTTTGTTTCTTTGTTTTGTACTGTTCTGTTCTATTTTCTCATGTTTTATTTCATAGAGTCATAGAAACACATAATGGCTGGGGCTGGAAACAACCTTAAAGATCATCTCTTGCCAATCCTCTCCCCTGGGTAGGAACACCTTCCACTAGACCAAGTTGCTCCAAGTCACAGCCAACCTAGTCTTGAACACTTCCAGGGATGAGGAATTCGCAACCTCTCTTGTGTTAGTTTTGTTTAGTTTGCTGAGCATTTTTAAAGTCAGATGTTTTAATTTCTGTGACTGATACTTCCTTGATCATGTGAACACCATTGTCACCCTCCAAACCACAGTGTTACCAGTCATATTTCTATTACAAATTTGCCACTGATTTTTTCTGTAAAACATGATATTGTGTAAGTCAGAGGAAGACTGACATCCTTATGAAATCTGCAATTGATATACTATCTTACCTTTCAGCTGCAACACTTCCCAGATTTAATCTGGGTTATACCCCTGCCACTCCCCAAGTGCATTCCTATTCTTTAATGTACAGGTGAATCCAAGATGATTCCCGTGGTTCAGTGGCTCCTTGACATTATCACTGAGGAATACCACCATGGGAAACAACATTAAAAATGTTGGATCTTTACTCTTCCCCACATCACACACAGACATAGCAGTGTTAAAACACATCTTTCTCATTACTGGTGCACAGCTGACAGTTCACAGCTGAGTTTGCTGCAGGAACATCATTTTATTTCTGCGCATCTTTGTCATAATTACCAACATTCAGAATCAAGAGTGTCAGACTTTACAAAACCAGTCTTTTCCTGTCATTTAACTTCCTCCTCAGAACTTGTGTAGAAACCTCATTTTTGCTGTCAAGGTTCCTGTCACACAATGAGAGGCATCGTTTCAGGAGTCCTGGTTGTTTGTTGCCTCAGACTAAAGAGGCAGCTTTTCTTCCTAGGTCTCCCCACCCTTTATTTCAAGGGTTTCCTGAAATACACAGGACAATTTATTTTTCCTGCTTTACAGGAAATATTCTGTTCTGAAACACTCCCTGAGAAACTCAGTAAGTTTGTCACAGAGTGCATTACCTACTTTGCTGTTGTGGTAGAGGAAGGAGATAATACATGCGCTTTAGAAGCACCAGTGTTATTTCTAAACAAAATAAAAGAGTTTCCCTTGGCTTTTGTGTCTGTTTCTCCCTCTGGAGAGGTGGAACCTCTCTTCTAGCTTCACATGTAGGTATCAGGCAATGTCCCTTTTACTTCTTTCTTCTTTGTTGGGTGCTCATCACATCTTCCATCGTTCTCTTCCTTTACTTTGGTCTTTCTATTTATTCAGTGCTTTCAAGTTCACCCTAAAATTAAACTAGATAAACAATGTGGCTCTCTTTTTTTTTTATGCAGACAACCTTGTGCTTGTTTGCCATGCCTTCCCCTTGCAACTTCCGGACATTTTATCTTGCAGTAATTTGAACCAAAAAACTGTCTCCTCCTCTGATATAATGAAAGTTTTCTCTTGAATGACCATTGCTGGTACTGGGTGATAATGAGTAGGTTCACATGTGCGTGTACGCAGACACACACATGCCACAGGGAAATAAATTACATTTTGTGTAACCACACATATCTCAGATCGTTAAACAAATTCTTGCACCTCCTCAGACCTGTGTTCGTTTCAGCCTATTTTAGTTCTCATTTACACTATGGATATTTCATATTCCTCTGTCACTATGAACATAAATTTCAGGTACCAATTGCTCCAATGCAATTGTTGAACAATAATAGAAATTGCTCGACTACACTTCCAGCATGGAATGAAGTGAGTACAGTGGAAATGACAAGCAGGGCCATTTATTTTTCTTTATAGCCAAGCTGGCTCACTCATCCTTAGTTTAAGTGATAGTTCAAGCTGTGAAAGACTTGTTAGGACAGCTATCATTTTTATTACATAGGAAATGGGGTCTTTGGTTAATTGGATTTGGAAAATTTGCTGAGCATTCAGGTGAACCTCCATGATCTCAGCAATACTGTGATAGCACACAAATCTCTGTCAGCTGTTGACATTCTAACTAAGCCTTTCATTTTCTGGAGTTTTGAGCTCAGAAATGTGAAAAAAACCCAAAAACAAACCAAACCAAAACAAACCAAACCCATCCCATGTAGTCTATTTGGACTTGATTACTGCAATATATTTTAGAGGGAGAATGCTGAGATACTGTGGGCCCTGTCAAAAATACATGTTCATAAAATACATAACAAGGTTGATTTGCTTTTCAGATTAATGCACTAAAAGTCCTTCTCTTAATACTCTGAGTGGCAGAAGAGAGCACTCATAGATGTCTTAGCTGTACATCAAATAATCAGCTTCTCATTCCAGAGCTGTAACCCTCTCTCTGTATACTGGTTCTGAATCTGTCCCTTTGAATACCCTTTGCCACTTAACAAAAAAACAAAAAAAAAACAAAAAAAACCCCAAACAAACAAACACACAAAAAAACCATAGAGGTAAGAAAAAGAAAAGAGAAAGGAAAAAAAAAAAGAAAATAAGGAATCACTGCAGAACTTGATTTTCCAGTTTACCCTTCCAAGATTTGTTCTGAGAGCCTTAAAAGGCTTTTAGAACAATGCTTTCAGCTGACTTCAGGGGGTTTTGGATGAAGACCTTAAGGACCAGTGTTCAAAAAAAGTGCAAATGTGACACTTGGGGGCACGGTTTAGTGTGGGACTTGGCTGTCGTGAGTGACCAGTTGGACTCAATGGTCTCAGAGGGCTTTTCCAACCTTAATTCTATGATTGTAACCGTGTCTCACTAAGCAGCAGACAGGAGTCTTCTTTCCCTCTCTCACAGTAATGAAAAACAGTCCTAGCAAATTACAAAAACCTTCTACGACTTCCCAACTTTTCCCACCTCAGGAAACTGGGGAAAAGAAACGGTAGCCTCCTAATGAGGCAAATAAAAACAAAAGAAAGATAGGTGAGTGAAATTCTTCTCCTCATTTTAACATACCTGATTATTAGTGGATGACTGAGTTCTCTATCCTATAAAAATGACATCCTCCACGAGACAACTGGGATAGTTTAAGCTACCTTAAAACACTCAACCTGTGATACATCTGAAATGTTAATTAAGCAAGATTTTTATCCTCACCTCTGCTCTGCTGGCTTTAGTGAAAGCTTGTCTGCCAGGGAAAACTCTCTACAGGTACCGCCAATTCTGTTTGAAGCTGGTGATCTGGGTTTGGCTCAGAACATTCACAGTAGATTTACCTGAAAGATCAATAAAATCGTGTTCAAAGCAAGATTGGCTTCATAGAGCCTAGGATTTTATTAATTTATATAAACTTCCTAAAACTTTTGCAATAAAGAAAAAGGGAAAAGCTTGAAAATATTCACAGTATTGTACAGCAGGGTAATGAAAATGGTATGGCAAAGTTCTGGAATTAGTTTATTTTTTTCCGAAAATCCAGCTCTCAAAATAGACATAGATGAAATTTTCAAATATAGATGGAGTTTTCTGATGTGCCATCTCAATAGGTCCTCATTTTCAGGGGCTCGTAAGCATCTCTTTAAATTATCTCAAATTATACAAAGCACCCAAAATACCTCTCACAGTATGCCTCCCTCAAAAATTTTTATTATGCAAATCCTTGATTGAAGACTATGTCTTCTGTCATTGGTAACACGAGATAGATCTTTGTAATGGAAGAATTCTAAAGGCAATTCTCATCCCCAACCATTAAATGAAATGGGATTTCTCAGTGTGGTACATGTGATTTCTCCTTTATTTTTTTCATGGTGTATAATTTAGTAGAATATAAAATCAGAATTTAAAAAGCAATCAAGCAGCCAGCAAGACTTTGATCTTTAAAATGCTGGAATTATCTTTAATCAGAGGAGATTTATAAGTAGTAGTTGAATTAAAGGTGGAATTACTGTCTGGCTTTGTTCGTTTAAGTTTTGCTGCTCTTCCCACTAACAAAATTTTGTCTCAAATATCTCCTGTATCCTTTGAGAGGGATTTGTAATAGGCCGTCTTCAACTTCAGAACTGGGTTAATCTTCCAGATCTTTAGTGGCAGCACTGTGAGTAAGCAAAGCACTGTGACCTTGGAGATCCTCACCAGTGAAAGAATATTTGGAACTCTGGGAATGTGTTTTCCCAAGTCCATGGTGAACTACCTCAAAGAGCAGAAGACACTAAGTCTGGATGGAGAATTCCTTGTTTTTTATGTATGCTCCCAGGGAAAGGAAGGCTGTTTTCTTTTGAAATCACACTTCTTCTGGTTTCACTTGTTCTCACACCCTTAATGATTCTTACAATGGAGGAGAACTTGTTGGTTTTTTAGTTGTGGTTTTGTTGTTGTTGTTTTTGGGGCTTTTTGTTTGGTTGGTTGGTTTGTTGTTGTTCTTCTTGAATAAATGTGTTGAAATGCTCAAAATAAGTTAAAAATTTTGTAGAAAATGATGCTTCCTTTACAGGTCTGATGGGCAATTTGAAACTTGTGACAGAGAGGTCCCTTCTAGGAGAGTAAAAAGAGAGGAAAAAGAGCGTGCAAAGCCCATGGACCCAGGTATCACCAGAACCTTCAGCTACAGCTGAGCTCTTTCGTGTCTTCTCTTGCTACCTGGGTCAGCTTTGTCACTTCAGCAAGGACACATTCAGTCAGAAAGGACTTATTTCTATCCACAAAGCAAGAAAACCGGTTTTTATGTGTATGTGTTTTACCAGGCAGCCTTCCCCACACTAAAAACACAGCTGGAAAAAATTTGATGCACTTGGTCAAATTTTGAAACAATAAGTTTTCCTAACCCCCTCTGTGAAATTTAGCATAATTTCACCAGAAATACCAAAAATTCTCAAAGTGATAGAATGACACACATAAACAGAGCCTCCCTGCCCTCTCAATGTTTTCCCCACGTTGTTACTGATGGATAGTGCCTTCTTCATTCCTCACTGAAGGATCAGTTTAATATATTTTCTTGTAGAGTTTGCTGGCATAGTTCTCATATCAGTGAAAAACTCTTTAGTCCCTGAGTTCAGACTCAGCAGAAAAAAGGTTGGAAGTAATTTTTTCCTCAATTTATTGATATCATCATGACATGAAAGACCAATAATGACCAAGTGAAGTTGGCTGTGTGACTGAATAGCTGGAGGAGAGTCTTCCATGAACTTCATTGCCTTTACACATTCTTCATCATCTTCCTCCCAACCCAATCCATCCCGAAAACATAAAAAAAAAAAAAGTTTCTCTGTGGGTTGAAGTTATACAAAAGGGAACTGCTTTAAGAAAGTTTTCAGGGAAGCCAATTAGCCTGTGAAGTAGGAGATGTGATGTGGAGAAGGGAACATTGAGACAGGAGGTTACATTTCCCTTTCATTTGTTCTTTCCTTTTTTCAGTTTCCAAAGAAGGTGCCAGCTGTTTGTTCACTTTCCAACCCCTGAGAACCAAGCTTCGAACCTAATCCACTGAGCCCTTTGCTAACTCAACCCTGCTGGCTTTATCCTGCATTACTTAGCACGTGCTATCTGGATACTTTCTCTGCTTCAGATGATTATGGCTGTAATGCTTTGTAGGGCTTTGCTGCACCACAGCAAAGAATAATAAAACCCTAAATACAGAATGAAAAAAAAAAAAAGAAAAAAAGAAGAAGAAAAGAAGAAAGGAAGAAAACCCCACAACCCTCATCTGTGAATAAAGGCTTTTGTAAGCAGCAATAACATTGTGTGCTGCCTGAGTGTTGCTTCTGACAGTGGAACACTAGAAAAATAAGTATTCCCATTGCCCCTTTGCAAGGAAAGGTCTAGCTGAGGCACAGAGAAGAGCAGTTTAACATTTCTTGGTTTTCCTTTTATTTGTGGGTACCTGGGATTGCTGCTCTTGTAGCTGCAAAGTAGGGCAATGCAACCCACAGATGCAATTTTCACAGAGAGAGACCCGGGAAGAACACTCTTCATAGACATCCAAAGGAAAGGGATAGCTAAAGTTCCCTTAAGGAAACACAGAGACATTATGACTGAATTCTGATAAATGTGTGAGTCCTACTTCTGCAGAAGAAAGGAAGGAAAATCACTATGAGGTTCCCATGCCTGCTGCTTTGGATGAGCAAGAATCTTTACAGCTTATATAAACACACCCCTTGACTCTTAATATATCTATGATATTCATAGTACAGTGTGCTGAAAGATGGGGCTGAGAAAACAAGAATATAGGGAAAGTGAGGACAAAAGAATGACATTTTTCAGCTCACTGGTTTTGTGGGTCCAGAAAGGAGAACAGGCTGGAAGGAACATTGTCCAACCACCAACGATGTCATGTGGCAGAGATCACTGGAGAGGACAGACAGACTCCACCAAGTTTTGTACTCTAGAATAAGGGTTCGTGCCATGATTCATCTCTAATTCTCATTCCATGATGTTGGCATATATGCAACATATTTCTCAACATGTTGGCTTGAGAAAGGGGAGAAGAAAAGATTACATATTCTATTTCTAAACTTTTGGACACAACAGGGTGTTGAAGAAGATCAAAGGGATGGAGCCCCTCTGCTCTGGAGCCAGGCTGGGAGAGCTGGGGCTGTTCAGCCTGTAGAAGAGAAGAGTTAAGGGAAACCTTAGAGAACATTCCAGTGCCTGCAGTAGGCCTACAAAAAAGCTGGGGAGGGACTTTTTGCAAGGGTATGCAGTGATAGGGCACAGGGAAATGGCTTTAAGCTGAAAGACGGTAGATTTAGACTAGATATTAGGAAGAAATTCTTCCCTGTGAGGATGGTGAGGCCCTGGAACAGGTTGCTCAGAGAAAATGTGTCTGCGTCGTATCTGGAAGTGTCCAAGGCCAGGTTGGATGGAGCTTGGAGCAAGATGAACTTTAAGGTCCCTTCCAAGCCAGCCTATTTTATGATTCCATGATTCTGTGTCTGTGGTCTAAAATGTATTTCAGGCCTCTGGAGTCCACTTTTGGCTATCTGGTGACCCCATTGTGTCTCCCTTCTCTGTATGTTGCTTAGGTAGATTCATGTTGTTACAGTGACTCCCTCAGCTCCCTGAACATACAAACAGCTCTTTCTGAACTGACCCTTCCATCCATTTGTTACTTCCCAGGCCCTATTTATCCACCAGTCCATAACACAGAGAGGGGTTGGGTACCATCCTGTGATTATCCTGACTCTCCCAAGCGCTCCCAGCCATGGTTTTGGTCCTTGTTAAGCAGCACCCATGCAGACAGTGTCTGCGCGCCGCGCAGGGGTTGGCACAATGCAGGAGCCATTTCCGAGCAGCAGGTGGGATGCAGCCACTCTGTTTTCAGGAGGAAGAGTGTCTAAGCATATGGATACAAGCTGTCTCCTCCCAGCTGGTCTTACAGACAGAGAGCAAGCCCTGGCCCTTTTTGTTTAGCCATGTACAGAAGGGGAGAACTCTCGCAGCAAACAATAACTTGGGGAGCAGATGTGGTTTCTTAACGTTTAACTCATTGTCACAGTTTCTAATTAGATGTTTACAGTTGTGGTTATGAATGCTTATATTTGACTGTATCCCTTTTGTAAAATGAAAATAAACATCTCATTTTATGCAGAAAATATTCAGAGGGGCATTATCAGATGCTTCATTATGTGTAGTTATGTTTCTGTGGCTGTGCATCACTGCCCTCTTAAATGTATATATTTCTCACAACCGTGTTAGTCCTTAAACTCTTTGTATCTTTTTTATTGTGCTTATATATATCAAAGAGGAATGATTGTCTATCTTTCAACCTTTTCCAGGAAACTATTTACTTTCTTTGTTTTCACACTTTCCTGTTGTCCTCCCACCCTTGTATAAATCTTCCTGTGCAACAAAGTAGTTGACATAAGTATAACTGCCATACATAATTGATGTGTTCTCTGTTTAATAAATAAAGTGTCTGTCATATAGGGGGCAAGTTTTCTGGTTTTTATATTGTCTGGATGAGTGGTATTTTTAGCTTCTGTCCAGGGGGATGGAAAATTTTGATAATTTCTGGATAAAAATTGTTCCTTTGTAAAGTAAATTCTGATTAAATATATATCTGACTTCTCCCTTAAAAAGTAAACAATATGAATGATCCCTTAAAAACACATGTCTGTTATATGTCAGACTTTCAGAATTGTCAGACTTGATCCACTGTTTGTTTCACAGTGGCAAAAAATGCTACTGTGAAACAAACAGTGGATCAAGTCTGACAATTCTGAAATTCTGGAAAAAAAAATAAAAGAGAGAAAGTTTTCCTGCTGTTAATGAGACAGAGGTGACTGTAAACAATAGATGCCTTATAGCTATTCTCAAACAGGAATCAAAGCTGTAATTAAATATAAAACACTGTCAATGATAGGCTCTTTAATGTAACATTTCTCAGTTCCTTTTCCTCTATGAAATAGCTTCACTTAGACAAAAGCTGAGAGTGACTGAAACAAGAGAAGAAAGACTTGTGCTGAAAACTGATTTCTTGTTGCTCATGACATACCAGTCCTGCAGCTTCAGCAGGAAATATTCCTGACTAGAAGTCAGAACATAGCTAATCACAGGATTTGGGTGGCATCTGTGTGACTAGATGGTGCCATGTAGGGGCAGTTTGTTACTAGACAGACATAGGTGTCATCTCAGCCCTGGGAAAAGACAGATCCGAAAAGCCTTTGCTCCCTGTTCTGTTCAGAACTTGGGCTGTCTATTCCCTGAGCTGAGAGTAGGCAAGTAGTAAGAGAGGAGATAACTTGGGGAAAACAGGTGAAGAGCTGAAGCTGCTTTACCTTTGCATTTTCCATTCGTTTTACAACACAGATGTGGGTGCTGGATGGATGGCAGCATCCTCCTGAAGCCTGAGGTCCACAAAATGCTGCTTCATGAATACACAGAAAGGAGAACAAAGTACAGGGAGTACTGGAAGGCAGAGGCAACTCATGCAACACCTGCCTGAGCTAATCAAAAGGATACAAAAACCTCTGCACCGTCCTTGATCAGCCGTATGATGCCTCAAGCCAGAATCCAGCCTGTGTGTGTAAACAAATAGGAAGCCCTGAGCAAGTACAAGGAAGTAGGCCAGAGAATCTGGTATAAGGAACTACAGTTCTTGTGTGGTGCAAGTTAATTATCTTCTGGCATCGTTTTCTATTCACAAATCAAAAGTAAGTAAAGCTGATGCTGTAAGAACAGGTCAAAATCTAGACTATCAAATACAGGTATATATATTCAGTATAACTAATTCATCAGTTTTGGATTGGAACAGCAGTTAAATCCAAGATGTTGCTACATAAAAGAGAAAAAAAAATTTCATTTAAAATACAAGAGGAAATAGTCAAAAGAAAGATATCTGTTCTCACTTTACTCAGAACAACTCTACCACAGGAGGGTAGTGGGCCACTGGAATATGTTGCCCAGAGAAGCTGTGTCTGCCCTATCCCTGGAAGTGTCCAAGGCCAGGCTGGATGGGGCTTGGAGCAACCTGGGATAGTGGAAGGTGTCCCTGTCCATGGCAGGGGGGTTGGAACCAAGTGGTCTTTAAGGTTCCTTCCAATTCAAAGCATTCTGTAACTCTGTGATACTGAACCTTACCCTGGAGAAGGTCACCCTCTTCACCAACAACCACTTTCCAAAAGAATGGAAATAATGCATCTTGGTTTGTTATGGTTTGAAGTGATGAGTTTGGGCTTTCTGATCTCTAATAAACTGCAAACACTGAGATTTTTCCATCTCCTGCGCTACACAGTGCCCCTTCTACACTGATTCTCTAATAAACATATTTTGAGTTTATATTGCAGCTGTCTCGTGACGGAATCACAAGAATATATTTTTTCTCCTTTGCTGAGCTAGCCTGTAACATTCCTTGGAATTTGGTGTCATTGGATAAGTTGTTGACAATGACAAATATGTTAATAAGTCATTAGGGAGAAACAGACGAACATGTGAAAGCACAGACACCTGCACAGTCCCAGCTAAACTTCACAGACCACAGAGCTTTATAAGAACCAGGCTTGGAGTATTCCTCTCCCAGGTGACAAGTGACAGAATGAGATGAAATGACCTCAAGTTGCATCAGGGGAACTTTAGATTAGATATTATAATTTTTTCTTCATGATGCCTTAGGATTTTAGCTTTTATATTTTCATATGTTTGTAATCCTGCAATTCTTTAGTGTATACTCTGAGCTCCATATAGAGTGTTAGCAACTGCTTTTACCATTTTGGTCAGACACAACAATTCCTCTCTAGGCCTGAGAATCAAGGACACCTCACTGTCTCAGGCCCTGAGTAATGGAAACAAAAGTGAGTTGTGGGTGAACAAACTAAAAGAATGGGACTGCCCTGCCTGAAGCTGTAATTGGACAATTAACCTCTGATATGCAAATGGACAAAACTTATATCTGTCCAAAAAACCTGTGGCTGTGTCCATCCTGGGTGCGGTCTCTGCGAGACTCCTGCACTGCCCAAGGTGTGCCTTGTGAAGGCCTTTCAATAAATCCCTGCCCTTTATCCTTTCACTCTGTCCAGCCTCTGCTCCAGGTCAGCCTCTACAAGGCATCATTCATGGTAAGTAAAGCTTTAGAACAGACAGCCCAGGGAAGTGATGGAGTCACCATCCATGGAAGCGTTCAAAAAACGTGGATATATCATGTGGGGACACAGTTTGATGGTAAACATGGTGGTTGTCAACAACTGGATTTGATGATTTTGGGGTTTTTTTCCCAACCTTAATGATTTTATTGATGACTTAGGGCTGAGAAGCTGCTTCACGGCAGAGAGAACAGCACACAGATCTCCTGTTTCAATGCACACTAGGGCTGAACCACCCCTAGGGACAGCAGAACCACACTGAACGAATAAGAAGCAAAGAGCCAGACTGCTACAAACATGAGCCCAGCCTTCTGAGCCACTCTTACAACCTGTCACAGGAGGCAAGGGTAATCCAGGATCTTTTAAGTACAAGTGAAACAACACTGAAGGATAGATATTTGTAAGTACACACACACATTTTTTATTGTAGAATGATTTGGTTGCACAGGAAAACAGGTGTAAAGTTGTTTTGGTTGCTGTTATCTATGGTAATAAGACAATATAAAAGCATAAAAATATCACTTGTGGAAATGTATGAGAAAGAGAAGGAAAGGATAAGTGTAGAAAGATCGCACCACCTGTAGGCCTCGTGACAAGGCTTGGTTGTTGCAATTTTGATGTCTGTTGGTTCAAGTGGTCACAGTCTGGTCGAAGTGATGATTCCAGACTGGATCCATCGGGTGGTGGGGGAAAGCCCAGAACTCAACATCCGTTTGGTTTATAGTCACTCAGGTTCAGGTGGGAATACCCAGGTACCTCCTGTGGGGCAGAGAATTTCAGCTGGATGATGTAATGCTGTGGATCAGGGGACATTCCGGAGCCTCTGAAGCCTTCTAAGACAATCCAGCTGCCTGTTACACCGGCCCAGTTGAGTCAGTTATGGCCCGTTACAGCCCTCAGCAGACTGAACACTTCCAGGCTGTGAGTGATTGTCCCAGTTCTTCCCGGCAGAGAAGTTATCACAGCTGAGTCGCTTGAGTAAGGACAAAGAGGCAGGACCCCCTTCCAGGGTTTGCTTCTTTCCTTATCTCACAGCCTGAGCTGGGGCAGTTACTTTGCACATCAGCAGCTTCCCTCAAATGTTTGAGCTATCAGCATTCCAGTCTCTCTTCTGGCATAATTTGTGGATACATTCTTCTCTTGAGATTGGACAATAGTTGCCCCTTTATCTTTTCCCAAGTTCCAGTCACAGTTCAAGTTCCATTAGTAGGCATATATGGGAAGGGGTGGGCTGCGGTGGCCACAGATTAGCGGCTGCTTTGCAGTTTGTTTTAGAGGGCAAAAGTCCTCCAATGACTTTAGCAATGTTTAAGCCATTAACAATCTCTTACAGACACCCAGCACATCAGCAGAATGGGAATGGCCTAAGTGTAACACCCATTTAAAAAAAAAAAAAAAAAAACAAAAAAACAAAAATAGGAAGTATGAAATTAGGAAGAGGGGACAAGAGGTGTTGATTGAAGTTCAGATTGAGTAAGAGAGAGAGAAGACATTTCCTAAAATTTTTCTTCAGTAATCAGAAGTTTATGTTAATTGATAGTTAAATTAGATAAAATTCCCCATGTCAAGACTGATTGGCCTGTGATACTCTAGTCTGCTATCCACTGTTGCAGCTCCAGAAAGCCATTTCTCTCCTGCCCTGTTTAAACATTCCTAGTTGTTTGGTAGCCGTCAAACCAGCACTGCCTGAGTGCATTCTTCTCTTGAAAACCAATCAGCAGCCCTTCACAGTTACCACTGATGCTAAATAAAAAGAGAACAAAGAATCATCCTGCATACCCAGCTGCTGATCATCCCTCCTGCTTTACTGCTGGGGTGTTCTCTGTCACAGCTGTGGTCTGCACCAACAGCAAATCTTCCAGACGGAGCCTCCGCATGGCTTGGGGGTAGCACATGACCTCCCATAGCTCGTGGGACACCTCATGGAGCACCAAAATGCTTCAGGTTTGACTTCAATCCTTGGATAGTATTCCAGTAAATTCTAGGAGGCTTTGCAGCCTCAAAGATTTCTGCATGCTTTTGTGTTGCATACATGAAGAATTTCTTGGTTGCATGCCAAGAAAACACCATTCTGATGGTGAACACTTTTGACTGAAATAAAGGAGAATTCATACAGAAGATGACTGTACTGTTGGAATCATAGGGAGCCCCACGGAGATCCAGACACAAGTGTAATTCTGTGTGAACATTGCCAGCTTTGGCTTCAGGTCCAAAGAAAAGAAGGACTCTAGACAAGAACAGCTTCACCACCTCAGAGAATATTTTTTTTCTTTTTTCCTTATGGTATTTATGTATTTTCTCTCATCACAACATGGGAGATGCCTCACAAGAATATCTGTTATCTCACAGCTTTGCTCCTGCTCACAGTTCAGGTAATGAGCTGGCACTCAGAGTTTTGTCTTGAACTGAAGTCAAGTCAACTCTTACTTCCACTTGATCATTCTGATGGCCAGAGATTATGCTAATGTCTTATTCCTTGACATGTTATTGTCTACAGAATTTAGTATGTCTCAGTAATCTTGATTTGACAGATGGCTCATAGTCCACTGACTTGCAGCCTCTTAAATGATGTGTAGAGAGAGCAGTTAAAAATTAAGTGCTTGGGGAAATTTTGTCAGAGACACCACAGAAAACATCTCTAAGTTTATGTTATTGTTGTTACGTACTGTGTAGTAGAGAAGAGGCTGGATGTTATGATATCAACTAAATTCCTTTAGCCTGGTAATTTTCAGTGCTGCACAGAGTCTTGCCCTTAGATACCCGTCCAGAAGGGAGCAGATTTGATCCATCTCCTGTTTCGTACCTGATGGCTCTACATCAAAGTCTTCAATATTCTAATGCACTCAAAGGGCACAATTTCCTTTGTTTAGACAACAGATATGAGCCAGAATCTACTATAATAGAATCATATAATCACAGAAATTCTTGGGTTGGAAGGGACCTTAAAGATCACCTAATTCCAATCTTCCCGCTGTGAGCAGAGATGCCACCTACTAGATCAGGTTACTCAGAGCCCCGTTCAATCTGGCCTTGAACACTTCCAGAGGTTGGACATCCCATAATAATGAGAATTTTGTCCCTCAGTGTACTTTCAGACAGCTAAGTTTGGAGCTGAGTCTCACTTAGTTTTCTTGAACCTTAGATCAATAATCTACTGGGGCCATTTTAAAGTCTAGGAACTTAATTGCATCATGAAAAAATAATATTTGGCACAGTATTTTGTCTACTAAATTCCCTCCACAGAGTTCTGCTCTAACTTTTTTAGCTCTACAGTTCTTTTTCTTCTTAAAACTAAAGGACTGACTTGAACAACAGTCAGGGCCTTCAGATTCCTCAAGGACCCTTCAGTCTCTGAGCTTCACAAAAGCAAATCAACTGCTTCAACTAAGAAAAAAAAGCTACTTCACACTCAGAGACAACCTGGCAATATTTTCCCAGTGCACAATGGCACCGGTCACCTTCTTCCTAATTAATTGCCACCCCAGTAGACTGGCACCAATGTGTTTCGAAAAGTTCTCAACAACAACAGTCTCTTCTGTGATGTAGCTTAAACATGCACATTACACTCTGTTTTGATTGATTGATGAACCTCAGTGCAGTGTATATAATAATGTGCTAAATGTTACATATGCCCTTAGTGGGTAATTTCAGGAAATTATTAAAATGTGCTTCTTTTAAAAGGTTTGGTAATGTGAGTCACAGAGATGTTTGACAGACCCAATGCTGATTAGTGTGGGTGACCACAGTGTACTCGGAGCTTTGATATTTCTTGGCTTTTTCTTGGTTTCCCGGAGGCTCTTTGGACAAAGCAAGAAAGATGGCTGAGACACCCTTGGCCTTCTGGGAAACTCAGTGACATTTAAAGACTGCTGGGGCCTATTCTGTTAATATCTAAACTAATTAAAATCAAATCATAATTGTAGGAGCTTGTTCACCAGAATTCTAATCAGACTCGGAGCGGTGCACACTGCTGTGCTAACGGCTGTCTCAGCTCTGTGAGAAGTGTTTTACCACACAGCCAATTGTTCTCAGCGGTTTGTCTCGATCTTACAACCAGCTCCTTAAATAAGAAATGTCACTTCGAATGCAGGGTGAGGACTCCCTTCAACATTCCTCTTTCCATATACACCAAGCACATTTTGCTGCATCATGTAATGGGGTATTTGCCGGGGTGTGGCAGGCTTGTATATACCCACTGTGTTTTTATTAGGACTGACTGATACCCTGCACTGAACTGGCACCTTACACAGCCTCAGAGCAGGCTGAAATTTCCTTGTGAGGGGTCGCAGAGGGCCAGGCACCGATACCTCCTCTCTGGTGACCAGTGACAGGACTCTAGGGAACGGCATGAAGCTGTTTCAGGGGTGGCTTAGGTTGGATATCAGGGAAAGGTTCTTCCCCCAGAGGGTGATTGGGCACTGAACAGGCTCCCCAGGGAATGGTCACAGCCCCAAGGCTGCCAGAGCTCCAAGAGTGTTTGGACAACACACTCAGGCACAGAGTGGGATTGTTGGGATGTCTTGGGTAGGGCCAGGAGCTGGATCGATGATCCTGGTGGGTCCCTTCCTACTCAGGATATTCTGTGATTCTATGACACAGATGGGAGAAGTTCATGGGCAATATACCAGGGCACCCCAAAACATTATTGTAAGTGATGGGGTCATAGGCTGAGCCGAATTAGAGCTGTGCCTGATGAAGTACCTGCAGCTACTGAAGTAAATGTCTGTCAGCTTAGCTCCGGTAGGTCTTATTTTTAACATCTGTGTGTTCAGTGTCACCGCGTGCAGTGAATTACCTGTGTCAGATCAATAAGACACTCTTACTGCCGAGGAAAACAGCATGAGAATATAACAAGCATTAAGGCATATAGGAAAGGCTTATTAATATTTAGCAAAACTAATCTGTTTCTCACTAGCCAAAACATGCACATCCAGCCCTTTTGGGAAGACAGCTTTGAAGATTCCCTAAGTTGAAATGAGGTTTTCTGCGCTGTATGTAACCATTCATATTCTCTGTGGGCTAAATCTTATTCCATAATTTTGAAGTCAACCTTTGAGATTTGGGAGATCATTAGAGGGTTTGTGTATGTTTTCCTCATTCTGTTTTTCCAGATAGACCAAATGTAGTCACTTTATAGATGGGAATGTGATTTAAATAATATGACTTTGCTAACATTACATTTTGAATTTATCTTTATTAAGGCTGCATTTTAATTTCATTCCATGTATCCTCATTAAGCAACTGTTTGCTCCCTCAGGCATTTTTTCAAGCTAACTTTTAATCTACCTATTGGCACTCAAAGCTGTAAAAGTTAAAGCCTATTTGAATTTTTATTTGGAAATCTGTTAGATTTTTTCCCTTTTATAGAACCGCAGGCATTTTGCTTTTGCTGGGGATGGTCTATTTTCCCTATATAATCTGATAAATATTAAATTAAATAACACATATTCATATCAATGTGTTGTATGCAAAGCCTCATTCTTCAGAACACTATAGATTAACTATAACAGCACTTTATTTTACACCACTGTTACAGAAAGTCTCTCTGAAATCCTGTCACTGTAGCACTCACATGCTGGATTGCCATTGAAATTAGCAGTGAGTGGGACTAAAGGACTTACATTTTCCTTATTTCTATTGATTTTGACTTCTGAGTCATGCACACGCTGCTTTAAGATGACAGGTGATGGAAGAAAGTTCAGTGAAAGTGGAAGGCACTGATGGGGAGCTGCTCTACATAATGTCACATAATGTGATTTCTCTGGACATACAACCACGGCAACATTGCAGCATTTTCTTTTTCTATTATGGTACAATCAAAGAATAAATTTCTCTTCTGCTATACACAATACCTATAAACTTTAGACCCTGCCCCTTTTCCTCATCCTTCCCTTCCTCCTCCACTGCCTGCATTTCTCCCCCTACAATCCAGTTGAAGTCACCGTGTATTTACCTAGAGAAACAAAATTGTTGGTCCTTGGTTTGATGGAATCCTTCATTCCCAGAACTTACACAGCCTACAGTTACTGACTGCTCTCAAACAAAGTTATTGTTTAGAAATATTGCTCTAGCTCAGCATCTTGTTTTGAAAAGCTGGGTGCTACCTTCAGCAAAAAAATAAATAAACCCTCTAAAGTAGGTCAGGAATCAGAACCAAAAAGGCTGCTCAAGGCAGGCTCAGATCTGTAGGTATTTGCAATTTTAACTCACTGGTTGTTCAAAACATAACTAAAGCTCCTGAGCATACAGCACAAATAATAGCAAGCAAAAATGGTTTGTATTATAGGCATCTGCATCTGTCTTAATTATTACCTGCTTGGAGACATATAAATGAAAATGTGTAGAACTTTAGTTAGATATAAATAAATATAAATTGTACAACCAGAACTGGATTTCTTTTGTTTTTTTTTTTCTTGTGGTGCCTACTGGTTTAAGTTTTAAATTCATACACCCTTTTAATTATGACGATTTTTTTGTAAGCAACACTCAGAGTTTGCTGCAAATGATTCTTCTGACTAAAAATAATTCTGCTGAGAGCAGTGAGATCACCTGTGTTTTTGTGGACTCTGTGCTGAGACACACTGCAGGCATCGAGCAGGAGGAACAGCAGAGAAGAAAAATTTTCAGATAAGGAAAATGCCCGGGTTAGTGCTATTCCAAATGGCCTTTTTAGTATACTGCAATATTTTTTGGCAGCAAATATTGCTTCTCCATTGCTGGATGTTTCCANTGTTAGTGCTATTCCAAATGGCCTATTTTTTGGGAGCAAATATTCCTTCTCCATTGCTGGATGTTTCCAGCCTTGGTATCTCAGACTCGTAATAAGCCAATCTCAGCAGTAAAAATAGTCAAAGTACTGTTGGTTGGAAGTCACTAGAGGAAGATGCAGCAAGGGAGATACCTTTGCAAACAGATCTCTCCTTGGGTTAGGCAGAGCTGTGCTTCCTCAGAGCCCATCCCAGACTCCATTTCTTAATTTGTTGAGTCTATACAAATTGCAGGTGTGAAAAAGGAGAAAAATCCAGTACCACAATGGTCCCTGCCAACCAAAGGCTTTTCTTCTCAGTTGGTCCAGTGAGTCCTCATGTTTTCAGCCAAGCTGAGCTCCTTTAAGGGAGGAGAAATTGTATTATCCTTATGTACATGCTCCAGGTTGGATGGGGCCCTGAGCAACCTGGTCCAGTGGAAAATGTCCTTGCTTATGGGAGGATGTTGGAACAAGACACTCTAAGGTCCCTTCCAATCCACACCACTCTGTTTATCTGTGATCCTATGAGAAAAAGACTGACTTATTACCAAGCACAGTAAAACATGGGAAAAACCAGAATGAGCATGACTGAGACAGCATAAACATAAGCATGAAAAAAAGCCACACATTTACAACCCTCCTCTCAGTACTGCACAAGGTGTGGTCTGTGTCAGCCCTGTACTGAATGCCAGAATCAGAAGTGGTCCAGAAAAAGCATGGTTGCCATACCTAATAAATGCAATCAAGTAGCAGAAGCAGGTTCAGGCAAACATCCCCATCTGACCTTAAATTCCCAGGATTTTAAACCTCAGGTAGGTGTCAAATTCGTGACCCGTACCCTGAGAAGTGTGAGCTCCGACTCCCCGTTGGGCTGGAAGTTTGTGTATCCAGCATAATGACTTCTGTTAGAAAGTAATTGATTCCAAATGGAAAATTTCTACTGATATCTGCTAGACAAGGTCCCTGAGATCCTGTGCAAGGCAGGCAAAATTCTGCCTGCCCAGGCTGAAGGCAAGACCTTATGGGCTGCCATTGGGTATCTAGAGAGGGAGCTCTTCATTCATCCCAGTTTGGCTTCTTGACAGATCTCAACATGTTCCTGTTATTGCTGGAACTATGGTCAGAACATTCTGCTGTGTTCAGGCTTCAATCTTGAACTCTATTTTTTTTTTCCTTAATTCCTTTTAAAAACACATTTACTCTTGGCTTTGTAAGTACCTATAATTTGTGTGTGTGATTTTTACTTTTTCTCTGCATAATTCTCATGCTGATTCTAAGGCACAAATGAAAGGTGAAAAGCAAATTTGATCTCTGATTTTAATGGTTCAAGTTTATACATCCTGCCTCACTAAAAGAAGATCAGACAAAGAAACACTGCTGACCTCCCAATTTATCCCAAACCACTACCAAATAAAAACTGGATTTTTCATTATCTGGGCTAAAAGTTCCTTTAACAGTAGGTAATTGTGAGTTTATACATCTCTTTGAATCAGCCACTGATTACAAGCAGGTTACTTCTGGGTTATGAGTTTCATCTCGACACTTTCAACCTCTTCCAGCTCTATTTAAGCTCTTTATTTTCATCTCAGATAGGACAAGGATGGAAACAGAAGTTGGGGCAGCTGCTCCTGACCGACTTCTCAATGCCTGCTCTTGATTAAAAATCCAAGTCATGCCGTGAAAAAGGGATCCCAACTTCAGGATGAATTCTCAAAAACACAAGGCTGCTTTTATAAGTGGAAAATAATTTTCACACTTAATGTTCCTTCTTTCTTTCTTTCTTTCCTTCCTTCCAGAAACACAAAATTCAATAACACTGTCCGGATATATACTATGCAAACACTCAGCCCTGGTTCTGCTTAAGCTCCATATGGGTTTCTAACATAAAAATGAGTGAGGAACTTCAGTCTCTTCTGCTGTGTTTTTGCTTTTAACATGTTAAACATTAATTCTTATTCAGATCTTGTTTGTTAGATCATCCCATTGATTACTCACTGGTATTCTCCGCACTTCACTGACTTTGCTTCTTCTTTCAGAGGTCTTGGTAATTTTATCTCACCAAAAAGTTGGGGAAAGTCATCTCCTTCTGCTGTAGGAATCTGAGGGAGTTTGTTGAACCAGTGTAACACACTGGCAGCTGAGGCGGTGCTGGGGTGGGTTGGCACTGCTGGTTGGTCATTTCCTGAAATTAGGATGTCAGCAATAGCACCAGCTTGGTGTTCCTGGACAGCTACCAGGTAAGCCTCTAAATGTGGTGCTACTTGAATAAAACATAAGCAGGATCAGGAATATGTGATATCCCTTCATGAAGTCCAAGATGAAAAACCGTAATTTGGGTGTTAACAGAAGGTTATATTAGGAACTCAGCAGTGAAGAACTCTGTTGCAAGAAAAAAAAAAGTTGAAAACTTTATTCTAGCACAATATTTTCAATTCTTCTATTTTGGGGGAAAGACTTGTAGCATTTTACAGAAAACTTACTCAAACTGTAATGATGCAGTTTCTACCACGTTGAATAATGTCATTCCTTTATGTGGCAAACGTGCTTCTATCCCACACAAATTTGGCACCACCATCATTTTTCCAATCACATATATTTACTCATATCAGAAATGTTGAATCAGAATATAGAAGTAGGCTACAAAGCTCAAATTATCTGTTTGGAACATACTTGCTGATATTTTAAATTTCATGCTGTAAATACTTTTTTAGTATCTTATATTACAGTGGAGTTTTGAGAAGTGTAGTCAGTATTACCAAAAGGTCTTATGGATTTAGTGCAGTTCCACAGATTTGAGCAGAAAGAAACAGAAAATAGTGTTTGCAAAAAAACCGATACATTTCTAAGTCATCACTTCCAAAAGGAAACTTTCAGATCTTTCACTTGGAATGACTTCAAAAAAATAATAATAATACTAAAAAAGTTTTAACTTCTAATTTTTGATATGGTAACATTGTGATTTGGAGGGTGACAATGGTGTTAACTTGATCAAGGAAGTACCAGTCACACAGAAATGAAAAAACTTGCGTTAAAAACTGCTAAATAATCTAAACAAAATGAAAGTAAGAGAAGTTATGGACTCCCCATCCCTGGAAGTGTTCAAGACCAGCTTGGATGGGATTTGGAGCAACCTGGTCTAGTGGAAAGTTGTTCCTACCCACGGCAGGGGCTGGAACTGGACGAGATTTAAGATCCCTTCAACCCAAACCATTCAGTGATTCTATGATCAAGGCATACTACGAAAACTTCTCTGTGCCTGCTCTAAGCAAAGACCCAGCAGGCACAACATGAAACCATGAGAACACACTACTGATTCTTCTCCCCTACTGCCAAATTTGCTTGACCACATGGAGAACAATGTGAGTGAAGGAATCAGAAGGTTGGTCAAAGAAAGATTTTGTTCTAACCTCCCACTGACACTGAGTTTCACAGATAACAAGCAGGACTGGCCTAAGGCCAAAAATAAACTTTTTATTTGGCTCTCTCAGCAATGGAGATTTGACTCTTCCAACACAGACCTTCAGCAAACTTTACCTGGAGCAAATGAAATTTCATTCAGATCAGGACTAGTAAAAGCAATTCTAGATGATGGGTGGGTTAACTTGGGTTCCTCACGTTGATTTTCACTCCTATATCCTATCAACAGCTAAAGAGTCATTTGGGCATGCATTAGCATATTTAATAAAAATGTCTAGATGTATCTAGTGTCTACTTTATGCAGTATGAGGAAAAAAATTAAATAAAATTCCACGAGTCTGTGTGCTTTCTTTAATCAAAGGATAGACCAGGAACCATCTTTAAAGAGTTCCATAACTGGACTTGATTCTGTGGTTAAAAAAAAAAACAACCTGTAATTAAAAAAAAATAGAAGAATCTTTAATTCAAACTATGTGTCTCTACAAATCTGAGGCATTTCTCATCTGAATGACAACAGTCAGCTCCAGGATGTAAATCTTTTCCCTTCCAGAAAACTTGGTGTCTCATGGAGAACAAAATAAAATAAACCACAAAATTCTGAAAAATGCAAATCAAAATTGTCATTTTAGTTTTCATGCAGAAAATGTCATTTCCTCCTACGTTGGTTCCCTCCTATCTCTAAATTTTCATCCTCAATACTATAACTCTTAGCTGTTCTTTTGCATTCTGTGACATTAAGTAAAACAGTGTTTGTGGAATCTTGTTTTCTAATTTCACTTTTCCTTCTTAAACATGACTCTCAATAAAATAAACCCCCCAAAAACTGATTAACTATTCTAAACCCATTTGATCGTACTCCAAAGCCCAAGTGAAGCATGAAGAATAATTTTTAAGTTTTATATTTTGAAAACAATTGAATATTTCTAATCCTAGGTGTCCCGATCCCATGTGTTAGTTGCAGAATGAAGTAAATAACCTTCTTCTGTGTTTGCATTTTAATTTTCTTTCAACATTTTGCAATATAGATTTTCATACAGAGAACACTTCTTTCTTTATAAACAGATGCCACTCTAGCTGTCATTTCAAAGACGTGTGACTGAATTTCTGAAAGTCTAAGAGACATGTTGAAAGTGACATGAAGTAAAGCAAATGATTTGACTATTGTTTCAAGTGTTCTTTTTTAAAATTTAAATGCAAAAAAGAAAAAGCCCTGAAGATATTATTCAGTAATACTAGTAAAGGTATTTCTACAATGCTTTAAATTTCTAAAGTTCCTATGTAGACAGTAATTAATTTAAATAATACTCATGACTTTAGATGCTAATATTCACCTTGCAAAAATAAATTGATTTGTTTGTGTGTGGGTGTTCTTGAGGACTACACAAGCACAGACTCTACAGTCATTTGTCAGTCTCTAATAAGAAACAGAAGTGACATCTGTCATGCATTCCAGTAAACACATTAAGCAAACACAATAGGACCCCAAAATGTTTACTCAAGTACTCTAATTAATTGTGACTTGCTGGAACAGAGTTTTCTATGAATTAAACACAAAGATCCATGCTCTCTCCTCCCCCTTGCTGTAGCTTTTTGTGCAGTGGGAAAAGATTTAAACTAAAGACTTCCCTTCTGGCTCTGCCAAGGTGCATTTTTTCCTCATAGACTTGACTTGCAGTAGAAGTTGATGTGAGAGTTTGTCACGGCTGTTTTGACAGTCCGGTCATCCTAATCCAGGGATCTGGTCCCTGTGGTTTGTCAATTATCCTACTAACCCTACAGCGAGAGGAACACTCAAGGCACTGAACTGTCATCCACTAACCAAGAAATAATGTCAGCAGCCAGTGAGTAGGGATTGTGAGAGATGGGGATGATTTTGACAACAGAGAAGTGCGGATCATTTCAGCATTTATTTTATTTATAGGCATTCGTAACAAATTAATTACATCTCACTGCAAGGCTTCACTAAAGCTTGCTGGATGCAGACCTGCCTGCACACACAGGGTGAGGAGCAGAACGGAGTGCAGAGATTGCAGCACGGCAGATCCAGGCGTGGAGGTTCGATTCCCGCTTCCGTTCACTCGCCTCCTGTGACCTTGAGCTTGTTACTTGACTTGGATATGTTTCAATATCCCCCCGGATAAACTGAGGATAAAAGCATGCACTCTTAAGAGCAGGCAGAGCCTTAATCAATTAATTCCTGTAAAGGACATTAAGATCATTTAGCAAAAGGTAGAATTAAAGTGCAAATTATGCTAAGGTCCTACTGGAATGAAAGGCAAGTGTGTTTAAAAGGGGATTTAGATGCAGAAGGTTAGACAGCAAGGAAAATCTAGGTGGAGGATCACAAGAGGCTTGATTCTGATCCAGTGTGTAACAGGATAATTTAGCTTAACTCCCCACTTAACACTAACAAAGCAGGCTCTGCCCTGGATTCTCACTTAGTGTAAAGTTGCACAGATCTATGATTGCACTGATTCAGCCAACTCAGTGTCCAAATTTTTGGCTCTGCAAATCCTCATAATTAGACCTATGATCTCAATTTTTTCATTCTTTTAGTCTATTTTTGCCTATCGTTTGTCAGTCACACGTTTACTCAAACCATGTTGAAGTGAGAAAATATGTCGGAAAAAATGAAGCAACAGAGAGAAGCTAAACCTCTGGAGTCATGCTGTTTCCAAGTAAGCCACAGGCACAACCAAGAGGACTGGATGATAGAATGGGTGACAATGACGGCCTCCTACACCTTTCGTTCTGAGTTTAGACGTGGTACAGCCTCAGCAGTAACTGGTTCAAATTTTCTACCACCTGAAAACTCTGCGGAAAAGCACAGAGTATGAGATGGGTGAATTTCCTTGGGGTCCAACCTGCCCTTGAACACTTCCAGGGATAAGGCAGCCACAGCTTCTCTGTGCCTGGGCCTCGTCATCTTCACAGGGAAGAAATTTTTCATCCTATTTTATCTCTACCCTGTCAATTTAAAGCCATTCCCCCTTGCTCTATTACTGCCCTTGTGAAAGGTTCCTCTTCAGCCAACACAGTATTGGGGTGAACTCTGATAAAACACAGCTGATATGAAATTTAATAATTTAAGAGATTATTTTAAGACTGTTTCTGGTAGACTGAATAATTTAGATCTCCAGTTTGTGGTGGCTAGGAAGATTTATTCTTAACACTGATAAAGAAATGGAAAGGAGAATTTTTATGGCAATATTCTGAAGAAAAAATTCTTCCAGTTGTAGATGTTTCAAAACTGTGTGTGCAACCATTAGAACAACTAAATGAAGATCATGCTGTTCATGAAATAATTTTGTCTCTTACATATCCCTTACTTACTAAATATCCACATCCACTGCTGATAATTAGGGAAGTCTGTGTAAACAGAGATGTATCAAAATGTCTGTTTAAAATCATCACCTTCATCTTCAGCTATATTAGGGGGGAATTAAAATCTGGAGGCCAGGACTTGTTATAACTATTTCCATTGCAGAATTGTCAGCAAATCTGGAAAACAGCTGGAAGCCAGTCCAGGAAAATATTATACTTTGGCAATGAGTTGGTATGCAAATGTCACCTCATTGTGCAAAATTTAGACCATCTTCTTCCTGAAAACCTTGAAAGTATTTGCCCTATATAGAAGAAAATAGAAACCAAACCCCTGAAACTTTGAAATAGCTTAAATGAGAAACAACAGATCCAACTGACACCAGCTGAAGCTGATTGTCATTCTCCATAATATTCAGATAACTTAGGGTAACTTTTTAGATACAAAAATGTTATCTTGCATAAAAAAACTACAAAAGTCTGTGCTAGGCACGGGTATTTGCAAAGAGTAAGAAAGAAGACATGGTCTGATGTGGAAGCACACACTGGGTAAGGAAATAGCCCTCAGCTCCCGAGAGCGAAAACCATAAATGAGTCAACATCTCTTCTCAAATGAGGCCCACTAAACTTTTTTTCCCAGCACCTCACCATTTTACGGTTTGAATATGATCCCTTCTGTTGTTGAAATGCCAGTCAAGAAAACCTTTTTAGGGTGGTTTATGTACTTGCCTTCTTGTAAATGTAAATTCCACAGATACTTCACATTCTTATGGAGGTTGCATTGATAAAGCCCCTTTGAAAAAAAAATGCAGCAGAATCCCCATAGATCTCACACCCAAATGTCCAGACAAGAGGATAAAATTATTTTATACCAGCAGCTTTGGGAGCAGCAATACCATAGTATCATGGAAAAGCCCTCTAACTTCATTGATTCCAACAGTTTCTCCAACACCACCAAGACCTCCACTAAACCATGTCCCCAGCTGCCACATCTACAGAGCTTATAAATGCTTCCAGGGGTGGTGACTCCACCACTGGCCTGGGCATCCTGTTCTAAAGCGTGACAACACTTTCTCTGAAGAAATTTTTCCTAATATCTGATCTAAACCTCGCTTGGAACAACTTGAGGCCATTTCCTATGGTCGTGTCCTTGCTCCTTGGGAGCAGAGCTTGACCCCCACCTGGCTGTCCTCTCCTGTCAGGGAGTTGTGGAGAGTGAAAAGGTCCCCCCTGAGCAGCCTTTCCTTCAGGCTGAGCCCTCCCCACCTCCCTCAGCCGCTCCTCATCAGCCTTGTGCTCCAGACCCTTCCCCAGCTTCATTGCCCTTCTCAGGCTTCAGGCCAGAGTCTTCATCCCACCCTCAGTGAGAAGGACACACATTTTTCAGGGCTGTTGTTTTGGTTTTTTAAAGATGGGCATGCTGATAATATAAACATGTCTGGAAACATTCAGATGTGGTAGGACCTGTGCCTGGGAGGTGGATTTTTCAGTTACTGTTAGTGAGGAGGTTGAGGGAATAAAGTAAACATAGCCCATCCCCTGACTCCCCACATGGATGAGTCTACCTCCAACACCTCAGAAGGCTTATTCCATAAACAGTGGATACTTTAAAACCATTTGCGGTAAAGTTGGATTATCAATGAGAAACTTTAAACCTCTAAGACTGCTACTTGACAATTTGTCACTCAACTTCAGCAAAACTATAGGGGAAAAGCACAATGAATTAATGAATAGCAACAAATCCCCATGACAACATGTTACTTCATTAAAATTTTATCAGCATTCTTCCTAGGGAAAGCATGCCTTCTGTTCTACGCTGAGCTTCTTCTACAGTGTTTTACAGACAATTCACAGCATTCTGGCGCTTCAAAATTAGTTCCTGTGGAGAGTGAGCTACACACAGACTCTAGACTGTGTCACACGGCGATCTCCTGGGTGCCATGATGAAGTTTTGCCTACATTTTTTGTGTGTATCCTATGCCTTAAACATTAATCAAGCATTTCCCAATTGCTTTCTTTGAGAATAGGTTAATTAGCTGCAAATGCATCTCTGTGTTAATTTTCAGCAAATGCATTAAACTGCATTTCATAAATATTTTCCTAGCAAGCAAAGGAAAGCTTTGAAAGGAATAGGTTTTCATTGCTTTCGCTGGGGCTGGATTTTGTTTTTCTTCTTCTTTTCTTTATTTTTTTGTGTGGATATCCATAAAACATATCCATTGGTGTTCAGTGTATTCCTCAGTGTGGATGTAAGTAAAAAAAAGAATAATAATAAAAATGGTTGCTAGATACTGTAAGCTTGCCAATATAATCTTAGGATTTGTCAAAAAAAAATTCTCTGCACAGAAACACTGAATTTATTTGCTTGGAAATTCAAATTATTTTAAAGAGGAAAAGAACCACATGTAGATCATGAGAAAAAGGCTGAAATTACTCTTACAAATAAATAATGGCTTGTATGGATATCAGTAACACATTCTGGTTGTATTAATAATATTTCCCTCAGACCATGGCAGTCCACTTCCTGTATGTATGTATTTGACTCTAAAAGCACCTAGCAAGAAAATATCACTTCTCAAAAACTTTGCAAGCCGAACAGATTTTGGATGTAAAGGCTGCAGGGAAGGAAATTCATCCCTGCTTTTTCACCCATGAACTAAGATGTTTGACATAGGATTTGGGTGTTCAAGTGAGCAGCTAAACAATCAGGCAGGAGGAGGCAGAATTAAGTGTCCATATTATAATGTAAGGTTCTGAGCCAGAGGGAAAACATCAAAAAATAATGTTTCTTTATCATTAGATAATTATTTTCTACAAACAATAAACATTGCAAAAGGAAGACACCAAATTTTCCTACCTCCAGACAAATGCCTGAACTGCACATTCTCTCCTTTTGGCTCCATGAATCTTGCCAGTCTTGAGCAGTGCTGGAGCAAACATTTAGAGATCTGTCTATGGAATATTACAGTAATGAGAACGTTCTGTTTGGATGTGGAAAGTGCTGTCATAACCACCCCATACCTCAAGAAAATCTGCAAACCAGGTCATCTGCCTTCCATATGAGTGATCTAATCACTGGGTCTTATGTCTATTTATTTCGACTCTATGTTTTTTTAATTATTTGAATTCATTGCAATCTTAGTAACAGGCTTGATTCTGAGGAAGCTCAACAATGTAAATCCCTGAAGTGACTGAGTAGAATTAATATTTTCAGCTTGAACTTGAGTCTTTTTTGGAAAATGAGTCTAGGTGAGCATGGCCAGTACAGCAAAGCCAAGGCATTCCCCATGGAAGCATCTGATTACACAATGAAGATTATTATGGGAAATATAAATGCCAGTGGCACCTTTCCTTAGGTTGCACCACTGAGGTAAGGCCTGAAAGGTGCCTAAATGATGCATAAGATTGCATGACATGCTCCAGATAAAAAAAAGAAAACTGGTAATAGATGTCACAGGTGTTAGTAGACATTTGCATCTCCATGCGGAAGGTCAGCGTTCATTAGGAAAGTCTTTCCACCAATTGCTCACCTTCTTGTTTTTTGGAATTTTAAGTTTTTTCCCAGCTACCTGAGATTTAGCTAAACCAACACATTTGTACAGTGATCATCTTCCTATATGGAGTATTTAGCAGACAAAATATAGTGCAGGGCTTCTTATTTCAAAGAGAAGAGCTCAGTGTCATTGAGCTCTGGGAAAGCTCCTGTAGAAGTCTGTTATATGGTCTCGTTAGGATAAACATTGAAAGAAGCATTTAATCAGTAAATTAAGGAAACTGAGATATGTCTTCTCCTAAATATATTTTTAAAAAAATAGCTTTAAGTAGGGTTTCCCCAGCCAAATTTCTGCACAGTTTTTGTTTATTACATTTCATGAAATGTCACCCCATGACTCATTTTAAATCGATGAACCCAGGCCCAGCATGTTACAGACCCATTTGTAACTCTTCTAATCCTAACAAACCAAACACAGGACAACATCACACTTCTGCCTAAAGACACCTCCTCGTCTCTTTCCTGCAATTCTATTTCCTTCTCAGCTTCTCTCATTTCACTTTTCGCTCAAGAAAAGATGGGAACTGGACACTTTAGGATGGCTGGTAGTAGTACAATTTTGTACACCATCAGAAGGAAGTCCAAGGCCAATGTCTATTTCTTACTTCCCGGACTTGTTTACTGGGAGCCCCACCTTCACTGTCACAGTTGGATGAAGACTCAAGTATCTCCTCACTATGTTTTTTCGGCAGCTGTAGACAGCCTGATGGTCATCTTCAGATGTGTCTTTCCACATTACTTCTCAAAAAACTTGACCTTAAGAGAATGTTTATCAAAATCTCTTAATTTCGTCAGTAGCTCCCATTTTTTCAGTTTCAGCAATCCCCATACAGAAACATTGTCCCTTTACTTCATTATTTGTACCAAGTCTAGGAATGTAAAAATAGCTACTGCTACTATATGGCAGCAATTTTCGGAAACACAGATAACGCCAGGCTGCAGCCAGCAGGAAATTAAATATGCTCTCCTTGATGCACTTGCTGCCATACATGGATTTAATGATATTTCAGGGTTCAGCAGGCTGTGGCATGAGTGTCGGAGATCCATGGTGAGAAGATTTCTAATGGCATGCAGCAGGGTCAGGAGTGGGAGCTGTGGCACTCAGAGGCACACCTCAGTGGGAGGCAGGTGATGTCAGGCTGCAAGTTCCCTTGTCACCTTGCTGTCTTGCAGACAACAAAATACAGCACAAGGGAACTCTCCCAGAATCACACAGGTTCTCCTAGACTGATTTTTTGGCAGAAACATCTTCAAGAAAACATCTTGTGGAAAAATTTTAGGCATTGACATGAGCTCTGCAAGACTGTCAGACCCCTAAATACGGCATATTTTTCTAGACACATGTTTGCGTGAAATATCTATCAATGTTTGTGCAGACAATAGGACTAAATCATCAATCTGAAATTACAGCTACCATTACCCATAACCAAAGCCAGACAGAATGTGTGTTATCCTTGGAGAAAGCAGAGGGAAAGCTATTTCCTTCCTTCTTCTCCGTTCTTTTTCCACTTCTGAAGACATCAGTAACTTGTGAATTAAAAAGTAAGGAGAGGTGGCTTTGAGCAGGATTCAGATAAAGCCATCCTGGGGAGCATGTGGTGCTATTTAAGCTCCTTCTGAACTCTGCCTGTCTGTCTCTGTCCTGTAGTTTTTTTGAGGCAGCTTTTGTTAAAGGCGAGTCATGCCAATCAATCCTGGCAGGCGGTCTTTTTAGTTCCAGGTGTTGACAACAGGTATTTGCTTTGGTCTCTTACACCCTATATCACAAAGGGAGGTAGTGAATTCAGCATTTGTTGGCAGAAAGATGATAGATGACATTTGCTGGCTCAATATTCTTCATCTCCAACAGCTCTTATTCTGGTTCATGTGCTTCTTAGTAAGGAGTAACTACAGATTAAGGTCTTGGAAATTCATTGTCCTGTGCAGTGGTGGTCTGTCCACCAACATCCATACTTCAAAGAAACACTGTGTTCCCTGGTTCTTTGTGTTTTGTTATAGGCAAACTTCTAATTCAGCCTCTTTTAATTTATCCCTGAGTTTTAATGAGTTGCACTCTATTTTCATCTTAGTCATTTTTATAGAAGTCTGATGGTGAATTAGAAACAGCTGCATCCCTCGCAGACATTTCCTAAAAACTACAAGATGCTTAGAAGGAATCTGCTTGCTAGTGTCTAGGAAAGGGCCATTGGGGATAGATATGTATTTGTGTACCTTTATTAAATTCAATTAATTATCTGACAGCATGAAATATCTCACTACCTTATCTTTTTATTTTCCTGTTTGCCTTTCATATGCCATGTCGTGTGTGCCACATTGATTCCAGTGGAGTAAGACAGTTCAGCTGGAAGGGACCTAAAATGGTAATTCCATCCAACAAATGAGCTGAGCTTCAAAACAGGCGTGAACCTGTCAAGGCCAACCTGTGTGGTTTCCCCTCGTAATTTCTTTACCAAAATTACCTGTTCGGGCCCTTTTCCCTGCAGGTTGTGTTACAAGCTGCACCAGCTCAGCCTCACTGACCTACAGACGTGGAAGAAAAAATCCAGGCCATATTCAAGTTGCAAGAGATATTTCTGTCTACAGGACCTCTCCATCTTCTTTTGGTTTCTCACTCTCCAAGGAGCTCCATATCACAGAATCACAGAATCACAGAATCACAGAATCACAGAATCACAGAATCACAGGATGGGTCAGGTTGGAAGGGACCAAGTGGCTCATCTGGTCCCACCTCCTTCCTCAAGCAGGGTCATTCCAGAGCACGGGGCACAGGATTGTGTGCAGACGGTTCTGGAATATCCCCAGTGAGGGACACTCCATGCCCTCTCTGGTCTCTGTTCAGTGCTTGGTCACTGCAAGGTAAAGAAGTTCTGCCTCGTGTTCAGGTGGAATTTCCTGTCCATCGATTCCTGCCCGTTCCTCTTGTGCCATTGTTGGGCCCCCCTAGAGCAGAGCCTGGTCCATCCTCCAACACCTTTCCTTTAGATACTTATATATTTGTGAGGTGTGTCATTGCCTCAGAGGTTTTGTCTCAGCATCTTTTAGTCAAACTTTATCAAGAATTTTGCAGTCTTTAAGCACCAGCCCAAATAACACCTTTTTTTTTTGGTTTTTATCTTTCTTAAAATATAGTTAAGGTTCCTATATCGACTACCCAGAGAGGGGAAGAAGTCATTGAAATGGTGGCAAACACACGGAAAGGCTTCCTCTAAAACAGAAAACTGTTTTGACTTTTTGCATTTTATTCTCAAAGAGAGGTCTTTTATCGACGCCAGCTCAGCACCTTAGAGAGAAAAAAGATATCTTGAAAAAGGCTTTTAAACCCTGAGGTTGGCTGAAGATTTTTTTCCCTTTTCCCTAGACTTTGTAAACACTATTCTCTGCAAAAGTAATGCACATAATTGTGGGGTGTTCCATCTTTTTATAAGCAATATAGTCTAAGTATCATAAATCTCAAAAATAGTGCTTTTCTTTTTGGTCTTTTTTCTTTCTTTTCTCCTGTTTTTGGATGGAAGTTACTCAGTTAGGGAATAAATGCAGAACACAAAGATGTCATTTTCTTTCTTAAACAAGGTCAGTATCCTGACAACAAGGGCACTTTAAAAGCTTTCTACTGTGCATGTGTTCATGGGGGAGAAGGAGCTGATCAATGTCCTTTAAGGTTTGCAGGTGTCTTTTTAGGACTTTTCCTTGCGTTCATTTTTTGTTTCTTCTTTTTTTTTTTTTCCCTGTTAAAAATGAACTAAATATTTTATTTTCTAAGGAGGAAATAAAACATCAGTTGTATTGCCATATTTTAGTGAGCAAAATGAATCTGGTCAAGGTCTGAATTCAGGTTTTGTCTTCTACTTTTAATAGTTAAGAAATATCTCAGCAATATTACATGAAAAAATATCTGGTTATTTGCTTTGCAGGCACAGATTGGCTCCACATCCTGCAAACCATCAGGCAGGGCTGCAGTTTTATTAAAATACTACTCAGAGAGGCCATATCAGGAGCACTTTCTTCAGTTGCCAGTTTAGAACTTCTCTTGGTGAACAAGAAACAGAAAAATACTCCTGGTTTTGTCAGTGATGGTCTCACAACATGAAATTCATCTCTCCTAACTTGGCCTTTAATTCCGTGTTAGTCCTCCATCCTCAGTTACCATAGGAGTCAATGAAAAGGAATTATTACTACTTCAGAATTTACTTCCTACTTTTCTGTGTCTAGTCATGGCCTCAATGTGCTTTTGATTTGTGCTGTACTGTTGGTATCTGGTTATTTCAGCAGCAATGGGACAAACAGAATCAGAAGGCACCTTAAAGATCTCATTCCAGCCCCTGCCATGGGCAGGGACAACTTGCAGGTTGTTCAGAGCCCTGTCCAGCCTCTGATACACAGACTGATAGACAGTTACTGCTCTATCATGATATTTAACTTGCCTAAGAATTATTTTATTGTACTGATTGCATAAATACTATTGTTTAAAAGACCACCTGTGCTTAGGAGTGGGCACGTTACAAATATCAAGATATGCTGAACTGATTCAAAAGGTAAAGCTTGAATAATATCACTAATGCACAGAGATCATATCACAGTGCTGCAGATGTTGGTGTGATTTAACTTTGCTTAGAAAAATGAAGCTACTTGCACTATTAAGATACTCAGAATTGTGAAGTAATTTATATGATTAAGTATGAAATTTTTGGAAGTGCCACATTTCCAGTTGTTTATAAATAAACTTTTTTCACTTAATGCTGCTTGAAAACCCTGCGGCCCAGCAAGGTGTCTGTAGCAAAAGTAATATCAGTGTCTGTATCTGGTCTGGGTCTTATTCAGCCAATCATCCATGAAGGCTGAAGTCCTCCATGGAGGTGACTGGAACTGCTCAGCTGTTTAAAGTGAAGAACGTTTCTCAATCTCAAAATTTCTTTAAAAAGCTTAAGAGACCTCAGCCCTGCTGATCCACAGCCAGGTACAGGTGGAAGCCATGATCCCAGTGCAGTGGCACACGGGGCAATGCAAGGATGGAACTGTACTTCTCCTGCTCCCGTCTCTTTAAGGTAGTTATAACAGCACTTTAACATAATTTTGATGCTGATTTCATTACAGTGTTTAAAGGAAGATCAATGTAAATGTATGATATCAGCTACCTCATATAAAAGGCTTTTATATAAGCAGGTGGTTTTGGACCTTGCCTCCAGCTATACCTTTTGATCATTTAGAAGGCTACTGATGTACCCCAGGCAACTTACGTAAAACAGTTATTTGTACTCATTTAATGCTATACCTTTAAACACCCCTTTAATCTATTTGCAGCTGTAAAAGGCTCACAGTATGGAAATGCTTTAAAGGAGTAGGCTTAACTTCCACAATTAGGCTGAATTTTATTTTTCTGGGTAGACATCTTGCCCTCTTTCTTTAACTTGTGTAATCACATACAGACCCAAACACACACACTTACCTGTTCTGAGAAAGCCTCTGAGCAGAAGCTCCTGTATCAGAAGTGCATGGCAGAGGACTGGCTGAGCAGGGATTTCTATGTCTATTCCAATGATGCACTTCAGTGTTTCAAATAATTCAGGAAATCTGTTAATCTTCACAAAAAAGGAATGAAATATATTTGTACTTAGAGCAAAAATGTTATCATTTCTGTTTATTCCTTATTCCTGTGTGTAAGCTCCATCTGCCAAACAGTGCAAACCAGTTAATAACATGGCCAAAGATGAAAACACAGACCACAGATTCCTCACTGTGATTTCCCTGACTAAACTTATGTCAGGGGTAAATTTGTCCCAAGGTTTGCAAACCACTGAGAAAAAAATCTAGTGACTTCACTCTTTATTAATTTATGTGATTGAACCAGATCTGTTTTCTCTCTGGTTTTGTTTCCAGGGTCACAACAACAAGCAGTGAAGTCCAGGTAAAATAAAAGAGGACTTTATGTAAGTTAATAATGTAATTTGCAGATATGCTGTGTTCTCGTGTGCTCTGTGCTGTGATCAGCGATATATGTGCACAGCAAATCCATTTTATTAATACCTTTAATTGCTTACAGAAGGTTCTGGTGTTTTATTCTGTCAAACCAGCCATAGAAAGACAATTAGATATCAGTTAACACATTTACTCTTCTTATCGTTTTTTGATAGCAACCATCATAAAACAATAAAAGCATTCCTTCCCCATAATGATATTCTGGGGAGCCAGGTGTTCTGCGTGTTAGAACAAAATTACTGCCTTTCCTAAATAAAAGCCTTGTGTAACACTGTGGCAGCAGAAGGTGGCAGGGGTGTAATGAAGTAGTTATATGCTCATATGTAATCTTCCCCTTCGGATTCCTTTGTGGAAGTTGCACGTGTACATATGCACACACACACGCATGTGATTCCTTTTTTAGACTTCAAAGTGGTGTAATCCATGAGCAGACCCATTTCTGTAGCTTTTGGTGTGGTATCTTTGGATGCTAAAACCAAACAGGGACACCTATGAGTAAATCAGTTGTAGACCTTCATTTTCTGAATGGTTACTTTCTTCTAAAATTACATTTCTAAGGGAGAGATGACATCAGACCCCAAACTGGCCATTTGTCTCCTCATTGACTGTGAAGGAAGTCTGGCATGGTTTTATCTGCAGATATTTTTTCTGATGACATTTAATGTGATGCAAGATGCATTTCATTCTGTTTATTTTTTCATAATGTTTGGGACAGAAAAGTCTTTCTGAATAACTACTTTTATTATTGCTGTAAACAGTGATAACAGGAAATAATTTTGATGAGTACAGTTAACTCCATCTTGGGAGCTAAGATTAATTTATGCTCAAAATTTTCCTATTTGAGGGATATTCTACACTGTTTTAATGACTAAAATCCTATTTTTCTAAATTTCAAATGGAACTTTTTTATTCAAAGCTTCTTTGCCTAGAAATGCAGTTAGAGTTTATGTTTCATGGCATATTTCATTTTTCTCTCCCTGAGTATTCATCATAATCAAAGACAGGATCATAAATATAAATTGATTTAGAAGATGTTGCACAATGGAAAAGGATGCCTCATAGAAACTGAAAGCAGAATTGTAAAATCAAACCAAGTGAGAACTAGAAAAGAAATTAAAACAGTGCAAAAAGATTCAAATTCAGTCAGGAAAAAAAAGTGGATTAAGTTATGAATATGGGTTGAACACAAAGACAAGAAGTGGAACAGATTGCTTACCTCAGCCACCATCCAGGTTCAGTGAGTCCTCTTTGCTTGGATGTACATGACCTCCCCAATGGATCTTATTTCTGTAGTGTCCTTGTTAGCAAAACCTAATCCAAACCTGATTTGCCACAGATTTTCTTGTTGCATTTGTCAGAGAAATCTGCCAGCTCTGAAAGGAATAAGTGAATCTTATTGGCAATTTATTTTTTCTGTTGTTCTTCAACTTTTATCTGAGAGCTGGAACATCTTAATAATTAGTTCTTAATAAGAAACTCACCTTGGAAATGTATAGGTTGCATGATTTATAACCACACTGCAATGTAAAATATATTATTTAGGTTTGTCAGTATATGCACATATATATTTATTTAAAGCACTATATTTATGAAATTGTCACAGAAACCTCTCTCTATTCACATGGCTTCCCTTGACAATCTATAAGGGACTTCAAGAATTACTACACTGATAACTCTTTCATCCTTCTTCCCCTGTGTGACTTTGACCCAGACAGCTTCCCTTTCACCCAAGATATTCCTTTTGGTTTCTTTACTGTTGCATTAAATAAATCAACATCCCATCACCTTTAACTATATTCTTTTTGATTTTGAACAGCTCATTCCCGTCACTTCCCATCTTCCAGTCTTGACTGCTGCTTCACCATGTTCCTGTCACCTTGCAACACTCACATTCACAACCTGCACCAGTAATTCCTGCTCCTTGCCTGGAGGTGGAGGCTGGTCTTTTGGCTTTGCCATGAAGCTCAGAAGTCCCTGTGTCGTTGTCCAGCTTTCCATTCATTTTCCTAAATGATCTTTCATGGCTCAAGCTCTCTGTTTATGGATTAAGGAGAACCAGGAGCGTGTATCACGCACTAGTGTTTCCAGCTGCCCAGAGCACAGTCTGTTCTCTTGAGCTATGCAAGCGGATCCTGTCTGTGCTCTATAAAAATTACAGCAACACTTTCTGTCAGGGAAAACACCATGCAACAGCTAACCAATTCTCATGATTGAGGCCAGAAAGTTCCAAACATCTGAATCCTCACATTTAGCCATTAACATGATACAACTCCTCCAAACCTTTTTAAACTGTAGGTCTTGACAGCCATTGCACTGTGAACCCACAGACTTCACTGAAAGCTCTCTTTGCACCTCTGCCCAGCTGTTTCTCATAAGAAAAGCCAATTATTTATACTTTTGCTCTCACAAAAATCCCCTTTAGTATTATAGCAACCATATTTAAGAACTATCCTTTACTTAATGCAAAGAGAATTGAACCAAACACCTTTGGGTTTAAAAGCATCACTTGCTTGGTTAAAAAGACCCAAACATGCACAGGTTGACAGGAACCACTCATCTCATTGTGGATCAGCTATGCTGGGAATACACAATGTTTGCTCATTTTCATCAGAATTGAGGCCCAAACACTAACTGCTCACCAAGGTCTGAATAAATAGAAACTAAGGTCAGACTCCTGAAGAGCCTACAAATGTCATGATTGTATAAAATAGAGCACCTGGTTTGACTCATCTTGTCGCTGGAACATCAAGAGTGAAAGCAAGGAAATTTAAATATTCCATGCTTTGTCACAACATTTCTATCTGCCTCTGAAGGACACCTTTGGATCTCTTTTGCCTTCATTTTCCAGTTTGGAGAATGGGAGTAAAGTCAAGCTCCTGGACTGTGTTGCTGAACCTGTCAATAAATGCACTGTGGTTTCAGACGTAAAGCAAAACAGATCAGTGCCTGGTTAAATATTGCTATGATAACAGAAACTGGTTAACAATTAGATTTATGTATGTGTGTGTTTGACTGAAGAATATAGACAGATGGGCATAAAATTTGTGTGTCCACACTGATCAATATGTAAAGAAAAGGATTCACTGAAGTTGACCGCGGCAGCGAAGATAGAAGAGATGCAAATTTACAAGTCAGTAATCAGATGCCACCTTCTGGTTCACGGCGAGAAGGAGAAAATCAATAGTCCTTATACAAATAAATCAGTCAGACTGATTTATGGGACCTGTCTGCAATGTCTGTACGTGCAGAGAGGGGTGGGGACTTGGTTATTTTCTGTTTGTGATCACTCAGTCACAGAACATGATCATACAGGCAACTGGAGAAGAGATTCTCTAAAAGGGACAAAGAAGGGGCAGTGAAGAAAGATAGAAAGAAGGAGGAGGAATAGTGGAGAAGGGACAGCTTTGTTCTGGAAAGGGAACACGAGTCATCCCTAGCCCATCAGGGATCTCACAGAGCATCTTGCTGAGTCCCAGGGGCTGCTGAAGCGAGATCGGAGTTTCTGAGCACTCCTTGCTCCCACTCCTGCCTGGGCATCAAGAAAAAGGTATGTACACAAAAGATTTGTACAAAAGCTATCCCAGCCTCTCAAAATCAAGTGCAGTCCTGAAAGTGAACTAAATAATAAAAAATTAACAAAAAACCCCAATCTCGCGAAAGCTGTTTTTCTAATGCCTCTACTCTAGGATCCCATTCTAAGAAAGAAATTAGAAACACTTGGAACAAACATCTGTTTGTGCTGTGGTAATTTAAAAACTGAGAATGATAATTTCACTTTAAATGCATTATTTACAAAAACTGATTTAACTCCTGTTTTAGGTGTCACTAGGATAAATTAAAAAAATATTTTAGAGGCACCATTTGTCATTATATAATGATATAATTTCAATAAATTAAAAATAATACGCAGAATCAAATTATTCCCTCATATATTTGAGCTAGAAAGTCAGTCTTCTTACAGATAAGAAAGGTAAGAGCAGAACAGGGAATTGTTATAACATTTTTAAAGTAAAATGCTTTAAATCACACCTTATTAAGTACAGCTAGACAGATTATCTGTTGCATTCCTAATACTAGGGACTCTGCAAGAAAAAAATAAGAACACATACACACCTTTGTCTTCACCATCTAAATAAGTAAAGCTGAACAAGAACAGAAAGATTTGCCTGGTCAGGGTTTAAATAAATTTTAGACTTTAAAATTATGTAGAATTGCTTCTTAACTTTTCAAAGGTAAATATTTTTACTTTCTGTGGTTCTCAGAGCTTTTTGTTTAATTACCTCTCCTTTCAGCTTATAGGAAATAATTTTCATTTTAATTCTGCAGTTTATTCATCAGTCACCTGGCATTGTTCCAACTGCAGTTTTCATTGTTGATTTAAACAGCTGGAAGTAGGAGCAAGAGACGAGGAGAGTTACCTAATGAGAGCAATTCCGTGCTGTCGATGTTGTGTACTTTTCGTTGGAATCCCCATACCCACACAAACAGACTTGGTACAAATTGGGAGTGAAATGTCAGTCACTATCCAGTAAATAAGACTTTCTTTCTCCTTCTCCAAGACAATGAAAATGCTGAATAGATGTATGAAAATCTATATATTTATTTAAATAAATTAAGAACACTTTGGTATTTTCCCTGGGTTACCAGGAAGTACCAAAAACTATATTTTGTGGCTTAGTAGCCAAGAATAAACAGTATAACCAGAATTCATTTCTTTGGAAAATAAGAGTACCAGGTGAAGAGAACTGATGAGCTTTGCCTGCATTTTTAAGTTATGATTAAAACAGAAATTTTAAAGCACAATGATATATTTCAAACTACTACAGTTTTAATTTACCAAACCACATGGTTCATTCTCATTTGAGTTCAACAGAATTGCCCACAGGATGACACCAGCAAGGTGCTGCATTTGTCCTCTAAGAGGAAAATACCCATGGACATTAAGAGGTCTCTGTGATTAAAATCCTGACCAAAATTAACAGTATTTGCCCAAGAGTTGAGTAGTAGGCAATGGCCTGTTTTCTCATTTCCTCCTCCATGTAAGACTATTTTGTCCAGGATCAACCACGTCACCTGGTATGATGGCACCTGAGTGCCCAGCCTAACTGCAGTTTAGGAATACATGTACAGTTTCCATGAACTGACTTTTTAGCAGAAACACAATTTTATTTTAACAGGAATGAAGGAGTGCCTATTGCAAAACTCTGAGTTCCTGATTCAAACCAATCTAGGGAAAATTCTTTAAAGGAGCTTATTTAATATTAGTAGACAGATCACTAATAGGTTGCAAAGGGAATGCAGAAAGCCTGACGACCTGTAAGATTACCAAGATGTGTCTTTGTATTTATCCATTTGTATCCCTAAACTAACTTACATGTTCAAAGGTGTTTGCATTGTTTTCAAACCCAGAAAATGTGCAGATATTTAGTGTATGGGCACATGTGTTGCCTGTCTGACTTCAACTCCAGGGAAGTCTTTAAGGCTTATTTGGTTTGTCCTTCCTAAATGAACAGTAAAAATGTAATGGTGGTTCTGATACTTGCTTAGTTAGCTGACTCTGAAACTCAGAAGAGCAAAAATGTATATTGTTTTGCTCATATTTTAGTATCATACTTCTTTCTAAACCTTGCACTGATATCCACAATATATCTTAGGAAGTTTCAAAGCCAAAATATTAAGGTCAGCAACTAAACCTATCGAGGTTAAGATCTAAGTTCCTTTTATATAATAAGTATAGTAAGTTTGTGGAAAATACTGGTGAAATCCGAAAGCCTGCAGAGGTGGAAGTTGAGTAAAGCAGTTATACTGACATGGTTTCTGGTTTGAATTTGGATGTCATCCTTCATCCCCCCAGAAGTCCCCATGGTGGTCTCTGTTTGGGCACATGAATGAAGAGCCAAAGGAGCTGATATTGCTCATTCGTTCATAAAAACTTGCCAGTGACAAAAGCCCTGGTCCTTCCTGAGGAAAAGACTGATGCAAATGAAGGGTTTAATCACCATGCTGTTAAGTGAAAGAGGATCACCCAGGAAATCAGGGCTACAACAGAGCAGAGCTAGCTGTGCCAGGAGAGGAACACAGAGAATTATCAATATTGTTGGAAGAATGTACTTCTTTGGTCAACACTGTCCCATGAACTTTCTGCTCACAGAGCTAATATGGTTCACGGGCATTTCTTAATAGACAGTTTGGCTACAGCCGACCTACACAGAGAAGCAGGAGAGTTTCATGACATGAATATGGCCATTTTGTGCCAGATCTTAGAACCAGAGACAGCCTTCCAGCTGTTCAGTTTATCTTCAAAAGATGTATCTCAAGAATTATAGTCACAGAAGCCCACCAACTCTGAGCTTTTAGGATGAAATTTGATCAATTTATGCTCTGACACATCGTGGTATTTTGTGATTGTCCAGAACAGCAAAACACTAGCTGATGATTGGGATGGTCCACTCTGAAAACATGTTCCTAAGCGATGGCATTACATTTCTTCCTATAATATTGACAGGCTCATTCCTTGCATTTTATGGCTTTTACACTTTGCAGATTTTGCATCATTTTTTATCCTGCAGTGTGCAGGCGTGTTCCCTTCACAACTGACTTAGTAGTTAATATACTACATGAATATTTCAAATTATTTCTTCTAAGGCTGCCTGTGTCAAGAATTAATGCCACCTACCCATGTCAGGAACCTTCTTGAACTTCAGTTTTATTGCTTACCTTAAATAATCAAAACAAATTTCATCTGACAGTTTTATTTATTGCTTGTCAGTTTTCTCGGAGTGATAATGAGCTTCTATTCATCCCACCAGGTTGAGATATTTTCATATTTTCATTGACATTGAGGGGCTGGAGCGTGTCCAGAGAAAGGAACAGAGCTAGGGAAGGGTCTGGAGCACAAGGCTGATGAGGAGCCGCTGAGGGAGCTGGGGAGGTTCAGCCTGGAGGAAAGGAGGCTCAGGGGGGACCTTCTCACTCTCCACAACTCCCAGACAGGAGGAGACAGCCAAATGGGGAGCGGGCTCTTCTACCAAGAAACAAGCAATAGGACCAGAGGAAGTGGCCTCAAGTTGCTCCAGGGGAGGTTTAGATTGAGTATTAGGAAAATTTTCTTCACTGTAAAGGTGGTCAAGCCTTGAAATAGGCTGCCCAGGCCAGTGGTGGAGTCACCATCCTTGGAGGGATTTAAAAGCCATATAGATGTGGCACTTGGGGACATGGTTTAGTGATGGCCTTGACAGTGCTGGGGTTAATGATTGGGCTTGATGATCTCAGAGGTCTTTTCCAGATCGAAATATTCTATGACTTTTTATATATTAAGTCTCACTCCTGGAACATATTCCTTGAATAAGAGGCTCCCATCTGAATGTCCCAACTCATGTTCCACCTCAGTTTGTTGAGTATCAAGGACAGCAGCGACACAGGACCTCAAAAACTCAAAGACCTCCTGTGTCATGTGAACCTTGTCTGCAGATCCTTGGCCAGACTGGGCAGCTCTGGCAGAGATTAGGAGGGATAATGTATTTCTGCACCAATAGCAGTGAACAGGCCACCTCACATGACTTCAGGTGACTCTCTGCAGCCCTGACTGAGCACATGTGCCAGGTGAAACCTTCAGCACGTGACTTGAAGTGGTGATGTCTCTGTGTGATGGAAAAAAAAAAGAATACTTGCACTATCATCCATTCATGCTGCTTAAAATTCCAGTTACTTATCCCATTATTATCACATTTTGCCATCTTTTTGTCCCATTTCATGCCCTGTATGTGGGCAATATATTTAAATAAATATGTTTGTAAAATGTGTTTCTGCAAAATACTCCATTAAATTAGACTGATCAGTAAATCCACCCAGTTTGCTATTATTGAAGGGAGTTACTTGTCAATAATATCTTATATACAAGAATGTCTCTAGCCTCAAATTAAAAAGTTCTTCAGATACTTTTGTAAGGCAGTCCAGACACCTGCTGTCTTAAGGCATTAAGTAGGAGTGTAACAAAAAACATTCACACCTGAAAATGTTCTGTCAAGGAATTTAATAGAAGTCATGCTGGAAACATATGGATCAGCATATAGAACAACTAATCTCCCATGGAAGACTATATTCAATCCCATGGAGGGAAGACAATTCATTGATCAATTTGAAGCACTTAAAAATATCTGAGAAAATTTTCTTTCTTTTTTTCCCAATGAAATTCTATGGGAATTTTCCATATGGGGCTTGATACCAGAGAATCACAGAGTCACAGAATGGTTTGGATTGGAAGGAACCTTAAAGGTCATCTCATTCCAATCTCCCTGCCATGGGCAGACACGTGTTCCACCATCCCAGGTTGCTCCAAGCCCTGTCCAACCTGGCCTTGAACACTTCCAGGGATGGGGCAGCCACAGCTTCTCTGGGCAACCTGTGCCAGGGCCTCACCACCCTCATTGGGAAGAATATCTTCCTAATCGCAAATCTAAATCGAATCCATATCGTATACCTCAAGGAGGAGTGATGAAACACGTTAGAACTTTGTAGCCAGCTCATGACATTTCCTACAGATCTTGACCTCCTATACCTAGAACAGAGAGGACATGAAACATGCTGTAATCCACCTCTGAGTGGCACAAACCTCTTAACACCAGACAGAATAGGATTTACTTCCAGAGGTGGACATGCCCAATGTGAAGCCCTTGCTGAGAAAGAAACTTCCAGCAGAAGCCTGACAGCTCCCATTGTGCAGAGTGGGCTGAGATATTAAACATTATGCTTAAAAAGATAAAAAAAAATCATCTTTTCCAGCACTCTGATTAATGTCCCTGAAAAATGTGCTTTAAAGCAGCCAGTCAGCTTTCATCTGAACAGGTCAAGAAGGGAGAGACACCTTTAGAGCACGCACAAAGAGGGTAAAACATTCAGTTTGGGTAGTGCCTTACCTGATGAATTCTGATTGCATCCTCATTTGACTCGTTTAAACTGTTACTAAATGTTCTTTAACACCCAGTGAACTAAACACATTGAGGAGAACTTAGTTTGAAAGCTATTATCGTATTCATTTCTTTTACACTTCTGAGAACATTGCTTATGGCACCTTACGAATTCCTGTGAATTCCCTTTTTAGTACCTTAGATAGAGGGTGTGAAAGAGAATATGATCAAAATTAATGCTGAAACATCTCCATAGGCAAAATACTGCCTGGAAAATCAGGCCTTAAGGAGAATTCGCTGTTCAGCTTTGGCTTTACATTCACAGCTGAGTGTATTCTAAGTGTTTTATATGGAAAGCAACATAGATGGGAGCACTTGGCTTCCCAGTGAATTAGGAAATCCTACTGTTCTACCACTTTGTGCAAAGTATTGGAAAAGCAGAGATGATACACAACGTGTAAACTGCAAAGGCTCTCCTGTTCAAAGACATTGTTCTCCCATTAACAACAGGCCTCAAGACCTGCAGATGAAGCCCAAACAATCATAGAATCGTAGAATGGTTTGGATTGGAAGAAACCTTACAGATTACCTAGTTCCACCCCTTGCCAAGTGCAGAGATGCCACTCACTATCCCAGGTTGCTCCAAGACCCATCCCACCAGGCCTTGAACAATTCTAGGAATGGGACTTCCACATCTTCACTGGACATATGATAATGACCGGACGGTATTTTACAAATAAGTCAAATAACAACTTAAAAAATTTTTTCCTGTCCAAGGTGAAGTCAAGTAATGGGCACAGTACTGTTGTTGAGAGGACTAGCACTAAAGGGTTGATATTTGGAACCAAAGGTGTCTGGAATTTAGGTGTTTAGGGGGATGGTGTTGTATCATTTCTGAGTTATACCTTCTTAACAAACAATAATACACAAATCTCCATGGTCTAAAAGACAAAATTTCTCTCCCCATCCTTTGCAGAGCCAAAGGGTTGAGGTACAAAACTGAAGCATCTGAGATGTTTTGTATAACTAGATTATCACTGAAGTGACTAACAAAATTAACCAAGAGGTAATTTTTTTGCTAAATTCATATTCCCACTGATGTTCTGAGAGCAAACCTTCCTCTTTAATGCATTTTAGGCAACCAGTTGGAGGTGGTAATGTGCAAAGTGGATGGTATTTCAATATCTCTGCATCCAGGTGTGATTTGGGGCTTGCTGGTTGTGTTTTTCTTTCAATTAGCTTCTCTTTATGGGATTTTCTCTGATGAGTGAAAAGTTTAACCAAAACTATGTCATGTCCTCTGACACGAGATGGTTCTGGGCACAGTCAGATCTACGAAAAGTTCAAATATCGTGTAGAAATTCAACCAAATTTGTATAATGTATTTTATTACTGTGTATAATGCAGATATCAGTAATCACATGCTCTAACTCCCTGCAGAAAGAAATGAGAAAGCAAAAAATTAAGAGGGGAGAAAAAGCACTTTTAAGAATCACTGCGGCTCATTTGAAATAAATATCTCGGAAGGTCAGATTAATTATTTGCTTAAATTCCCCTTCCTCTGTGTTGGCTTTGCTGGGTATTGCAGGAAACCAGCTCTGTAGACATTTTTAGTTGGGCGAGATGTGTCCCATGTGCGGTGTTTATGTCAGATGTGACCTGATGGATATAACCACCTACCACCTCTCCTGGGGCTCTAGCCTGACATTAGACATAGAAACTTGAATATTCTCTGTCTTCAAGAGCAAACCTGACAAACTGGGGGTTAACAGCAGAAAGGAGGCGAAGCATCATGTACTTTTCCTGTCTACACAATACCCAGATGGCATCAATCTGGTATCCCCGAGAAACCCCTTGATAAATTGCAACATACGAGCAGATTGAGACAGTGGGCTTGCGTAAAATCTGATGTGCATTTAGAAGGAGAAGAATATCTCAGTTTCCTGAAAATAATCATTATTTTCAAACAGTTCATCACACAGTATTCATCAAATGCACTTGGTTTGCATGTGTATGTGTGCTTTTCTCTCCTAATCCTGTCGATTGCACTGTATTTTAAAGTCAGATGAAAGGAAGAGCAAGCAAACAGGGTTTTTTCCATGGCTTTGATGTCACTAATGTTCTGTCAACTGGCTTATTAAACCATACACTCTTAGTACTCTAACCAAAAGCTTGAGTGCTTTACAAGGTGTCTAAAAATATACTGTGATCCTTAAAAGTATGATCATACTTATCGGACAAGACACTAAATAAAAGATGATGCTCAAGACCTCTTTTATATTTTATTCACCTCTACATATAAGTTTAATCAGAGCGGCAGAATTTTCCATTCAGTCATAGTCGGTTAGGGAAGTCTTGTGGAGTCTGGAGGTGAGGTTTTTACACTCTGTGTTTTAAAAACAGTTTAAACAACACCATCCAGCTAATTTCCAGCACGGAGCAATCTGGAATGAAAATGACACTGAGAGAAGAAATTGCTTGCAGCATTATTTTGTTGCAATAGAATACAACAATCCCACAAAGGAACAGGGGGATCAGTGATAAGTGTTGAGCTCACAAGACTTATACATAGTGCAAAGCAGCTAAAAATCTGCATTGAATCCCAAGTCCAAAGTGACCTGTTGCTGTGCTGACAGTGACTCCATTCTTTCCCTGCAAAGCAGGCTCTTTCCTGCTCCCATTACCTGAGGGTTTCTACACTTGTCCAACCCCTGCAGAATTCCTGAATTAATTCCATGACATTAAAACTGAATGAAGAGAGGTTGGAAAAATGTGACCAATTGGCCAGATTTTGAGCTGGTGCAACCTGCCTTCTCTTATGTGGTGGGACTCAATAAAGATTGGTCTCCAGACTCTCTTTTGAAAGAAATATAATTCTATTGAGCCCTGAGAAACTTTGTAAGCTACATAGTCATAGAATCATAGGACGGTTTGATTTGAAAAGACCTTAAAGATTATTTTGTTCCGAACCCCTGCCATGGGCAGGGACACCCCTTAGGTCCTCATTCCCGCAACTCATAAAGTGAGAATGCAGTGCTATTCCCCAAGTTTTGACTTAGAATGTATTTTTTAAAAAATTACTCCAAATTTTGAGAAGGTTTTGTATTGCAGTGAACTTCTGGGTCTGTTGACATTAGCACTGACTCTTTTTGGCTTCTATGGGACCAGAATATTTTACTTGGTTTCTTTTCCAACTAAACAGAAAATATTTCGTTAGTATTTGTTCTATTACCTTATCTCAGATATGTTTTTTCTTTTTGCTGCTGAGTAGCATTCCCAATAAAACTGGGTCACAGGAGTAACTAGAGGGAGCTTCAGAAGACGAGTAGCTCTTGCTCTTTCCCTGCTTTCTGTTTGGTACTTTAAGCCTCTGCAGAGCTTTTAATCCCAGATCTCTGGATGGAATTCAACAGGCTTAGCAACAAAACATAAAAGCTTACCAAAAGCACCCCAGAAAGAACTGCATTCTGTCTGCTTTTTTCCTAGCTGATCGTTTATTCATCCTGCTTTCATATCTATCATTTTTAATTACTTTCCTCATTTTTGGAAGCCATGTATTCTTGCTTTGCATTTGAAAAAATTCATCTGGCTTGATAAACCCACGCAGTCATGCTGAATGGGGAATCTGCATTTCTGCTTCCAAAGGCAGCCTCCAGGTCAGCACATGAAAACTCTGAGGTCAAAATGTTGTCAGTAATGAGATCTGAGTATTTCAAAAGTTCACATAGCTCTTTGTACAATGCAGGAGAATCCCTCTGTTTCCTCGGGTGCTGTTTCATGCTAATTTAGAAGCTGCAAACCAGCATGAAACGTTTCAAATGAAACATCAGTTCATCTCGGATCCTAATTTATGGCTTTTGCAGACTGCTGGGGTTGAAGCTGTTGAATTCTTAAGAATGAGAAAAAGACAGTATGTGAACCTAGAGACCACAGAAGAGAAATGAGAAGTGAGTTAATTGCAAGTGTTCCAAACACATCTTTTAAATGAAGATAGGGTCCATTTTTTCCTGCTTTACACTTCCATTATAAAATTTATTTTCTTAATATCTTTCCTCCTTCCTTCCCTTTTCCAAAGGATACCCGGCATTGTAGGCATAAATTAAAACCCATGAGATTTGTTCACCTTCTTCTGATAGTCCTTGGAGGAATTCAGATGTTCATGGCAAGCTCATTCCAATTTTGCCATACATGTTGTGGAAGGAGGGGATCTGGATGTGCTCATCACTGCAAAAAGAGAAAGCTTTGTATTTTAGCACCCAGAAATTCCTCACCAAGACCTTGAGGAAAAATTGACGCCAGCAGTCCAACAGACCTGCAGATCGAGGTTCCATGAGTAGTAAATCCTGATCACCTGGAAGCATTGATAATTTTATGATGGAACAGTTTATTTTAAAGTTTGAACCACTTATTGTCATCTTTCCTTCCTCATTTATCCTCCAAATCTTTGAAGTATCAATGAGCAAGAAGTAGAAAGCAAATGGATTATGAGAAATTTTCTCATGCTTCTTAAGCTAAACAAAATGTGGACGTTATGAAAATAATGTAAATTCAAGAAGTAGCATTTTTCTACAGGCATTGAGGTCTACAGTTTGTGAGGAGACAAGAACTACATGAAGGTTAATAAATGTTAGCGTAAAAGAGGGAGTTGAGAACAAGGTTTTCTTTCCAACTTCAGAAACATTTCCTTGAAAACCAAATACTTAGAGGCTGACCTCTCATTCTGGACTGTCTTACATTCTAAAGTATGAGAACCCTTTTTGTTTCAAAACACTTCTTAAACTATTTTAGAATATATATTTTGGCTGTAGATGTGCCGCCTTTATCATTTGCTCACAAAACGTTTATTGAGCATCTATAGTCCTAGGTCCAAGAGATTAGAGATGCAAGGATCCTCTCTGAGCTGAACCCAAGCTCTGAACCTTTAGAGTTTTGTCTGTTATTGACATTTGCATCCATCTGAAAATGCTGACAAACTGGACTTCCAATCCTTCAGAAACAACCCAGAGATGCAAGAAATGTGATTTTCCCCCTGCTTTTCACTCCTTTAAACAAAACCAGCAGGGTATATCTGATGTAGATTGAGGACTGAGTTATAATCATGATCAATATCTTTGCCATGCCCCATTCTCCAAATAATATATATTTCAGTCAGTGCACTTCAGGGATTTATCTCTGTGAGGCCCATTTCTGCCCAAATCAGTGTGTCTTTCCCTTTGATATTCCCACAGTGTTCACATATACCCTCAAACATACACAGCCCTGGGTAATATGTCTCCAATGCGATGAAATCAATGGGAACACAGCCTTTTTTGCCTGACAGTATTGTCAGGGTGTATTATCTGGTTTAGGCTGTGGCTTCAGTTCATAGCAGTCGTCAGTTAAATTTCCCTTTCTGAAGCTGAGCAAAGTGTGGTAATGTCACAGCCACAGGCGACTGCCGCTCACAGGACGGTTTACCGGTGGAGCTTAGCCTCCTGGCTTGTCACAGTGTATATATCTCAGGGTCTTCTTTTCCTTCCTACTCAGAGGTTTCCAAGAACGTTGCCTGGAGCAGTCATGGGATGCAAAAAAAGAGAGATTTTTGTTCTGCACTTAGCAACATTACCACACTTCACACTCAGTTTCTGATAAGGGGAAATTTAACTGACTGCTCTGAACTAGATATACCAGATAATACACTCTGACAGTGCTGTGGATAAAGGCTGGCAAACCTACTAATTTATATTTCATTATCTCTGCACTTGGCTTAATCTGTTATCTCTTACTAAATGTTAGCAAGCTCACAAAGAGCTGCACTGAACAGCAGAAAATGGAACCACAAACACCTCTTGAACACAGGGTGGCTTCTGTGCCAGAGGGTAGATGGGGCATTTTGGCTACCCAAGCCTCCCAAAAGTGAACCCGCAGCACTGGTGCACTGCCTGCTCTTTAAACCAGGGTTTGTATCCCCATACGACCACCTGTCTGTCAATGCAGAGTGGGATTTTTTCTTCCCTGGGTCTCTGAAGGGGCGTTCGTTCCATCTGTAGGTGTTCAAGATAGAGGTTCATCGGGAGAGCTGTGGTTGTCAACACAGCCCACAACTCCAGCTATTTCAGAAGTGGGTGATATACACAGATCAAAATGCTCCCTTGATTTCCAGTCTCCAAGGAATGACAATATGAGTTGTAGCAGGTGGTGATCAAGTTTTCATCTTCTCGGGGCTGAAATTCAAAGTTCACCATCTTGCACAGCCTAACCTGCTGTGTCAGTTGTCCATTTTTTTACCTTTTCTTTCTTGATGCAATGAGCAAGAATAACCCAAACAGCGATTTTCAAATTAATATCCACAGAAGAATATTCAGTATGTGTTATAGCTGATTATCTGTAGGCAATAACTTCTTCCATCTCAGAGTGAAGGTAGGTCAAGGAACCAAACCAAAGAAAATATCATTAAAAGACAAAGTTTACTTAATTACCTGAGAGACAGCCTTCAGGGGGAGGTTCAACAGCTGCTACGTTGGTTTAGGGACTTGGTTATTGCTTATCTGCAGTGAAATTATGGTCACAATACTGAGATAAAAATCAGGAGAGGCAAATTCTGTCTGTAACTGGCATAAAGCAAGTCTTTCAATATGACACAAAGTGAAACCATAAACCCAAAATGCCTCTTTTGTCCCTTGGGAGAAGTGTATTTTATTGCTTCACACTCAAGTACTCCCCTTTATCTCTTGACCACTGTGGTTGGAATCTCTTTCCTTTCCTTTCCTTCTCTTTCTTTTCTTTTCTCTTCTTTCCTCTTCCTTTCTTTCCCTTTCTTTTCCTTCTCTTTCTTTTCTTTTCTCTTCTTTCCTCTTCCTTTCTTTCCCTTTCTTTTCCTTCTCTTTCTTTTCTTTTCTCTTCTTTCCTCTTCCTTTCTTTCCCTTTCTTTTCCTTCTCTTTCTTTTCTTTTCTCTTCTTTCCTCTTCCTTTCTTTCCCTTTCTTTTCCTTCTCTTTCTTTTCTTTTCTCTTCTTTCCTCTTCCTTTCTTTCCCTTTCTTTTCCTTCTCTTTCTTTTCTTTTCTCTTCTTTCCTCTTCCTTTCTTTCCCTTTCTTTTCCTTCTCTTTCTTTTCTTTTCTCTTCTTTCCTCTTCCTTTCTTTCCCTTTCTTTTCCTTCTCTTTCTTTTCTTTTCTCTTCTTTCCTCTTCCTTTCTTTCCCTTTCTTTTCCTTCTCTTTCTTTTCTTTTCTTTCTTTTCTTTTCCTTTCCTTCCTTCTTTCCTCTCTTTCTCTCTCTGATTTTCTTCTCTCTCTTCTCTTTTACCCTACCCCTTATTCAAAACCCACCATGTTCCTGTGCTAGAAATTCAGAGACTAAAGCTGATTTCCATTCCAAGTCTATAATTTATGAATAAAACTCTCTAAGTTTTGTGGATCGTCTGACTTCTGTCATTCCTTTGTGACCACGAGCATCTGCAACTCTTGGGTGCTCCCTTGCCCTTGAGGGTGGGATGCCACACCATGACTGCAGAGATAGAAAGGATCTGAACCGGAAAAGTCACCATGCATTTAAGAGGGATTGCAGTCTCGAGGTCCTTCTCAACAAGCCATGGGAAAAGGATGCTGAGGGCCACTTCAGCACCCCAGATTTCATCCTTGGATCAAATGTTATAAGACACTTGAGAGCTTCAAGAAGATATTTTCTTCTAATTAAAATTTTAAGTACGTGTAGGTCATGAAATTAATACTACTCTATAACAAAGAGTTGATTTTGATGAATTTCCTCTTCTTAAGTTTCGAAAGACAGTTCTGAAATGTTAAAATGTTCCATTCTAACATGTATAAAAGGAAGAAACGTTTTTGTGTGTGTGTGTGAGGTAGATATTTGCTTTGAAATTTAGGAAAAAAATTGCTCAATGTTTTGATCAGAGCTCTCAATCAGTAATGTAAAAAAGTTGGCTTTGTCTGGGGTGGAAAGAATTCAATGACTCTAAATTCTTCAGAGACTGGACAAATATTTTCTTTATTTGTAATAACAGGAGTAGTGAAATAAAACAGGTAGATAAAAGGCTGGAAATTCATATGGACACGTCTAACCTGCCTTTCCACCACAGTTAGGTACACGTGGTGCATTTCCACCTGTGACCTCTCTGTGTAAGAATATTTGCATCTTTCTTATTTCTTCAGTTCACCTTCCTTATATTCATTCCTTTTCACAACACAAGTCTGCATGCTGTTATTTGTACAGCATTTGTACATTTGCTTTACAAAAGGCTCAATATTTATTTTATTTCTTTACTTTCAGGGCAACACTTTGTGCCACTTCATGATGCTTTAGTATCAAAAGGGATTTTTACAATTTTTTCTGTATTTTCCACCAGACGCTTTGTTGTCTGTACCTAGTTCATCAGATGTAGTATCATTGTGATCTTCTTTAGAGATTGCCAGATATATTTTACCTGTATTTAAAACAGCTTTTCATTTTTCACCTCAAGAAAGCCCAAAATGAACTTTCAGATCTAAATTAGTCTTTTTCTTCACATTCTTTGATTTCTAAGGTTGATGGGCCTCACCACGCAGCTTTGAAAATCCATCAAAACAAACTGATTTGGCTTTGCATCATCTTAAATTACAGAAGTGGCTTTGTTTTGATTTTTCATGACTTACTGACTACAGAATCGAATATTTTTAGGTTAGGATCTTGTTTTCTATCACTTTTAATACACACAAACGCAGATTTCCTCCTACTTCACTGTTCTTTTTTTCTGGATCAGCATTCAATAAGCATATTGTGAGATACTGATACTAGCTAGGTGAAATTTGGCTTTTCCTTTTAAATAAAAACCTCTCCGAGGTAAGCACTGTGTGTTTAAAAACAGACTATGAAATACAACATGCAACAATGATTTTTTTAATTTAAAATTTTGTCTTTGGCGGAGTATAGGTCCCATTTAAAGGGGAAGTAATGCTACATATCCTACACATTACCTAGGTGTGACTCTTTTGCAAGGTAGTAAATGTCTTTCTCCCCTTCCTGACTACATTTTTAATTTTGTAATTTTTGTTCCCCCCTCCATCTGAAACTGGGACATCTCTAGAAAGAAGATAAATTAGTTGGAATGTGAAGTCAGTAATTTCTGTGTAAGAAACAGAACTTACTAATGTTAAGGAAGAAAGAGAAAATAGGGGGTACATTTTCCATCTCTATGTTTAGGATGCAAGCTGAATTCTTTTTATGTTCAGGGATGATCATCAAAGCACTTTTTAAAGTAGGCTCAATGTGAATATGAAGACTCCAGGATTGCTTTTTGATTTTTTTTTAATCATTCTGTTAATCTGTTTCTAGCCCATTTAATATTAACTTTCTTAATACTTCTAAAAAATGTCTGACATGTGCAGATTATGGTTTTGGGCATAAATATGCCAGCCTAAGGAATAGGAGATGTGGATTCTCTTGCTGGCTTGGATATAAATGTCCTGGATGTCATAAGTCAAGTGGTTTGCTATTTCTATACCTGTTCTTAAAATGGGGTAGCCAGTCCCTTCCTCACAGGTGAAGATCAAGAGAGATAAATTTTATAATGATGCTGAACGCCACTGGACAGGGAGTAAAGGCGGCTTTGAGCTCCACGTTGTCAATTAGGATCGCCCCAGGGCTTGTCTAAATAACGTCTGGCTTCTCAGAGTTGTTGTGACATTAACGAGCTCTGACACTGCCCCATTTCTGGCCTCGGCCTGACTCCCTTCAACACTCCTGGCCCATCTTCCTTTCCATCAGCTGAGGATGGACACAGTGATGGAGCCAAGCTTTTTGTCATTTGTCGTGGTGTTTGCTCCACGTTTGGCACGGGCCCTTGCTGCGGAGTTTAGCAAGGTTGTCTTAAAAATCAGCCACCTGTGATCTGTGTCCCTTAGACAGTTGTAAGAATATAGATTTGGAAAAAAAACCCGCAAATCCATGGCCTCAAATGCCACAGAACCTCCTCTCATTAGGAAGAAAAATATCACAGATCACAGAGGATGCTATGATACCTTATAGCAAACTTAAGAGGGGAAATAAAACACTCAGAGCCATAATATGATCCTGGCAAACAGAAGTCCAAGACTTTCCTCCATATTCAAGGTTTTGTCCCATACCTCTGTGATAATGAGGAATATTTTTAGACAATAATCCAAAATGAGGATGATTTTCCAGAGCACAGACAAAGGCTAACTAAAGATAATTCCTTATTCACCCTAAATCTAGAGATGAGTTCAAGTCTAAAGTTTAATTCTGGGAGTGCATAAAAGCAGTAAAATGGATTCACAGCAGAAGTAGATTTTTCAATATTATAGTACAGAGAAAATGTAAATATTAAGAAAAGAATGGTGATATCTGGGATAAAAATATATTTGGAATATGATTATTTTGGCTTAATACTTAAATACTTCAATTTAGGTACTTAAATACTCAAATAATTTTAAAAATTGGAATAACTTTGTCTACTGCAAAACTTTCAAGAAGAGTTGTGGCTACAAAGGACACTCGATTGAAAACAGGGCTTTGCAGTGTCCTTCGTATGATACAGCAACAGTTAGGACTCAATTCACTTGGCAACTGTGCCTGTGAGTATATGAGCCTCTACTCATCCCAGTATCCTGTAATATTCTGGGGCAACCACCCCTTACACTTTCTCATTGAGTCATAGAACCACAGAATGGTTTCAGATGGAAGGAATCTTAAAGCTCATCCAGTTCCAACACCCCTGCCATGGGCAGGGACATCTTCCACTAGACCAGGTTGTTCCAAGCCCTGTCCCACCTGGCCTTGGACGTTTCCAGGGATGGGGCAGACACAGCTTCTCTGGGCAACCTGTGCCAGGGCTTCTCCACCCTCAGGTAAAGAATTTTCTCTTAACATTGAACCTAAATCTCTCCTCTTTTACTTTAAAATAATTTCCCCTTGTACTATCACTCTCTGCCCACATAGAAAGTTGCTCTCCTCATTTTTATAAGCCCTCTAAAGTGACTGCACTTTGTTTAAAAATATTTAAATATCCAGGACTCTGTGTCCTGGTGTTTGGAGGATCACTTGAGAGGTGGGACAGCTGCATTTCAGTCTATGCTCAGTGCATGTTTCATTATTTATGCGAAGAGAAATGGCACCACCAGGAATGACTGAAAGCATTCCACCTCAGGGTATGTTCCACACTGATCATGAAGACACTCCCTTACCAAGTGAAAGATAAAGGATCAATCCCCTCTGTGCAAAAGAGAGGAACTGAAATGATTTTTCACATCCAAAGCAAATGTCCTAACTTCTTGTTTGTTCAGTAGAAAAGGATTGTTTGCTTCTATGGCAGTGCTGTGAATCAAACTTGTTTATGACTTTTTTCTTCTTGACAAGTACCCAAAATTAAATTTTGCAGCAGATGAATAGTAGTTTTGTACATTTTTGCTTTAAATACAATGAAATTAAATGGAACTTCTATTTCTTCTCCTCATTCATGGGCTGTTGCTAAGGCCAAATCAATGACAATTACTGCCAAAATTAAAGCAGTGATCAAACCTCTTTCCGAATGAAGGAACAAAAAGAAACAAACAAACCCCCCAAAATGCACACCCACAATGTCTAAAAGGAAAGGAAGATTCCTGAAAGAATATGAAAGCTAACATGACACAGTTCACTGGAAAGATGGGAAAATTATCTTTGCGGGTTGTTTTTGCTTACATTTTGGAAGCAGAAAATTATATTTGTGAGGAGGAGACCTGAGAAATGCAGTGATGGGTTTTCAGGGGAGATTTTCAGATGTGTAGGTGGATGGGACAGACCATGTCTTTTGCACACTCTATAGAGAGATGTCCACCCTGTGGGTTCTGAGCTCAGTGACAACAGAACTGTCATACTCCATATGAAGCTCCGGCATGAAGCTGTATCAAGGGAGGTTTAGGTAGGACATCAGGAAAAGGTTCGTCACCCAAAGGCTGGTTGGGCACTGAACAGGCTCCCCAGGGAAGGGGTCACAGCCCCAAGGCTGCCAGAGCTCAAGAATGATTTGGAAAATGTTCTCAGGAAAAGGGCGGGATTATTGGGGTGTCCTGTGGAGGGACAGGAGCTGGGCTTGATGGTCCTGGTGGGTCCCTTCCAACTCAGGATGTTCTATTGCTCTGTGATCCTATAATTCTGTGCTGTAGAAGACGAGTGGTGGCAGGGAAGTCCTGCAGGCAAAGGTGAAGAGTTTTCTTTTGGCAGTCCCATCATCATTCCCATACAGACAATTAGTCTCAGTCTCTGCATGTAAGTCCAAGATCCACACAGTATTGATTTCCTAAGATTTACATTCTCTAAAATCTTTTTTCAGACCCTCCCACTTCATAATCATGGTGACTAGGATTTATTCATTTAACTTGCAACTTGATGACAAAATAGGAACTTGCTGTTGATGGTGGGTGTTCATCTGACCTATTTTAGGTGTCTACATGGGCTCAATTGCACTGTGGAAATGCTTATTTCTTCCCATTGACCACAAAGACAGCCTAGGACGACCAGCTCACCTCCAAGCATTTACAGATGAATAGAAGGATTCCATTTAAATACATTTTTCATGATTATCTGAAAGTCACGGATAAGATCTCCACTGCAAACCAACAAAATTTTAAGCTCAGCTTTTGGATTTCCTTTCCTGTGTGCCTGTTCTCCCCTCCGACTTCTGATAGATGGTCACTCAGCTTCAGCTCGCAGCACCCAGGGCTCCTCGGGGCATTATTTAGGGCCCATTACCTTTTGAGCTCTAATGATATCCTGCCAACAGCAATCTTCTATGCATGCCATTTATTCCATTACACTAAACAGGGGTAATTTGGTAAATTGAGTGTTTAAGTAGCCTAAAGGTAAATATTTTTTTTTTCTCTTTTGCAAAATGATGTTCCCTTTAGCTTCAGCAGATTCTTCTATTTTTGGAAGGGCTTATATTCATTCGCCTTTAATTGTTCATAAAAGTGAAAGGTTAAATAATGCCAGAGAGAAAAAGGTTAAATCAAGCCCCGAAACAAATGTTAAATAAAACTGAAATCAAGCAATCAGTAAATTAGAATCTACTTTTTCTTTTAGATGTAACTTTGGGTAACTTCATCCTCCCTGCTCTTTTTACCCAGGAACTAATCTGTCAGTGCTAAAGCACCAGGGGTAACTATATTATCTTAATTACTAATTAAGGCCAGATTATAACTTTTACAGAATAAAAGATAGAAGTGATTTTTTTGATTAATGTCTCTAAACAAGAAAAATTTAACTTGAGAGTCCCTGTGTGAGTGACCTTTTTAATTTGGGGTACTGGAAATTAGTTAAATGAACAAACACTAATTTTTGTGGTTCTTACCATACTAGTGAAATATTTTGAGAGCGTTGGTGACAATGCTGAACTTTTTGTGTTCTCTACAGTTTATTAGGCAAAAGAATGAGGAGAAAAAATTTAATTTCATAAGCAACATCATGGAGTGTCCAAAACAGGCTACTGAAACACTTCTATCTTCAGTTAACTTGAGCAATGAAATTTATACTGAAATATAAATTAATTTTTAAACTTCTTTTTCCCCAGGGAGAAAAAAAAGGGAAGTTGCTTTCAAAAGTAAATTAATTACATCCCTTGAGCTTGTCCTGGTGTCCAACTCTTCCTACCTTAGAAAGCTGCATGCAGCTTAGGGGAGGATTTTGTTCCAAAATCCAAATGTTCCCAGCTTTCAAGCAAGCTTCTGTAAACTGCAGAAGTAAGAGGAAGCTTGGGGTGGAATGGTTAATGCTTTGGAAGTTTCTCTGCTCAAACAGAAACCAGTTGCTAAGCTTAGGTCAGAAATCTGGCTTCCAGAAAGCTAAAATTCAGTAAAATTGATATAAAGCATCCGGTGCCAATGCAAATAAAAATGGGAGCTGATACAGTACCAGGACATTGCTCTTTGTCTTTTCATTTAGGCAAAGATAAAAAAGGCCTTAAAATACCCAAAGGAAAAATTTCCCCGTCCTCACACCCCTTTTCTGGAGTATTAATTTTATCCATTGACTAAATGCCATAAAGATCCTATCTCATTTATCTTTATACGGCCTCTCCCACCAATAAGTTATTTCTTTGGGAAAGCCTTAGAGCCACAGAGCATAATTAACTGTCAGGCCCATAGGAAAGCCATGACCCACAATCCAACCACATCAAGAAACATTTTAAATTTCTCCAAGTCTCTGAGGAGGTAGAGGTTTTATTTTTCATAGACTCTACAGTGACATGTGTGTTGATCCTAAAAAGGCCAGTGCTTTTTGATTTTCTGCCATGAGAATAGATAGCCAAGAACTCAGAGGTGACTGGAGCTTGGGGCTAACAAGGATTTACTCCAGAATAGACACTGGCCTGCTGGTTGCTGTGAGGCCTTCTTGCCCTTAGTGAGGGTCACTGAGCCTCCGGGTAAAGGAAAACAGAAAGGTCAGATTCATCCCATTTAATCACAGCTACAGAGAAATTAAATTAACCAAATGCCTGATGGAGATTTTTGTCAATGGGGAGGTAAAAGCACCTCCCAAAGATCACTCACTCCACGTTATGACAAAGGCTAATACCCTTTGGAGAGACTTCTCCCACTCCAATTTGGAATTATAGAATCACCAAGGTTAGAAAGGACTTCCAAGTTCATCAAGCCCATTCTTTGAATGCCACTGTGCTCACTCAACCATATCAGCAAGTGCCCTGTAAACTTGTTTTTTGAACATTTCCAGAGATGACAACTCCACCACTTGCCTGTGGAGACTGTTCCAATGCTTAACCTCTCTCTCAGTGAACAAATTTTTCCTAATATCCAACCGATTTCTACCAAGGGAGTCTACAGCAGTAATACTGTATCAAAGGATCGTTTAGGTTGCAACACACCTCTAAGACTGAGTCCAACCATTAACTCAGCACCACTGTGTTCACCACTGACCACATCCCCAAGTGCCACATCCACATCCTTTTGAACAGTTCCAGGGATGGTGACTCTGCCACTTCACTGGTGCCTATTCCCTGGTTCTCTGGTGCCCTTGTGCTTATTCAAATGTCTGACCATGCTTTCAGTGAAGGAATTTTTCCTAATATCAAACCTAAACCTCCCCTGGCACTACATAAGGCCATCTCCTCTAATTCTGGAGAGACAAGATTGCATCTTTTTCTCAGCTCAAGCAAGGCTTGCCCCAATCTTTACTTAAGTGGTGCAAAGCAGTCCAACTCTCTGTTTAAGCATTTGAGAACACGGTGGTGTCCCTAAGCACAGGACAGCCTGTCCCAGAAAGGTGGGTAGGAGCACCCAAGGCGTGTGTGCACTGGCAGGGCCATTTCGATGCTCTCCTTCATCCCAGGCTGCAGATAACACATGCCTGACTTGTGCTCCAACAGCCAGTGCCTTATTTTCTTGTATGCTAAATTCACTCCTTTTTAAATGCAGACACTCAGATTTAAAGAGCTTGCTATGATTAATATTTTAATTCATGGTAGAGAGGGAAGCAAGGGTTGAGATACCAGAAAAGCATCTGTTAAGAATGTCTTCTCCCATCCATTTTGAACTTTTTGTCCTTTCAGCAGTTGAAATGTGTGATGTGAGTACATTTATGTACAAAGAGGATGAAGCAGCGGCAAAATGTAATCAGTCGTACAACATGTAGTGTGCTCTTTACATTAAAAGTGTGTTTTCCTCTTTGCACCAAAAAAAAAAAAAAAGAGCAAATCATTCACACGGAAATGGAATAGATCCCTGTGGTGATTAAAAACTCCAGTAGAAAGATACATATTTAATGAATAGATAGCACAGATAAAGAGGAAGAATGCATTTACAGTAGAAAGCAGCTAAAAGGACTGTATAGCCTTTATTGCAGTGCAGAATCAGCTGGAAACATGGGCTTATTAAGTTGTTTAAGTACATGGGCAAGGGTTTTAGGAAGGAGGATGGAAAAGCTGAGGGTGTGTGAGTATAAACAGCATGTGGAATTGTAGGTGCAACTACAGCTTGACTGGAAAATGACTCTGGTTGAATTCACACTCAACTCTTGCTCTAGGAGAGAAACTCGGGGTATAAAAGGAGGTGAATTATAGCCCCTGGTGCTGGTTTGTCTGTCTTATCAAGTAATCAGATTGTCTGATCTACACCAATCAAAATAAAAATAAGAAGTGCACTGCTTTCTGGTTCTTTTTGAATAAATTAGATGAAAACCAGGCACGAGATAAAATAATCTCTGTTTTCAAGGCAAAGTCATATGGATGTATGCTTAAATACAGTAGTAGAATCTTAAATTTGTTATGAAGAAGTTTCAAAAAACATGTGGTTGTGGCACTTGGGGACATGGTTTAGGTGCTGGACTTGCCAGTGCTGGGTTAACAGTTTGACTTGATGATCTCAGAGGACTTTCCAACCTTAATGATTCTACTCTGATTCTTTGAGGTCCCACACCATCTCATGTCATCCTCAGCATTGGGAGAAGTTGGGATCAAGCCAGCACCTAAGTTTAGCCATCTAAATGGACCTATAGATGTGAGTTAGCTGTTTTCACCTCTCTTGATCATCAGCAGAGAAGCTGACTTTAACTGAACAATACATTTGATCTGTTTTATACTTCGGAACTCATAAATTACTCCTTGGAAATGCTTATTTCTCTCTTTTATCTTCAAAGGGATGGCAGGCACCAGATGACTCTTGGTGAAATGAATCCCATCCCACACCTCTCAACAGTGCAGATCCTGTTGGATGCCATCAGTGGCAGGCAGATAACAAGAACCCTGCAAGAGGGATGGTTGAGAAATAGAAACTGGTAGAGAGCCAGGAAACATCAAATGGAAAATTAGTTGATTAGCAAAGGAGAAGCACAAGGTAGTACAAGTGTCTTCTTCTTCTTTTCCATAGGAAAAAAAAAAAAGCCTTCCATAAAGAAAAGTTCCCCTTTTCTCCTAAGCCATTGCTCTGAAAATACTCAACACACTGAATTAACAGGCTCAGTAGTTTAGGATATTTTGTTTTAAAAAAAACGCCATGAAACTGAGAAAAATAAGTAACAGTTTTGTTCAAAAATTTTAAAATAAGCACTATTGGATTTTTTTCTCCCTGCCCTAAAGCCAGCGGGACTTTTCTTCTGGGATGTTTTGCCTGTCTTCTTACCCCCAACTCCTTACTTTTGCAGACATTTTTACAGTGTGTAGAAGAACTAAAATTATAATCTGAGGAAGGCTGCCTAAATAATAAATGCGCTCCCATTTGGGGATCATTTCAGGTGTTCTCTAAACCTCTGTGAAGAAATGTGAGTAAATAGTTTGTATTAGTTGGTTATAATTAACCCCAGTAGCTTTAAGGCAGAATCTTCCTGCTCCAAGGATTCAGAGAAGGAATAGATAGAAAAGCATGGAGGGATTCTCTGGACAGGAAAGTGAACGGATGTAACAAATCAGTTTATTCAAACCTGGCAACATCTGATGATTTATTTCTTTCTGACTGAGACCTCTGAGCTGCACTCTGCCAAGGAAATTAGCATTTGTCTGGCTGTGCTTTTGCCCTGGAAATGCACAAAATACAAGTCCTAATCACCTTGAAGGAAAGAATACTCAATAGGAATAAAAATAAAATAAAAGGTATGTTTTTTTCCTATTAGTTTTCCTGCATTTATTCAAATCATTTCCCAAAGTAAAATAGTAATTCAGAATGATAATTTTTAAATGCTTAAGCAGTAAACAGTCTCCTTCTTTGCATCAGGCAGGTGAAAAGGACCCAACTAATTGAGAATAAATAGCAAGTGACATATAAAAAAAAATATAAATCATGTATGAAAAGAAATCCAAAATTCTTTGTAATTGAAGTTTGTTTTAAAAATGTTCCAAAGGTGCAGCTCCCAAGGACATTCCTACTTCCTTTTCCAATTCATTCTTATTGCCCATTGTCAGCAGAGCAGATGAAAGAAGTAAATGTAGATGAGATCCACCTCACCTAGAAACCAGATAAATCCTAGAGTTCTCTAGTTTCTATCTACAGTCCTTGGAAAAAGAAACTTGAAGAGGAAATTCGTCCTGTCTTAAAGCAGATGTGTAAGAAGACATTTCTGCCCTGGAAGTGTCCCTGTAAGGGGTTAGCTTTCCCCCCAAGTGCGGTGGGAGTGAGATGTAGGTAAAACGCACAATTGGTTCTAGACAAGGACAGGAAGAAAGGGAAAAGAATCACATAATGGAATAACCTTCAGTATATTTGGATTTTCCTGAAAGCATTCCAACAGCCCTGTATAAAACAAACCCAACAAAAAAAAAAACCTGGAGAAAATCAATATTGCATAGTCTGAGAACTGGTCTTTGTGAGGAAAGAGGGAGATGGATGTATTCAGAATAATACAAAAAATGAACAGACAGCTGGGTGAATTTGAAATGCAACAGTAAATATTTAGTAAGACAGCGGATCAATGAAAAAAATAAGAGAGAGAGGGCATGCTGAGGAATCATGGTCAGCTGCAGTCATAAATCTGTGAAAGAACGGATTTTTTTTTTTTCTACGAACAGTGGGGAGAAACACTAGGTCAAAATAACAAAAAAATAAGGTTTATTTAATGAAAACAATTAAGCTGTTGGAAGTTTTTAAAAAGCAAACTAATATTAACATATTTATCAAAAAAATGCAACAACTAAACATGAAAAAGCATTGGAAGAAAAAAGACCATGAGAAAAAAAAATATAGGTATAAAGTGGCTTTCTGAAAAGATTATTGTATTTTCTGGTTCTTATTTGTATGAAAGACTTTTATAGGACATGTGGTGTCACCTTCTAAAAATATGTAACTTCTCCATTTGGCTATGGAGATACCCTTAATGACGAGTGTGGAATGGGCATTGAAATTTCAGTACTTGAAAGGCAGAATAGCAGATCCACACTCCCGTGATGTGTCTTCACTTGCAGTTCTGAGGACTGAGAAGAAAGATGTTTGTTAATGAGGTTTAAAGCACCAGGGCTGTGTCCTGTAAGACGTCGCTGGTGCCTACGGCCTTTATCTACAGAGTTATCATGAGAAATGGTTTTGTTTTATTTTTCTCCCAACAAATTCCCTTTCAGATTCCAGCGGAGGCATATGCTTGATCATCCCATGTCTTTTCTCACCATTTGAAAAACTGGCTATTTAGGTGGAAAATCTTACAGGAAAACAAGCATTTCTTCTAACTCATTTACTCAAGGCACTGCCATGATAGGCTTTAAGTCAGGACAGATGAAGGAAGGCATTTTTAATTAGGTCGTGGCAAAAACTTTAATTTTTTTAAAGAATTAATATGGGTAATTTAGCAGTAACTTGTCTGAGTGTCTTGCACATTAAAGCAGCAGATGGAAAGTTGGGAATTTTTTGGGACAAATTAAAAGTTGGTCCTTCCAGTACAACAATAAGCTAAAAGAGATGTGTCAACACCCAGTCTTGTTAAACATGAGACTTGTTCAGAAGAGCTCTGGCATTAGAGGGAGGATATCACGAAATCTCCTGTCAAATAAGCCTGCCTTCCTTCCTTTCTTAGGTCATTTTGCCAGTGGCTTCTTGGTAGGTCTCCACCTAGGACCTATCTTTCCAACTTATTAGAGAGGATATTGAATCTGTCAGTGCATATGCAGTTATTTTAGGGCAACTAATTGCACACAGTTCACCCAGCTAGACAGTCAAAGCAATAATATTAAAGATTAATGCTCCAGTTCAGCAAAAAACCTGGGCATGTGCATAATCCATGTGGCTTCACTGAGACACACTTACAGTAAGGCTTGTTGAACTAAATATATTACTACAACAGAGCATTAAAAATAATGAATTCACATCCCAGATGCCATGAAAACAATTCTAAGAAATCTGAAAAGATTACTGAATCTGCCAAAACCTAAACAATTTCCAGGTTTAAAACTCTAAATATTGCTACAAAATATAATAATCACAGATCATAGAATAGTTTGTGCTGGAAGGGACCTTTAAAGATCATCTAGTCCAACCCCCGGCAATGAGCAGGACATCTTCAACTAGATCAAGTTTCTTATAACTCCACCTAATTTGACATTGAACGGTTCCAGGCATGGAGTATCTACCACCTCTCTGGCTCTACTGGTCCTGGAACAGACCTCTGAGAAAAAATCGCTTGTTACTGATCTCCATCTTGACATTGAGCCACTGACATTCTGGATGCCACAATCCAGCCTGTTCCTCATGCACTTAAGAGTCAATCCATCAAATTCAGTTTAGAGAGCAGGGTGTCATGGTGGGCTGTGTCAAAGGCCTTAGAGAAGTGCAGGTGGATGGTGTTCACAGCTTCCCTTGACCATTGCTGCAGTCGCTCCATCATACAAGGCCGTAAGGTTGGTCAGGTAGGCCTTGCCCTGGGTGAAGCCCTGATGACTCTCTCAAATAACCTCCCTGTCCTCCGTATTTCCCAACATGGCTTCTGGGAATATCCATTCCAAATCTTCCCAGGCACAGAGGTGAAGATGATAGGTTGACTGTTTGCAGGGTTCTCCTTTCCACGTTTTTAAAAAATTAGTGCAATATTTCCCTTTTTCTCATGGTTTCTCTTCATCCTACTGCCGTGACATTTCAGATAGGACGGAGAGTGGCTTGACAACTACATCGCTGAATTCCCTTAACACTCTGGGCTGCGGCTCATCAAGTCCTGAAGACGTGTGTATGTTCTGGTTCCTTAGGTGAACCTGGTCTTCCCTTACAGGGAGAGGGATGTTGATCCCACAGTCCCTATCCTGCTCCCTGTCCACTCAAAAGGTGTGGGCAGAGACACTTAGTGAAGGCTGAGGCAAAAAAGTTTTTGAGTACCTCAGCCTTCCCCTCATGCATGTTATCAGTTTGCCTGCCTTGCTCTTCAAGGGGTACATTTTCCTTGACCTTCCTGTTCTGGCTGACAAACCTGTAGAAGCTCTTCGTGCTACATTTTGCATTTTTTCCTCTTCATTGCCTGTGCTGCCTGTGTTGGTGTAGAGGCTTCAGCTGGGCTGTTGACTTTTTCAGCATCTTAGAGAAATACCCCTTAGTTCCTTTTAGGTATTTCATTTGTTAAATGCTAACAATGTAACAATAATAAATGCTAATAATATTAAAATATAACAAAATAATCTAGAGTTCCTATTGTTGGAGCTCTTTTCCTTGGGAATGATACAGGTTATGAGCAGATTTGCCTTATGATAAACTAGATTAATTTGGACCTGAAAATTTCCTCCCAGTATGGGAATCCTTCCATTTTTCCACTGGGACTCTTGTCACGTGATTTCAGCTATATGAAAATGGAATAACCACCCTAACAGATCTCTCTATAGCTGAAGGACGTGAATAGATACCTCAAAGGGCCAACCCATTCCATTTATTTTAGGATGCATTGAATTGCACTTCAGATGTCCCCAGTTCTTTTTGTCGTCCACAAGGGGCAAGACTAACTGCCCACTTTTGGACTTCGAAGGTTGAGTGCACTGAATGCCATCTTACAGGTTCACTGCCTTCTACTGGAATTTTTTCTATCACTTTAATACATCTGATATATATGTGCAGTAGAAAAACATAGAAATAACTATGCTAAATAAGTCTCTCCATCAACACCATTCCACCCAACTCACGCCAAGATGGGTGGAAATATAAATGACAGCAATGTTTGGCCTGCCACTGACACCTATCCACACATAAACAGTCACAGTTAGATGAGATGCTTCACAGTTTCTCTGAATATTTAATTAGTACAAAAACTTGGTTTCTTTGAGCTCCATGAAAAATGAAATTAAAAAGCCCAGCTACATTTACCTCGCGTTGACTACAATGAACATTAGAACTTCCCCAGCGCCGCAGGTTTAGCTCTGTGGCTAACGCTGAGTTGTTGGCAATCAGAAAAGACTTGGGGCGAATCACACTTCTTTATCACCACAGGGATAAACTTAAGTGACAGACAGGCATGGGCTAATTGCTTTTAATAGTTTCCCATTGCTCTGGCTGATGACACAGTGCTAAAAAACGATGCTCCCCCCCCTTAATAAGCCAGAATTTCACTTCCATGGCACCACGTCTTTATCACCGCTTCGTTACTTCAGGGGAGCTGCGTTCTCTAAAATGCCTTTCCCTGTGGCTTAAAGTAAAGATTTTTAAAATAAATTAATACAGTTTATGTTGGGCATCTACCACTTGAAGGGCTAATGATTATTGACTACCCTCCAGCAGACATCAGGGAGTCTAGCCTCAGGCCCTTCCCGCTCGCCCCGAAACATGCCGAATGTTAACACATGTTTCTAGATCCTGGCTGGGATTGGACACAAACAAGGCAGTCAGAATGGACCATTTAGTGTACAAGCCAAGATGACAGATCTCTGCTTAATACAAGGAAGACAAAAATTCGTATCTTATTGAAAAAGGCAGAAGAGCCCCGGGTGCTTTCGCTTTGTGATTCTGCAGCAAAAAGTGGGTTGTGTCAATATAAGTCTATGTCACCCGCTCGCAGCTGCCACACTGAATTGACCCTGCTAGCTGCAGACAGAAAGGCCTTCCATTTCCAAACTCTCTCTAATGCTCATCTGTGAGAGTGAGCATGAGGTGGAAAAAAGCCAACAAGTTACTCCTAAGTATGGGAGTGAAAAACAAAACAAAACTAAACAAAAATGTCTTAAGGCTGTGAGACTCTCCACGCTCACTGTTTCTAATGAAACACTAGAAAAAAACTTTCTCATCTGAAGGCATTTCAGAGGGTGCTCTGACAACGTGAGCTTTATGTTTTGTAAATCATGTTCTTGTAATTCCTTGTAAGTCTCCAGATCCTCTTCAGACAGAGCAGCAGAGCATTAAATATTCTTGTAACACTCACCAGAGCTTAATTACTAAAAGTTGAAACATCTTTTAAACTCTGCTTTTTTTTTTTTTTCCCTTGTGTACTCCCCAAAGAAAAGATAGGAAAACGTTGAAGAATGTGCACAATAACTATTAGTCAAGATCATGTTTCCAAAGGGGGTAAAAGAAGATAAACAATTCTGACACCAAAAATAGAGCATTTCTTGATACCATTATGGTTTAAAATGATAGCATTCACTGATGTGCCTGTTTCTCATGTGTATATTTTATTAAGCTCAGATGTTCACACTAGTGAAAAGAATGAACTGAAAACAAAAAAAAAAAAATTAAAATTAAAAAAAGAAAAGTTCCTCAGTTCCCTAAAATGAAAAAAAAAAAAAAAGAGAGAAATCTTCAAGTAGGAAACACAGAATTCTATTGATTTCTGGAGAAATATGATAATTTAAGGAACTCAAAGATAGGGCTAAAATTATAGAACTATTTCAAATTAATTTGTTTTATGGGCCTACTCAAAGTCCATAAAAATGTACCAACAAAAGATTTCCTTTACCTCATTTTAGCCTATATTCAGGTGGGTCATAATATAAGTAAACACAGACAGTAGTAAGTGAGCATATTTTATCAGCAGAAGATATAATTCTCCTTTTTGTGTTGTAGTGGGGAGCTAGTCAAGCTTTCATCAGCTCTTTATGCAAATTTTTTATAAAGCACAGGATATTCCAACCCAATAATCTGACTTGTAAATATACCTCACCTGACTGTGAAATCGTTGGAAGTGTCTGGGTCCTATGTGGATATCAGAGAGGAAAAATCAATCTCACCTAAACATAACCACCTGAAGGTAGCAGTCTAATCTAACCAGCTGTTGATGGGTGTTCTGTACGAAAGAGAGAGAGAATCATAAAGGTTGCAAAAGACCTTCAAGATCTTGAGGGAGTCATTCACCACTCTGGTCTTGCAATGGCTTTCCAAAATCCTGTGGAAACTCTTCTTTTTTCACAAGCTGCCCAGAGAAGCTGTGGCTGCCCCTGGATCCTTGGAAGTGTCCTGGGCCAGGCTGGATGGGGCTTGGAGCAACCTGAGATAGTGGAAGGTGCCCCTGCCCATGGCAGGGGGTGGAATGAGATGAACTTTAAGGTCCTTCCAACACAACCCATATCGTGATTCTATGTATTTTGCCATATTTGACTGCTTTAACCCACCTGTGAATATATAAATCATTAACATCAGTACCAAGTCCACTTTCTTGCTCTGCAGCCTGATGGTGAGGTCTGGTCATACCCAAATTGCAAAATTTATCTACACTACTCCCTATCCCAAGATAAATCAGAGTTTCTCAACAAAAACCTGTTCTGGGACTGTTTCTGCTTTAACCCCTACCTGTGAAATGCTTGGCAGAGTGTTAACTGACAGTATGTAAAAGTGAAGATTTGAGTTGTGTGGCAGTTTGGGCAAAATCTAATGAAAAAAAAAAAAGGTGCCATTACTTCTTTCCAGCTTCAGGCAGATCCTTTAGGAAAAAGAGTTTTGATTCAATTTCAATTATACATATGCAGCACCAGCCAAGACTACTTTCAAAAAAGTATTCTAATTAATGTAATTTATTATCAGCAATAGAGAAAACTCCCAATATGTTATCATGATTTTCATAAAACATTATAGTTTTGTCTCTTATGGAAGAGTTTGAAGAGTTACATGATGACATGGAAATTTTTTAATAGCTCCAGACTTATAAAAGAGCATAACTTAGTCAAAAGAAAGATAATTAGGATATTTCAGGATGGAGACTGGAACCTCATTCTTAGGGTGTCCACATATTCCAATGCTTTTGCAAAAGGAGAGTGATTTAGGAGAATATACAGTGTGGGCTGATATAGTTGGGTTTAATTTCTTTTAGTACTGAGAGGAGAGGAATGTGGAAGAGATGGATACTACTCTTTTGATTTCATAATGTTGAGATGTTCTTTAAAAGTAGATTATTTAGCTGGAGATTACTAAGAGCTCTACTGTGTAACGGTGAATATCACGTCTCATTGCAGCGATTCCGGAGACCTACCCCTAATGTCAATGAAATCTGTTATTTAAGGTTGACTCTGCTCATAAATATATATATATGTGAGCCTTAAAAACTCTGAAGACAACAATGTGATATGGTTTATGAGGCCTTACTTCATAGCCGTGCTCTCTGACATGCAGAAGAATTGGATAATAAATAGGAATTTGTAAGTTGAATTTGGAGTCACAGACAATACACAGACAAGTGTATTAGGTATTTTCTGAGACCCTTAATAAGCTGTGCATCAGGCTCTTTTCCCCTTTCCCTTTTCCCTCTTGCCAAGGCAGTAATGTTTGACAGAGGACTCAGGCTTTTACTCGAGCACCAGTCGGAGGTGTTTAACGTAGCCCATTTTCTTTGAGAGATACTGACAGCAACTCTCCACTGAGATCAGATCAAGTCAACAATAGGGAAATGACTGAGTATAAAAGTTAATGTTGCTCAGTCGTGTCTCAATAGAATGGGCTGACAATGCAAAGAATTAACAGCCTGAAGCCAGCAAATGATGCTTTACTGCATCGTGCAGACTTGAAAGTGTGGTCAGCTGAAAGACTCACCCATGAGATCTTGGCTCTTATTTTACTTGTGCTACTAATTTGCCAAAAAATCTAAGGCCAGACAGTTTATTTCTTAGTGTCTTGTTCCCATCCATCTCTAAAAGAGGGATGATCATTATCCTGTTACAAAGGATGGAAAATGGCTAAGTTGTGTAATTAATTTAATTCTATCTACAGATCCTACTCAGTTCTTGAGGACTTCATCTGTGTTGTTTGAGCTGTTCTCAACCTGGAGATCCTTTTTGTTTCACTGTGTCAGGCTTTGGATCCCACAGCAGACAAGGCAAAATGTGCCCGCTCACTCTTCAGACTCAGCGGAACACAAAGATCAATATTAGGACAAAAGAGAATGGCTTTAAATTGAAAAAGTGTAGGTTTAGATTGGATATTAAGATGAAATTCTCTACTGTGAGGTCGTGGCTGCTCCATCCCTGGAAGTATTCAAGGCCAGGTTGGATGGGGCTTGGAGCAACCTGGTCTAGTGGAAGGTGTCCCTGCCCATAGCAGGGGGTTAGAACTGGATGACCTTTAAGGTCCCTTCCAACCCAAAGCATTCTGTTTCTGTGATGAGTCTGTGATTATCTTCAGCTGCTGAGGAGCAGTGGGGCTGTGAGATTTCTCAGCTGAAAGGCTGGGATTTCACTGCTGCACTCCTGGTGAGGAGCAGGGAGGTGTACCAGCAGTTTGCTGTACTCACCAGAGATGATGAATTCAGATCCTGAAACACATCGTGGTCTGTGGTGAGTGACACACAAGGGGGTGGGGTGGTTGAGGAGGGAATGTCCCCAGATTGCTATATCTGATTTTAGCACACCTTAGAGAATGTGGGCAAAAATTCCCACAGAACGTAAGAGCTTTACTGAAATATTTCCCCAGTTGTAGTGTCTGTTACTAAAGCAACATGAATCTACTGGAACTTCTTTAAGGACACAATGAATTAGTTTGAAGACTTCTAGATGCAGACTTAATCTTTCATTACATCTAAGAGGAAACATCTTCAAGTTTCTCTCGATTTCTGGATGGTACATCAATGAGAAAAATATCACAGCCAAGCATACAGGAGCAAAGCAGGGAGAATATGTATTTTTTGCTTTTTACTTCTTGAAAGCTTGGTCCCCTTTGTGAGCTCACTCGGCATGCTTTGAGAGCACTGGCCATCCTTCCATGGCTTTATTCCAGCCTCAGAACAGCCCTGGAAGGCATGTCCACACCATGCAGTGCCGAGAGCTCGCTGCACACGTGCTGACTACTGAATTAGAACTCAGGCAACTCTCCTGCTAAGCTTCTTGTTTCAGAGGCAGGTGCTTTATGTGCTCAACTGCAAACCGAATGGGCAAGAGCTCATTCAGAGCTTGGCCAGGTATCCACAGAAAGGTGCCAGATTGCACAGTGTCCACTCAGTAAGAAGAATTTAGTTTGCTGAATGCAATGAACTGGTGTCATTGGAGATGTTTTTGGATATTAAAGAATTTACAGAAGTGCTGAACCCTTCTGGGTTGGCAGGATAGCCAATAGTGACTAAAATGGCACAAGACATCTGTGTTTGAGGAGCTGACTCCTGCTTGTTGTGCCCTTTGCAAACATTTAAATTTAAGGTCAGATTGCATTCCCCAAATATAGGTATCTAGTGTCATTTTAAGCATTGAATAAGACACCCTAGCATGTCTTAAGTCACACTATAACGCAGTGTTTAGGAACTGAATCCCACTCTAACAGTGCAGAGCCAGATGATGAGGCAATTGTACTCCTATAGAGTAACTTTTCCCATCTCTCTAGCAACATTATAAGTAAAGTCTGTCTGGTTTAGTTGCAAAGTCATGCATGTCCTTGTAGTAAGTCACTCTCCTAGGTCTCATCGTGATGCAACATGTACTTATGGGAGAAAGAAAGACTGCAAATGCTTGCAATGGTTAAATACCAAAAAGATCTGGTCCAACAAAGCTTCACACTGACTCAGCTACTAAGAAAGACTCTGTTAACTATGTAGCAAGCACAGTTATATTATGAGATTGAAAGGATAATCTCTGCTCTCAAGTTGGCAAGTGACTCCGAATCAGACAAACATGAGACAAGGAGCAGAAAAAATACTTAGATATTTTCCTCTGCTTTGTGGAATATATTGATAAACGTATGTTACCATTTAACTATTCATTCTGTTGGAGAAAACTGGTTAACCCCTTAAGTGTTTTGCCCTGAAGGCAGACATTAAAAGTTAATTATAACCACATGGGACAAGCCCCTGGAGGACCGTGACAGCATTAAGCTGCTACCAACCAAGCATGCAGGATGCACAGCACTCTCAGAGAACACCATGTACAAAAATGATGCTGTCTCCTTGAATGAGTTCCCAGAAGTTAAAAACACGCTACTTTTTGCATGCACAGTAAAAAGGCAGATTGCAAATGTTCTACTCGGAGGAAAAAAAAAAATCTTCCAAGTGAAGAATTAGAGCAATTGAAAGCATGGAGTAATGTGATTAAGCAACGTGGCATAGTGACAGAGGACTACCACGAGCACTGTTTTACTCAGTGCTGCAAGGAGAATATGGTGAAACCTCTTCTAAAGACCTGGGATTGCTACCTCGTTATAAACCTCTCAGTACCATATATGGCCTATAAGGCATTTTGATTTTACCTCTATAAAAAGGAAAGGAGATGAAGCTTGTCCTTGGAGAGGATAATTTAGACCATATGGATATTTAAAAAAAAAGAGAGAGATTACTTCTAAGGGAGAGACACTGGCTCTGCCTGTGCAAGTAAATTAAGAGCGGCTGCGAGGCATTGAGGTTAAGTAAGAGGGAATGGTCTGCACCTACGTGTTTAAACTTTCTTCCTTTGTATTAAAATACCTGCATCTAAGTTAACTGTTGAGAATGCTCCCTGTGCTATGTTCAAAGCATGCCGGGTACTGTTTAGGAGAAACTCTTTTATTTTAGCCCAAATAACGTGTGGGGGGGTTTTTTTAATGATGTTATGGTAGAGAAAGATGAGTTCCAGCAATGGGGAATATCTCTGTTGCTTTTAAATATAGAACCAGTCACCCTATCCTGAAGATAACCCAGGAGATATTCAGAAGGCTTGATTCTGCTTTTCTCTCCCACTGGGCAACTGGATTTATATTACAACAGCCAGAGCACTCCAGAATGGGTGTGCCCAGATCCTGATAACATTTAGAGCAATAAATAATGATAAAAAAGAGTGGAAAGGTCTTGATAAGAGAATCATTGATAAAACTAAGCAATGATAACTGATGGCACACGATGATATAATAGAATAAAGTTGAGATGATAAAATCTGGTTGACTCAATGACCCAGATGTATATTTCCATGCTTTTGCATGACAAGGAGACATCTCAAAACTTCTTATTTGGTTGATATTTCCTCAGATCACATTAGAAGAAGAAGAGGGAATCTTTGGTGTGTCTGGTCACACTGTGGAGAGGGTGCAAGGCGCCAGGTCTGAGGATGGGTGTCCATCACCAGATCATACAGTGAAGGGTAACCTCACTCTCAGTGCTCACCACGGGGTTACATGACTCAAAGGAGAGGCTCCTGTGTCCTGTCCATCATCCAGGGTACTGGGAATGGTAAGTTGGCAGGAACAGAATTTAAGAAAGTGAAATTATGGAAGTCCTGTGTCCTAGAAAAAAATCAAGTGATAAGTGACATGCTGAGAAGAAATGGACTCAAGTTGCACCACAGAAGGTTTAGATTGGATATTAGAAAAAATTCCTTCACTGGAAAGGTTGTCAAGTACTGGAACAGGCTGTCCAGGGCAGTGGTGGGAATCACCATCCATGGAGGGATTTAAAAGACTTGTAGAACACAAAATCACAGAATATGCTGAATTGGAGGGGACCCACAAGAATCATTGAGTTCAGCTCCAGGGCCTGCACAGGACCATGGTTTAGCGGTGTTTGATGAATGGTTGGATTTGATCTTAAAGGTAATTTCCAACCTAAATAATTCTATGATTCTAGAATACAGTGCTATTAATGTTTTCATTGGGACCTGGGATAATGTTTATGTTTTGCAGTCATCTCAGGCCAGCTGGGACATACAACAGTGGTGTTAAATATGCCTGCTCTGGGCCTCACCTGACAGTCTCTGTCCCAGCTGTTTATTCACACTGTGTCCTCCTTTCTCCATAACACTGAGCCAGGCAGAGCTCGTGGGTGGACCAGAAATGAGACCATTCAATTGGACCTCATTCCCTGTCCCACAGAGCCTAAAAAGAGCATGGCACTGTGCTGGAAAATTTCTGAGGTAGGAAAAGGCAAAACCTGTGGGAAGCCAAAGTCTTGTGATAAGCTGAATTTCACCTGTGAAACCAAGCAGGTCCAGGACTTGGTCTGCAGCTCCTGCCTCCCTGGCAGTGAGGTTCTGAGAAAGGAAGATATTACTTCCAGAGAAGAGACTTTGTGGCTTCTAAGACATTTTGTCTTTAACCACTGCTGGCCACGTTGGGTTTAGAGGCTGCACAAACCAGAGTGCAGGGCATCAGGAGAGGTACAGCTCAGCTGGCAGAAGCATCCCTAATAAGGAGCTGACAGCTTGGGAGCACTGAGGGGAAAGAGCATTCAAGAAAATTTTGCAAAGGCTGGATAATTTATTTTAGGCCTCCTGATGGTAACTTTTAAAGATACTTACTTAGCCCTAGTGCTCATGCTTACGTAGGCACAACCTTGTGAAATTACCTGATTTATTCCTTCCATGACCCTCCAAGGTAAGGGAAGATACTATTTCTGTTTTAATGATGTGGAAGTGAGGTAGGAAGTCATTCATTCTCAGATTCATGCAGGAAGTGACTCAGACTCCCTAAAAAGTGAGAGAGATAGGGCTGAGGAACCCACCTAGATCTGCCCATCTAAAAATTTGGCTTCTCACCATATTAACTCTCTAGGTTCCAGCTCTATCCTCCACCACGAGAAAGCTTAATTAAATCTTTTAGATTTAGATATGTCTTAATACTGCACCTCTTGCTGCCTGAATCCTGAAAGGAGATAGGCAGTGTGACTTCTTAAATTTCTTACAACAAAAACCTGGAGTCTTAAATCTTAAAGAAGAGAATGACTTAAGAAAGGAAACATTTTTCTCAGCTGTTGGAAGAATCTTGATTCCATTCCTTTATCTTTAAGAAAGCACGTAATTCTTGGCTATTCCATCTGCAGATATCTTTCTCTCAATTTTTAATTTTTTTTTACATTTTTCACATTTTCTTTAACACACAAACACACACACACACGCACACACACATTCTCTTCTTTACCTTTTTTCTTTTTTAGGAAAAGTTTACAACCAATAGAGAGTGATTTCAACTACCTTTTGGGGGAATAAAATGTTCTAGTGCTCTCGAAGGGCCTACTTGCACTTTGAATCACGGTCAGGTAGAAGAAGTGATTTGTTTGCTTATGCTGCACCTCTAGCAAAGAAACAGGAGGAATGGGAGATGTAAAGAAACTTGGCTCCCTACTTCCCTTAATTTCTGGACAGAGGAGTAGAATATTAAACAGGGGAAAACAAGGGAAGAATTATGGAGATGTGCAAGGACCATGGTCTAATAGATAGTGTTGTGTCTCCAGAAAAATAAGCAAAAAAGCCATGACAGCTGTTCCAGATCCAAATCTGCTACCACACTGTTCTGAGGGCCAGCAGTCTCATGTGACAAAGTGGTAAGTGGACTTTGAAGGTCCGAGTCAGCAAAAACCCCAACTTCTCTGCTCTTTATGTTATTTACATGGGAAAGATGCCCTCAGAGGAGAATTGCAAAGGCTAAATGCCTCCTCCACCTATTGTTACACAGCATAGCCACAATCTACCATAGACTGTGGTCAATTTTCCCCATTTTACCCAGTAAAACTACCTTTGTACCACTCCCGTCATGGGCCAGGCCGTACCAGACCAACTCTGCTGTTCAGTCCCTCTTCTGATTCTCACCTGCTGCAGGTGCTATGGTGTCAACCGAACCCAACATTAAAGACAGCGCTGTTACCCACAGTGTCAGTCACGGGGGCTTTGCAGTCACAGAATCATCCATTATACATCTGAAAAACTGCTGAAGCCCAGTGTCAGAAATCCCAGCAACACGTGAGCCTCTGAAGTGGTAAAGCCATCAGCTCTGTGACAGCTTCATGCCCAAGGCTAGCAAGGCTGGACATGGCAGGAAGGGAAGACCCCTGCAATGCCTGGGGAACTGGCTAAATGGACCTAATAGGTCTTTTCCATCGCTGGTGTCTCTGGGCTTCACTGCGCCCTAAGGCTGAGTCCTGAGTGAGGAGTGGCATTGTAATTATGCTTCTCTGGGAGCTGCCCAAGGAAGGGATTGTGGTGGGGAGTGTTATGATCCTTTCCCCAAATCCCTTTAGCTACAGGGCAGGAGGCAGTAACTCATAGTGACCTGGAAACACAAGGTTTTACTGCTCTGGCATCTCTGCCTCAGCTTTAGCCATTTCTCTACTGTTTCTTTCTTCCTCCCCACTTCCCTGCTCCCTCTTTCTTCCTCTTTCAGCCGTGCAGAAGAGGTGACCATTCGATGGTGCTCGTATTCAACACTGAACCTGGATCTCATCTGCCCAAAGAATCTTCTCTGTTTGAAGTCAGCAGAGTTCCAGCTGTCATGTCCAGCACATGGGGTTGTGTAGTGAGTACAGTGGTTCTGTGGACATCTGGCAGATGGACAGTCCTGGAGAGCCAGGGAAGGTCCCCTCTCATCACAGGGAAGGTTTAGATTGAGTATTAGGAAAAGGTTCTTCTCCCAGAGGGTGGCTGGGCACTGGAACAGGCGCCCCAGGAACATGGTCACAGCACCAGCCTGACAGAGCTCAAGAAGTGTTTGGACAATGCTCTCAGGCACAGGGTGGGATTACTGGGGCTGTGCTGTGCAGGGCCAGGAGCTGGACTCGATGATCCTTGTGGGTCCCTTCCAAGGCAGGGTTTTCTATAATTCTGATTCTGTGATTCTGTGACTGTGTCAGGCACTTTGTATATGCAGGAGGTCAACCCTCATCCATGTGTGAGCTTCAAATGACACTCTGAGACTCAGGAACAAAACATCTACTAGCTTATGTTCTTCACAGATCTCCCAGAGAGCTGGAAAAGCCTTCATTTCCTGTCCAAGATGGAGTTACCATCTCACACTGTGATTTGAAGACTAATTATTCCATCCTTCCCACACAAACCGTCACACCTTCCAAGAAGTAACGCATCATCTGGGATGGCATGGCTCAATTCCACCCACAGGAGCACATCTCATCCATAGGGGCACATCTCCTAACTGGAAGAACATCAGTTGCAGATTGTCAGTGATTTTAACAACTGGAGAAAATAATAATACCACTGGATCAGTCTATTGCTTCTTGATTCCCAAAGAATTAAGGAAAGTTGTTACCTGTTTATAGCTCTTTATGGGAACTAAGCTACTTAGGGACTAGGTGTAAATATATGTGTTTGCATACCTAATATATGTACCTATTTTAAGGTATAAATCATAGTACTGTCTATGTGAGCAGAATATTTAAAGGAATTATCACCAAGCCTTTTCCAAATACTTAGAAGTAGCTGAGGGGCAGGAACTGCAAGCTGGCATTTGTAGAGAAGACTGACAAAACTGATAAAAAGAAGGAAGATAAGCAAACATACAGGTAAAGATAAACAAGAATAAATGCTGTGTAAATAGATTCAGTCTGATGGGACTGATGGACCTGGGAAAGGACATCAGGTGCTGCTCCTTGCAGCTTGGATTTCTAGTTGCTGGTGCTTCTTTCCTTTTCCTGTCTGAAGCAGTGAACGAGGTGTTGGGATAGCATGAAGCCTTCTCAAATCAAACACTGTCTTCAAATCTCACTATCAGTGACAATAATAATCTGTGGTTTTACAACTGGAGGCACTAAACCAAAAGGTTCTAATGAATTACAGGAAAAAAAACCAGTAGGTACAATTCTGGGTACAGTCTCATGTGTTGCTTTGAAAATAAATGATCTTAACCCTACTGGTTAGAATTTCCAGTGCCTTGTGGTGTGACACGGGGAGCTGACAGTACACAGTTCTAGAAGAGGAACAAGATTATCTTGATGTTAGTGACTGTTGTTTGGCCTTTATTTTCCAAAAAGATGGAGATTTCCCTTACCAGTGTATTCATGTAGAAAATTTCTCATCCTGAATTTAACCCTAGTAATGTAAGTCAGAATCACCACAATTAAGTGTTTAATCTTGCCAGTGCCCTCTCACACTCAGGGTTTATCCATTTTATCACTGTATTGATTAAACAAAGTATGGCAACCAATTATTTTGTCTTCTGCTTTGCATAGCTTTTCTCTATTGTACTAATCTTTTCTTTTCCCTCTCTCTTTATTACTATTGGGAATCTTTTGAATGAACCTGAAAAAGATTTCAATTACCTAACAAAGAACTCTTATTTAAGTTTTATGAATGAACTAAATAAAATTATTAAGGTGGGATGATAAAAAATAATAAGGGTGAAAGCATTATTTGGGAGAAGAGGAAATGGCCTCAAACTGTGCCAGAGGAGGTTTAGATTGGATATTAAGGAAAATTCCTTCACTAAAAGGGTTGTCAAGCATTGGAACAGGCTGCCCAGGGCAGTGGTGGAGTCATCATCCCTGGGGGTGTTTAAAAGATCTGGCCCTTGGGGATGTGGGTTAGCGGTGGGCTTGGCAGCTTGATGATCCTAAGGTTCTTTTCCAGTCTAAATGGTTCCATGATTCTATACAAAAAAAAGCCTGACAATTAGGAGTCCATTAGGAGGAAATGTAAATATAGCAGCATTTAAGACAGTTTTTTTATTTTCTGTATGTGGGCCGTACTAAAAGCGGGAATCGTGTCACTTCAACGGAGTTGCCTAAATGTGGTGTTTAAATTAAGCTCACTGTGGCCATTCTCCTTCAGACTACTGGAAACAAAGATTCCAGAAGACTTCCAGAAGGTCTTGGGAAGGCAGAGGGTGGCTCTGACGTGAAAGGTGATGCCAACATAACTCAACCAAGTATTTGTTATCAGGGTCATGGTGTCTTTCATAGTTACCTCGAAGCCACTTAGCATGGGTAAGAGCAAGTGAGCTTCTGCCTGAAAATATCACACTTAGTGAAAAAAGCATCTTTGCACGTGGGTAAGATTTCAACACTGGAAAAATATTTCAAAAAGACCAAAAATGTTAAAAAATGCATTTGAAGTTTTTAAATACTGAGTGATTTTTAACATTTAGTTTGGATTTATTACAGAATAATAACAAAAGCTCATTTGCAGTTGAAGGCGCTATCAGAAAACCTTAAATTTTGTCAGTAGAGGTTTTTCCCTAAGCAACCTTTCTTCTTTTCTCCCTCTTTTTTTTTTTTTTTAAGATTTGAACATCAAACTCAGAAATCAAATATTCATTAAGTTTATTTATGAATAGACCTGGCTGTTGAATGTTCTTCTGCATCAGGAATTGACTTTTCCTAAAAATGAAACTTTTCTTAAAACTTGGCAGTGTTAAAGACATTTTCTGTAATCCAGTAAAACCTTTTCATATTCTTCACAAATTTTATTGTGGATTGTGTTTAACCTAAAACACGGCACTGTCAGTGGGGTTTTTTATTTATAAGTTCTGTTCATTTTTTAAATTATATGAAACAGGAAACATGACAGAAATTTTCAAGAAAATCAGAACTTGAGTCTCTTTGCTCTTTAAGACCAGAAAGAATTCTCAGCATTTCTAAAACGGTTTTTGAAGCAAATTCATTAATTTCTCAGACGCCGGAGACTTTGGACAGAATATTTGGTTTGCATATTAAATTCTTCTTTTCTTTTTTCTTGTGTCAGGGCACCTCAAATTCCAGTTAGGGCAAGGAGGACATTATGATGGAGATCATTTTACTCGAAGCTGTGTCTAAAACTTGGTAAAACCCTATAAACCATGTGCCGAGATTCATTCATCAGCCTCTGGTTTTAGCTCATCTAAATCATGGAATGGTTTGGGTTGGAAGGGACCTTCTAGCTCCCCTGGGAAGGGATCACCTAATTCCAACCCCTACCATGGGCAGGGGCACCTTCCACTAGAGCCCAGAATGCTGCTGAAATTAATTTATTGCACCTAAATTCAGGCTCTCTGACACTTTCTGATGGCTGCTTTTGAAACCTGTCAAATGACAGCTCTGAGCCCTACATTCACCTGCCAAGACTATGAACAAATATAAACAGTTAAATTTATTACTTTGTTTATAAAGTCTAAATCAGTTTTTCAAATTAAGTTTCAGTTGTGTGTGTATTTTATGACAAAATTAAACACACAGGTAAATAAGGGCCACCTCTAACTCCCCAAATTGATATAAATGCTATATAGGAGATAATTTGCTGAATTTTTTAATGTTATGTGTTTCATTTTGTAAAAGTAGGCAGATGTTTCAGCATTTTCAAAACACAAATGGAGGCACTATTTCATTGAAAACATCCACCTACAAAGGAAAACTAAATATTAAAGAAAGTTAAAACCAAAGCCAGCTAACCAAAATAGACTTGGATTAAATGCTCATTTTAAATCCAAAACAAAAAATTTCATTTTTAATTCAGCACAGCCTAATAATTTTCCTCAGGCTTGTTATTTCAGCAGCAAAATGAAAAAACATTCCTTTATCCAACTATTGTTGTTACTAGAAAGATTGAGTTATGGCCAAAGAAGCATCAAAAGGGAATATTTTCAGTGCTGAGCATTGGAGCTGGAGCTTGGCAGAGCCGACAGACAACTCTTGTTCTAATCAGGAAGAAATGTGCTCCATCCCTGTGCCAAGAATACACAAGCAGCTGAATATTCCATTGTTTTTATTTACTTATTTTCCAGGTAGTTCAGGTATCTCTAACCACCCTTAAAAATGAGGAGAAAAAAGACATTACATTATTTGTATTGCCACTAGCTAGAAAATGATGGATTCCCCCAGCATGGCTGGAGGGGTTTTATGGGATTTGCTTTTATTTTTTTTTAATCTTCCCTTCATTAATATTTAAGTCTAAACTTAGGGAAGTGAAAATGAATACATAACAAACAACAACCCAAGTTACTCTTTGTAAGTCTAGTTTGAAATTCAGAGCACTGGTAGCTGGTGAAAATATCAAATGGGAAATATCTATTTTGTGGCACATGTTTTTACTGCACCTTAGCAAGAGCCCAGTAACAGTTCCTAATGCAATGTTGTGCTGCCTCATTCACTAATTACCGTAAATTGGCACAGCTTCATCCTGCTAATACAGTATGGCCAGATTACTCAAATGGATAACCTGGATCCCTGCTCAGTAATTTATTGTGCAGATCCTCAGAACCAAACATTGCTTCCCTCTTGGAGAGAAAAATAAATCTCTGTTGATGTAAACTGAACTTGGCTTTGTTTCCTGCCTGGTTTCAGGAGAGCTTAACTAAAATTATTCTACTGACTTGCTGTATGGTAGAATAAGGGAAAAAAAATTAAAGATAAAAACTTTTTCATGTAATTAAAAAACCACCCAAAACCTCCAAGCCTGAAATGCTTAATTAAACAGTTCTAGAGAGAAGTGGCCAGAGGCAGAATTTGGCATGGAAAATGCATTGAAGAAACCATTCTAAAGGACCCAGTGAAAATGTGTTTTGATTTGATTAAGTTATAAGTTTTCTATGAAAAAAAAAAAAAGAAAATCATTCTTCAAAGCAGTAAACTCAGTAAATTCCTGCAGGATTATTAATGTCAGAAAAAATAATAATTTATACCAGAAGTATAATTTGGCCTGAAAAAAGAAGGTCCAGTTTTGAATTTTATAATCACCAGCTTACTCAAAATCTCTACCCAGTGCTCTTCTTGCCAGTCCTAATCAACTCATCTTTTCAGCGGTTTGAGGCTTGCTTTTAGAATGATCTATAGGGTTACTCCAAGGGTCAGGTGTTGCTCCAGGAGTGTGAAAATAAGCAGAGTCTGCAATTCGTATAATTCAGTGTGCATCTGTCCTCAGGTTTTGACACAGATTGGTGTTGTGAGCCAAAGTGGTTAATTACTGTAACACTGCCATTCTTTCATAACACCAATATTTTCCTTGATTTCCAGCACTGGAAATTCAGTGATGGCTTAAGAATCAGTTTCCTACAAAAAAGTTAACAAACAAATTGTTCCTCCCAGAAAAAAGCTGCTGTTTCAAAAATAATCTACTTTTAAAGCATTAAATGCAATAGGGGCTGATTCAACATGTTAATTATTTACAGTAGGAAAAATGGAATAACTAAAAAACCAAAATAAATTAAAATCTTGTGATACACTTGCATATAATTAGGGGTTTATGAGCCCCTATTTCAGCTTGATGAAAAAGGTTGTGGAATGAGCAGGCTGAAGCAAGTACAATTTTTATGCAAATAACTAGAGGAAAGCAAGGAAAGCTCACAGTCTAACCCTCTCTGCTTATTTTAAAGCTGATAACTCAGTGAATTCTAAACCCAGCTTTCATTCTAAGACCAAAAGTATTTTCACTGGGGACAACTTCCAGATGGGCTTCACGATTTTAGCCCCCAGACAACTCCACTGTAAAATACTCAATTAAATGTTGCAGCTTCAACTGTTAATACTGACCTAATAACTTATTTTCTCATAGTCATTTTGTTTTAAACTGTTTGGAATACTTTGGAACAAAATTTGCATGTAATTGCTCTAGAAATATAATAATAACTTAAAGCAGTGATTTCAATCCTTGTTAGTAAGAAAGTGTGAGAATGGATAAAAAGCTTTCTCTCCAGAGAATACCTCCATATTGAAAAGCAGTAGTACTCAATGTGTGTAAAGTCACTACGCTGATAAGGCAAACAAGGCATTTCTCTTGTACCCACTTCACAGTACAGAAAAAGTACCTACTGCACCCCTGCATGCAAATACTGACCTACAACTCCTGCATCCCCCTGGCCTTTCCTATGTGCTCAAGGCTGAGACTATTCTCATTTAAAAGGTGGCCATGCAACATATCAGAAATTATTTCAATTTTTTTTTTTTAATTTTTAAAGGATTTTCAGTCTAATCTAAAATCCATGAACGTCTGCAGCAGATCTGTTATATTCACTGGGCTTTGCAGTACGACTTTAACGTGCAGAAACTGAGGCAAGGGATGAGTGAGGCAAAGGGTCCCTCACTGTGTCCCTACTCAGCTGCAGTGATGAAGAGAAAGGTTTTTTCAAGTTTAAAGTTTTTAATCCAAAACCTGTTTCCAAATAAATGTAGTTGCAATAGGAGTTGTGAGGGAATGTGTTCACCCTGTGCTCCAGCTTTGAAAAATATCTGATTGATTGACCACGTGAGCAGTTCAGGAATTCTGGTTCTGAATGCTGCCATTTGTGCCAACAGCATTTTGGGATTCCCTTTCTGTTCCACACGTCAGTCAAGTAGAACCGCAAACCAAAACCAAGCTACAAACCTCACATCAGGGTTGATTCTCTCTCCTGGTACATTCCACTCCCTCCATCATCTCCAGCTGCTCCTCCTGCCATGACATGTGATGAGAAAATGGCTTGGAACAGCACAGAGCCATGGAGAGAGGGTGATGTGGAATGCCAAAGCAGAGACAAGGGCAATTTCTCATCTGCCCTGAGGGTCCAGTGTCCCAGAGGAGTTATCTGTGTTAGCTTTGCTCCTTTTCCGTGTGATGCCACTTGAAGAATTAATACAGCAGCCTGGTGGGGGCGATTATTGCTGTGCCAGTGATACCCAGATCTGTATCACCCTCTCTCAGAACAGAAACTCATCCCTGAGTGGTGATGCTGTCAGGTTGGAGCAGCAGGCTGGGACTTGGCTCATCACAATCTGCAAACACAGGAAGGACCCACAGGCTGCCTGTGCCACTGTATCACCCTGCAATCACTTCAGAAAATGAGGTAGTTTGAACCATCTTCCCTTATTCCAGGCTTAGAATGAAGCAGCAACCTCCTCTTGCCCCATTTTAGTGCTAAGAACCTTGAGGAAGGTGTGAAATCTAAACCAGATGATAGTCTGCCAAATTGATGCTCAATTTGAACATTATATTCACCGAAATTACATAAAGATGAATCAAATGAAAAATACTAGGCACAATCCATGTGAAGCAATTTTCTCCAAAACAAGAAAAAAAACAGGAGTGGGGCCCTGATTGATAGAGGCTGAGCTTGTGTGGTTAAGGAATTCAAGGAGGGACACACACATAACTTTTAGGCAACACAAAGCAGTCCCCTCCTCCTGGTTTGGTATCTTGCTCTCAAGAGGTACTTCTAGGTCACACAAGAAATCTGAGGTAAAACAAAATCCTGGACATACTGTGTCATGTAACTACCCAGAGATAGCTCTATTTCCTCCCACAGAAAAAAAAATCAACGTGCTAGAATGTAATAACAATGTATTTCAAGGAGATTTACTCTTCTGCAACTACTGTTAATTCTGATTTAACAAGGGTAGAATAGTATGTTGTCTGGGCCTCATTAAAACGTAGAAAGAAAATGGTCTTTAAGGCAGAAGTTACTTGCGATCCATCTCCGAACCCAGTGCAGATTCATGGGAATGAATGGCTTGGAACACACAGGTACTAACTGTTATCTCACTGCATCACAAGTAGCTTTAAATTAAAGGGAATTGGGCAGCTGAAGTGGAACGGACAACCGTGAAGTGGTGGAGTCCCCATCCTCGGAGCGATTCAAAAGTCATGCGGATGTGGCGCTTGGGGACATGGTTTCATGGTGGGCTTGGCAGTGCTGGGTTAATGGCTGGACTCGATGGTCTCAGAGTTCTTTTGCAACCCAAAAGATTCTATGACATCCCAGAGTTCACATTGCAATGCCCACCTTCACCCCTCAGAGCCCCCTGCAGCCCTGGCTGCTGATTCCAGCCCTGACCATTCACTGGTACCAGCTCCTAATTTGAACTTCAGTACTGTGGCCTTTGGTTGACAAATGTCAATGCCCCTTTTAAAAATATTTCACAAGAGTCTGTTCACCTTCTGAAACCTTACAGTTGGAGATCTGCTACTGTGATTTATGAATAATTACATGAGCATTTCTGAGGTTTTAATTTTCTTCTCTTTTTCTCTTCACTTTTCCTTCATTATCACTCCCTGCAGTAAAGGATGAGTAAGACTGGTGGCAAACCAGGCTTTCAGGGCATGCCTGGCACACAGATTATACGATTCTCATTGATATTGGATGGAACAAGCCAGAGAACCAGGTGTGCCATGGGACCCAGGGAGGATGTGTGAGAAAAAGAGAGCAAGCTGTCAGAAAAGTGAGCGTGGGACTCGCAGGACACGATACGTGTCGTCAGGACTCTGCAGTGTGTGAGAGCACTGAACCCATGGATGCCCTCATGGTTACAAATAGAGATGCTTTTCTCCCAAAACGTGCTCTACTTTGTTCTGCTTTCCTACCCGACAGCTGGTTGAACTGCCTTAAAACTTGAGAGCTTGGCAATTTCTCCCCAGTTCCTTTCCCCTTTCCCCAATCCCACCCTTCCTGCTCCTGCTCTCTTTATCTCTTTATCCTGAAAAACGTTAGCAACGATAACTAAACTTTTAATTTTTTTTTTTTCCTATACCTGAATAACCTCTTGTGTGCAGGATATTTTCTGCTTTAGGGCACAATCTGTTGCAGCACTGCTATAACTGCTGCTAAGGCACCTATTGTCATTCTCTCTGCCTCGGCAACACGGCGTTCTGTCGTGTTCCTCATCTGTGAACCCGGTGATTTATTGATAATGCTAATCTTGCTTGAAAGTTATAGAGCTTGTAAGTCAAATGTGTTTAAGGGGAGAGATGGAGATTCCCACTCCCCAACTTTTATTGTTTGCATGTCACAATAATCGAGCTTTTCAGCTGGCAGAGGAGGAGCTCAAGGTGTATCACAAGCATGAATGGAGCCTCTCCACGGTAACAAAAGGAGGTTTTTTACACCCTCATTAAATGTAACAGAGAAACTGGGTACCAGAAATGACAATACATCACTTAACCTACCTCACATCGAGTAACCGCATAGAGCTGAGCCTCAAGGGGATGTTGGGCAAGTTTTACATTATCTCTTTTACAATATCTCATAATTGATTTGTGTGCCCATATCCTCTGTTGAAAACACAATTTTCTATTAAAAACAATTTGGATGGATACTTTTTATTACCTTTCCTATATGATACTCTTCTATGGTAAAAGATGGTCCCTGCCCTGAAGTGTTTTCTGTCTGATCAACTCAGACAGACAAAATAAGTTTTACAACCTCTATTTTGCAAATGTGGAAATAGGATGTGGAGACATTAAGGCAACAGCTTTTGCAAGATCTCAGAAAACGAGATTTTCAGATATGATAAAGAAATTGCTAATTCTGACCACTTATGAAATACAGTTATTAGACAGATAAATAGGTAGATATAAAATTATCTGTTTCTTCCTCTTACACTCCTCATTACAGAAGGATCTGGATTTTACTGTCGTTGTGGTATTCAGCTCTTCTTCAACATGGCAACATGCTGTTTAGATCTATTTTTCAGAGGATGGCACAGAAAGGCTAAGGCTTCGTTCTAAAAACAGATTTGAGCACCCAAATGCCTCTGTAATCTCTTGAATTCAATATTCTGATGTTATTGGGATTTGCATGAGCCCTGTTCAATTTTGTCCATGCTCTGGAGATGCCTGAAGTCCCTTAAATATGTTGGCACAACACTCCCTAGGGTCTGATGCCACCAAGCGATTAGAAATCCTAATTATAACAAACCCAGTGCCTTCCAAGTGTGTTCCACTGCCTGGCTTACCTGAAAGGCTCCTTAGAGGAAATTAAGCTTTTATTTTTTTAAAATTCTTTTCCCTCTTGAACGATGAAGTGGAATTTTCATCTTATCAGCAGTTTAGTGTATAATCACTTAGGATACAGATACAAGTCTCACTCCAAAAATAGGTTTCACTGTCTATTCATAATGAAACTGCTTTCACAAAACTCCCTGGAGGCATCTGTTGGTGGCAAGGACCCAGATCCCACCTAATGTCAGGCTTTCAACTGAAGTGCCCAGTTTAGAGTTCACTCACTTTTTAAAAATTTTAGTGTCCCAGAAGTTAACCATCCATCCTTGATAGGACCAGGGGGAATAATTTTAAGGCGAAGGAGAGTAGATTTAGATTGGATATTAGGAAAAAATTATTGGCTCTGAGGGTGCTGAGGCCCTGGCACAGGCTGCCCAGAGAAGCTGTGGCTGCCCCTGGATCCCTGGAAGTGTCCAAGGCCAGGTTGGAAAGGGCTTGGAGCCACCTGGAATAGTGGAAGGTGTCCCTGCCCATGGCAGGGGATGGAAACTGGATGATCTTTGAGGTCCCTTCTGGCCTGTGTCAGAAATTAATCACCAGAGAAGCGACTAAAGCTCACATCCTGGGCTTTATGATGTCCTTACCCTCAGAAACCCTGTTTTGAAACCTCTGCTTCAGTAACAGTATTCATACTTCTGTGTAGTCTTATTAATGGACCATCTTGGCATTTCTAGACAATTAAAATGGTGTGTACCAAGAGAAAATGAGCTCAGAAGATACTGGAAGTTCTGGAAACCAATGTCAGTTCACCTTTTACAGTGAACTCCCAAAGACACTATTCCTGCTTAGTTCACTTTCTGTAGGTCTATGTGATACCCTGTGCAGCTTCACTAAGAAAAGAAGACAAAGCACTGAAATAATCACTTTTTCACTTTAAAAGTACTGAGATATTTGTGTATCTATCTGTCAAACCAGTTCCAACCTTCTAAAAACCACTGAAGCTCCTCTCCAGCCTTCTGGCTTTTGTCTCCACTGAGAGGAGGCAGTCGGCCGTCATGAATCAAATATTCACGACTGCAAAATTCTCTCCCATCTGTTGTAAAACCAGTGCAAGCATGAACAACTGAGAGGTGAAACAATTTTTCAACCTCCCCAGCAATCTCATAAATTATCTGCAGCTAAATAACCTAGAAAGCAGAGCAGAGTCTCCCAGCCTTAGGTAACAATTACACTATGTGAACTTTAAGAAACCTCATCCTAGCACTCAAAATTAGGAGCTTAATACACAAATGAATTTTGAAGGCTTGGTGACAGCAGTGTTTAGAAAATGCTTTTTGCAACCCATCCAGGTGTTGTTCCACATTGTTGCTGAATGGTGAAGTGTCGTGGATGGTTTCACTGGAGAAGAGGAAATGTAGACTGGTTTTACCTCCCTCTGAAATACTGAACAGCCTTGGTTTGCTTGCCCGTGGAAGACAAAGGGATGTTCAGGCATCCTACAGGACATTCAGTGCTGCATTTCAACACCAGTGCAGCTGTTTGACTTCTGAGGTTTTCCTGAAGTCAGGACAAGATTTTAGTTCTTATTGCCAGTCCCTGGCAATGTTTTTAAAAGCTGTTTCTCCCCCAGTTCAAAATGCATCAATATTTTATCAGGCCAAGACCAAATGCCTCATCCACGTTGAAGTTTTTTATTTCCTAGTCATCTGCTTTTTCTCACCCTTCTAATTTCTCACCCTTCTAAGTATTCTTTCTTCTGATGGCACTCACACACTATAAATTGCTATTTTATACATGTATCCACCCAACACAGCCATTCATCAATATTTTGCACTTTTGAGCTTCCCAGCAACACTTTTGCACAGTTCAGAGTCAGAAATTCTCAATTAAATGGGAAGAGGGAGCTCACATGAAGGAGATGATTTCCCAGGAATCTCACAGCTCCTTTGCAGAACAGGGCTGGGATGAGCATCCCATTACCCAATGAGGCTTTCAGTGTTTGTTGCTTGATCAGCTGCTTCCATGGGGGAAGAACATGGGAGCTGACCGCCTTTGTGCCCCTGTGAGCCCAGGAATGGTTGGGATCAGCTGCCAGGGATGCAGACAAATCACACCTGAGCTCCAGGTTGGCCTCCACTGGTGAAGTTCACAGGTCCAGCTGACGTATTTAGTTCACAGCCCCCAGTACACCAGAGAAAGACAACTATGAGTGTCTGCATTTTATAGAGATGAAAAATACACCAGAGAGAAGCTGAGGAAGTTATCAATAAGATTTAGGAATAGAATCTCAACCTCTTTACACAGACACGATGCCATGCTGCTATTTCTTCTGCTTTTCCCTAAGGGCTCGTCTTCCCGTGGAAGCATCTGAGGCAATGTGCAGCCCACGTGCACACAAAAGCAGACAGTACTGATACACTCAGGCGTCTCTGACTCTCCAAAACCATAAGCACATCCACCAAGAAATAATTTTATTCAAGGAAATTGCATGCTTCTCTTAAAATATGTCCCCATCTTCTGAATTGTTTCGTAATTACATGAGCTCCAAGTAACTGCTTTTCCTCCAGTGTCCCATAATCCCTTCTACTCTCATTTTTCTTGGCATTTCTACTTTTTTCCAAGGAGTGCAGGTGTCTCAAGTGTGTTCTCATGAGTACTTAATAGCAGCATACTAATCTCCTCTGGCTCTTTGATTTAATGCCTCCCAAAATAACATTGGTTTATGCTATTTATTTTTTTCCTGCAGTAGTACATGGCAGGCATGTAACAATTATGCTGCTTACTCTCATCCCAAATTTCTTTCAGCATTCACTTTTTCCCAAGTCTCTGTTTCACCTGCTGGCAAATAGCTCTATTCCTGATTATTACACTCATGTGAAACAAGGAGCAATTTCACCCTTGTTTCTTAAAAATACATCTCTTCCGGTAACCATAGCAAATTGTTTTGGATTTTTCCGTATTATTTATTCATGAGATTCAATTTATCATGATTATTAATTCTAATCTCTGCAGTGTATGAATAAGCAATCTCATTGCTTAATATTAGCGGCTGACCATTCTTCTCTGCAACTAATGACCTGTCATAGATATCTGGGTCTAACAGTCATCAGGAAGCTGGAAAGTACCTAATTACTATTAAGTTAATAAAACAATGATTGAACTAATAGTGAAAAGCTGTCAGTGTTTTGCTCCCAATTAATAGGAAAACAAATTAGCAATACACCCAGAGTGACACATCAGCAATCAAACTAATTTTTGAGGCAGGGGCAATTCTGAGGCTGCATTTCCCTTTGGCGAAGTCTTGCACTGACACACATCACCCTGGGAAAAGCACAACTCTGCTATCCTCACTTTTGTACAGTTTGCTGGGAGAATTCTCTCACACATTTCTATTACTTTTAACTTTTCTATGTGGAATATGTAATGGAAAGGCGGTTTTTCCTGGTGTCCAAGTCTCAGTCTGAAGGACATGACTGTATTGAGAAACATTATTTTGCCCCTTTGGTACCCCAGACTTTGTAAATTCATGTCCAGCAATTAATTTCACCATTTCATCTGCCCTAACCTTTAAATTAGTTCAAGTGGATATCTTAATTTTATCAGATGGATATTGGCAAGTTCTCTGAGCAGTCTCCCAAGCATCTGGATAAGGACAACGGAGCGAGTGATTAGTGTGGGATGCAGATGTGTGCTGGGAGAACAGGAGATCCACCATCTGGCTTTGCTGCTGAAGATCATCCAGCTGCTGCCTTTGGGGTCACTGTAACCTGCAAGTCCTCCACAGCTCAGTAACCAGCAATGAAACTGGTTGCAGGAAATGACACAATTCAGAGATGAGACACTACTGATAATCAGGGAGCAATTTTAATGACAATGACTTTAAATTGATTGTTATACAGGTTTTGGAAATTTTCTTTTTATTGGCATAAATTTATGGAAAACTCATAAATTTTCACAATAAAGAAAAAAAAAATCATTTGTTGTTCAAAGTAGATCTTTCAGTAGCAGTAATATTAGGATTGGATGGAGCCACCTGAAATGTCAGCCTTTATGGCCTCAGATAAATGAATATGCTTGAAGTGACACTCTTACACCGAAGAACTGGTGGTTTGGAAAAGTTTATCCTCCCAGTTACAAGGAAGGAAAAGCTGTCAATCAGCTGCTAAAGGTCCCAGAACTCCTGGTTTCCCAGTTCAGAACAAACAACAAATATCTTGCCAATGTTTGGGTGAAATTCAAGCTGGACTTCCAGGGCAGATTGAAAGGTTAAGAAATTACTCACCACTATAAAATTGCAGAAAAATAAGGGGAGTGACAAGCAAAGATGAATTTTCAAAACCACATGGATATTATAGACCCACAGGTCTATAATTGCACATAAAGAACTACACATAAGTCTTTAATTGCTTATAGACCTAGTGGTCTATAACTGCATATAATTTTCTGTATACATATAAGTCTATATCTTTCCTGTAGCTAACACCAAAAGTAGGTTAGTGTTTATATCCTGATGGGTTTTTTTTGATTTTTAACCACATAGCCATAAATTATACACTTTGTGTACAATATAAATATATGTGTGTATATAATATAAATTGCATAAATACAGATGAACTGCTGCAGTTGTCACATCGTCGTTAGAATGTTTAGGCTTTGAAGTCATTCTTTATTACTTGGTTACTGTGATTTTCTGACTTTGATTGCTATAATAACATCAAAACACAGTGCAGCTTTTAAATATATTCACATCAGCCTTTGTTCTTAAAAGAGACCAGTTATTTATTTCTGTCATGTGAAGAATCTCATAATCCAAGGAAGGAGCCAAGCGTTGGGAATGCTATGGAATGTCTGAAGATTCATGTCCATGCTGGTTTCTACCTCATAAACTTGTTTGTGATTTTTTATATGTACATTTTTATACATTTTTGTGTGTGTTGGAGAAAACCAAACGTTAAGAAAGTGTATGTTTCTGTATATGTATGTAACAAGTATAAACGAAAAGTATGGCTGTTGAGTAAATGCTTATAAATCTGAAAGTCTTGCCAGCATGAAAAATTATATGAGCATACAAAATATTATGTATTTTGGTGGGATTTTATGGTAAATCTAGACATTATAACTCATGTAAATATTCTCCCATTCAGTCATGAAAGCCCTGCTAACAGGGGAATTAAAGAGGCTTGGATCTAAATGGGCTACATAGGATTGAAACATCCAAATATTTATTCTTTGTATCATCAGAAACAATTTTGTTAAGCTTTTCCCAGTTTCCCAAATTTAAATTTGTTTTGTTTGTTTTGGTTTTTTGGGGTGGTTTGGTCTGGCTTTGGGGTTTTTTGTTTTGTTTCTTTTTTTGGTAATAGTATGAATCTTGTGATCTCTTGGGATTTTATGTGTTTTATAGACATGAGGGCAGGGGCCCCTTTGCTCTGGAGACGGGCTGAGAGAGTGGGAGGTGTTCAGTCTGGAGAAAAGAAGGCTCCAGGGAGAGCTCAGAGCCCTTTCCAGTGCCTAAAGGGGCTCCAAGAGAGCTGGAGAGGGACTTTCTACACAGGCCTAGAATCCTAGGGCAAGGGGGAATGGCTTCAAACTGACAGAGAGCAAGGTTAGATGGGATATTGGGAAGAAATTCTTCCCCGTGAGGGTGGTAGGGCCCTCTTCTCCTTGGAACCATTGCTCATTGGAGGGTGGTGAGGGCTTTGTTGGTAGGGAGCAGAAGAACAGGAGCAGACCTTAAGAACTGATGGGTAGAAAGAGCCAAACGAGAGCAGGAATTTTTACATGTATGTACATTTTTACAATTTACAGTGTGCTGAGATGTACATTAAAAACATTTATAAATACAATTTGTCTTCCTGCTGTGTTAATTGAGGAATTTGTTAGAGCTGACTACTGGAAGTAAGAAAATTTCCTGAAGTTTTTTTCATTGAAAAAACTTTTTACTTACCTTGATATGAATATAACTTGATAACACAGCAAGGCTCCAAACCTTCTTTCCTTAAATATAGAACACTCAGAATATACCTATTTATTTGAGTTGAGGAGATATCAGGAATGTTTCTCTAGTGGTTCTGGTTTGCAATTCTGCTCATCTTTTGGAGACCTGCATAAAACCAATGTTACTTTTTTTCACTGATCAACGCCCTCTCCTTTTCTGGATTTCCTCAGTGAATGGCTTCTCTCCTCCCCATTATGAGGTTATTCACCCACACTAAGTTCATTTCAGGAGCTCTACACTGCAAATGATTGAATTATTAAGGTTGAAAAGACCTCTAAGATCACCAAGTCCAACTGTTAACACAGCACCACCAGGTTCACCACTAAATCATGCCCTCAAGCGCCACACCCACATGTCTTTGAACACCTCCAGGAATGGTGACTCCATCACTACCCTGGTCAGCCTGCTCCAATGCTTGATCACCAAATTATGTAATTAAGATTAAAATCCAGATGAGCAAAATGTCACAAGGAATGGAAAGAACTTCCAGGAGAAAGCATTTAAACTAATATCTTTGAACTAGTGAAGTATCCCTTGTTATCAACTTTATATGCAAAAGGACTCAAGAAAAATGATGGCAGGTACAAAATAAATCATGAGGCCTTCTATCACTTAATCTGCAGTTGAAAGTGAATTAAAGTGTCCTGTTTAAAACCACCATGATCTCTCAGTGTCAGTGCCCCAGGGTGTAGATTTGTACACAGCTCAACAGAAGGCGTAGTTTTACCTTAAACCTTATTGGCAATTACCTCTTTTATCTTTTCAGTTAGTATAGCACTGCTGGAATATAGGTTAAACATATATCATGGCATAGACAGAAAAGTGTCTGTGTGTCAAAATCTAAAGCTAAGATAGCTTTAGATTTCTATAATTAATTAAAAATAAAAAAGGAAGAAATGCTGGTTCTCTTGAAATAAAGACCAAAATTTAGGTTAAAAACAGAATTTTATATCTATATAATGCACACTTCTGATTTACTCCCATTTAAAAAAGAAGATAATAATATTTCTTTGTCTTAGAGAATTTTCCAAGAAAGAAAACAGAAAGTGTACAGATGTCCCTTTGACATAGGGATTGGGATGTAGAAACTATCACAATAGATACTACATGTCTAAGCAACTCCCTTTTCTTGTTCCAGGGCCTTCGATGGCTGTGTTAAATAATCGTGTAACCTCAGGGTCCCACATCTGTGAGTGGTAAATTTTAAATATGAAACCAATTTAACAAATTTCACAATAGCCTGTCTTAAATTAACTTAATTTAGAATCATTTTAAAGGACTGAATTTTGACATTTCAGTTATGGGAGGGTGGTTTGTTGTTTTTTTGGTTTTGGTTTTTTTTTTTCCCATGGAATATGGATATTTTTTCATTATTATGCAAACATTAGAATTAGTTTGACTAATTATTTGACTAAGCATCCCAAGAAAGTATAAGGATGGAACTCGTATTCCCAGGGATGATAATTGTGCTCATTTTGGGATCCAGGATGAATACTAATTTGACAACTTTCTCTAAATTCCATCCTTGTCTATAATAACCACCTTAGCTTAGGTCAGTGGTCTTGAAGCAATATGCAGAAGTCCTAACTGATTTCAACATTTTTATCTTCCTCAGAATTATGCATAAAATCTCTATCTCTCCTGTGAGACCATCTCGAATAAATTGCATTAATTCTTGTATTTGCTGAAACTGTCTTTCTCTTGCTAAGCCACGTGCATCCAATTATGTGAAATGGGAAAAGCTTTAAAATATCACATTCTGGCATGAAGTGTTTGAAAATCTTTGGGGGATGTTAGTTTGTCTTTAATAACAAGTCCCAAATTGTGCCTAGTGGGCCTCTTCTCTGAAAACAAAGATTCCAAACTGCTATTAAAAGAACCCCCAAAACAAAACCCCAAATTATCTCATGGCTGCTATCTGTCAAATGAAGAATAATTCTGTAACAAAGAAGAAAGGATGAAAGGTAAAAAAGAAAATTAATTCAAAAGGAGAAGCTGGTTTTATTTATTTCAAGAAGTACAAGGGAAAAAGGTATTTTTTTTAGGCCCTCTTTCCCTACCCTCATAATTAATCATTTCTCAGTATTTATGTTGGCTTCTTTTTTTTTTAATAAAAATTAGAACTATTTTCCAGGGGAAATAAAAAGAAAAGAAGAAAAAGACTTTTAAAAATTTCTGCTGGGCATATAAAATGCCTCTTTGTTCTGCATTGTGCTACGTTTTGCCTCTGTCAGACACACCATGGAGAATGTCAGTCGGCATTGGTGGGTTGTTTGGTGAGTACATTTTATTTTCAAAAATTATTTTCTTCCTACAGCACCAAACATCACTTGAAGCGGCTTGTTTTATTTTGTGTCAGACAGGCATTTGCTTCTGGGTGTATGAAAAGTGCAAATTAGCAACCAAACATCAGAAGAGAGAATGAGGGAGGTCCCCATTGGGTAGAGATGGGGGATTTTTTTCCTTCTTTTTTCTTTTTTTTTTCCCTGGGATCTGAAAATGCAGACATATCCATTGGGGAAACAGGAGAGGGAAAAAATATTGCAAATAACATTCACACAACTGGTCTGATCCCGCTCCTGATGGAAGTTAGGTTTTCTCCCTCGGATACACAGAGGTGTTACCTTTCTGTCCAAAGACTGACAGGTAGGAACCTAAGAACATTGGACTGGAAGACATATCCCAGATTTCCAAGCTTCTTCCCCAGCTATTGCAGGAGCATGTTATGTTCCCTGTAATACATGTACCATCTGAAAAATAATTAGGGTTTGGGGGTGTTTTTCTGCTCCCTGTACTTGTACTGCGAGGCTGTTCCAAAACTTTCCCCCTCTGATGTTTTATCAGCCTATTTCAAATTTCCATCAGAAATCTACTCATGAGCATCTTACACCCGATTGTTCTTGGGCCAAAACTGCTGTTTGGTGTGAAGTCTTTCTCTTTCTCTGGTGTATTTGCATCCTGCTGTATTTATAGATGAGTGGGAAAAGCATACGGAGCAGCTTATGTGGGGCACAATGGGACCATAAATGTGTCCTTCCTCTAACCACCGCTTCTGACCAACCCAAAAATCTAATCCATGAGGATTCTTGATTCCAGTGAAATTTCTTGAGCCCAGCAAACTCTGGAGCCTCTGGGCTTCATACACACCACCTCTACATCAAAGTGAGAAGACAAGATATCCATCTCAGAACCATTAGAATGGTGTTACCTGCAGGATCCTTGATATTTTAAATGTATTTCCAGCATTTCAAAAACTCAGTATAAATAAAACAAGTCGATAAATAAATAATATTATTAGATCCACCTTCCAACTTTAGGTTAGACATTAGATCTGCAACTTGAATGTTCTCCTTTGGACAAAGTCAAAGAACTCTACGGCCACTGGAAAAGGACATGACTGCCTGACGTGTACCCCTTATTTAGAATTGGATGAATCACAAATAGGAGTATTTTTTTGTCCTCTTTTTCTTGTAAAAGTGATCTATATTGGTATCCTAAATGTAAATGTCTACATTATCTGTGACAGTGATCAGCTGAAGCCACCCATTTTCTCATATACACGTATTTGTAATTCTTTAGCTATTGCTGTGTTTTTGGTTTGGACTTCCCAATCTTTTCCTGCTCTTTCAGTTTCCAGATTCTATACTCATCTTCCTTTCCATGTCTGCTTTTTTCCCCCTTCTTCGTTTTATCTCTGTCCATCCTTGTTCCACCCTGTCTTTTCATTTTCTCTGTATCCATCCAGTCAGTCTCTATTCTCACAATGCACAACAAAAGCAAAGTTACCATTGTTTACTCCCAACCTCATCCCCTTCACAGTTGCATTTTCACTTACATATGTTTGCTTTTGGTTTACAGGCTTTGATCTGAAACTCATCAGTGTCACTGGGGTGTTAAATTCATCTGGCTTGGGTCAGGACCAGCAGCAAGGCCGGTATTAAAATCTTTGTGTAAAAGAAACTCCCCAGCTTTAACTACCATTCTTTGGGAATCTGTAAAAAAGGTTCACTGTGAAAGGTGTAGGAATACAGTGGAACAGGCTCCGTGGAAAAAATCTGTTTTGCCTACGAGGTGGCAGGTATAAGGCTGATGAGCAGAATGCTTGTGGGAGATGCTAACAGAAAGAAAGATTTTTATAACTGCACAGCATGCAGAGAAAATGCTTATAGGAGTAAATGAGAGTCTTTGGCTGAAGATCACTTAAATCAGCAGAAGTCCTTCAGTCATCTTATAACTTGGATATTACACAGGTGTTGGAGTTGCATCTTGTCCAACAACATCTCTGGCTTTCTAACCCACTGGTTTTAAGATTTTAACCTTGGTTTTGATTAACTTCTTCAAAGAGCTCAGTACTGCTTTCTTTTGAAAAACTAACCTGAATCATTAAAGAACTAAGAAACTAAATTCAAATTATTGTTTCCAATCTTCAAATTCACAGAATATCCAAACTACTATTAATTACCTGGACAAACAGTCTATGCTAAGCTTTTTACAAGTCATTACTCCTTGATCAAAGACAGCTGACCCACCTCTGCTTGATGAAAGAAAATTGCTCTTTCAAAAACAATGAGCCATTGATACATATAACCTTGAAACAATCCAAAATAATATTTAAGAAATTATTTATATAATTTAACATTTTCCCAAACTGTATCACTATTCACCTTTGTATTTCATTCCTGCAGACATCTAACCATCTTCTCTGTGAAGGTTGTGGTGGTGCATAAAAATAACACGTAAGGAAACTAAGAAACTGATCACTCTTTGAAGCTTCTGCAATGAAATGGAAAGGCCATCCTAGGAATTCAGACATTAATCCTGAATTTGGGAAATGAGGAGGGTGGTCTCTGAACTGCCAAAGACTTGTGTGAAATTGGGAATATCATTTTGCTCCAGACCACACTCTCTAACTCTTCCTAAATATGAGTTAGAGTAGACTTTAGACTGATGGGCCTCAGAAAAGGATTCTTGGTCTTGGTTTCTCAACCCCAGGGAACACTTGAACTCATCTAGCATGTCTACTTTGGGACAGGTAATTCTCTTGGTGCTTAAGTATCAGAGGACAAGGGAGGTTTTGCTACCTAAGGTAAGAAGAGCCAGGGGGTGACAGCAGGACCAGCAGAGACAGTGGCTTCATCAACAGAAGTGGCAGTCACTTGAGAGAGGTAAGCAAAGGTGTGGTGGGGATAACAAAGTTCAGCCAAGAGTCCAAATAATGAGTCAAGGCCACGGTGATAAAGAAGTTCCTAGATCAAGACACTGTTCAAGTAGGTCCATATCACAGAATCACAGGATGGGTCAGGCTGGAAGGAACCACAGTGGCTCATCTGGTCCTGCCCCTCACTTCAAGCAGGGTCAGCCCAGAGCACAGGGCACAGGATTGTGTCCAGACAGTTCTGGAATATCCCCAGTGAGGGAGACTCCACACCCTCTCTGGACAATCTGTTCAGGGCTCAGGCACTGCCCAGGGCAGAAGTTCTTCCTCATGTTTGGTGGAACTTGCTGGGCATCAGTTCCTGCCCGTTCCTCTGGTGCCATTGCTGGACCCCCGGAGCAGAGCCTGAGCCCTGTTCTGAGCCGTGCCTGCAGACAGGGACACACAGGGATGAGGGCACCTTTCAGTTGTCTCTTCTGGAGGCTGAACAGCCCCAGCTCCCCTCAGCGGTTCCTCTGTTCACACCAGGAACTGGCAATATTTAAAGTACCTAAAGCACCTTGCTCCAGACACAGGTTTGGAGGAAAACTACAAAAAATTGTGAGGTATCTGTCAGGCACTGTGACAAATCTTATGATGGCAAACACAGGACTAGCAAATTCATAAGCTTTGATTTGCTGCTAATTAGTTCAAGCATGTCACATAAAGTCACCAAACTTTATCTCATAATGGATTTGTTTTGCACCTGCTCCTTCCCTCCAGTCCTTCTGGAAAATTATAGTTTATGTTCTATTGGGGGCATCACAACTTATTACCATTCATGAAAATGTACAGTCACAAAAATCATGCTGAGCCTTTCAGTTTCCAGGGGTGACTGTTTAGAGCCTGGGCTCTAAAGGAAGTAGTTTTTCTGTCCTAAAGCTGATGTAAGTGAGAAAAGGCTGGGGTTCTTAGTGTTACAAGAGTTTTAAGTGATTGGTGACAAGGATGATTGGCATACTGGAAAAATTTTATAGCAACAAATAGTGGATGTGTAAGACAGGGTAAAAACTTACAAAATCTCTAAATATAGAAAATATGAGTCTGTTAAAAGGAAAAAATTGAGATCAGTGGATGCTCACAAAATATTTTTAATAGATTGAACACTTACATAAATATGCCATGACAGAAATAAAGAACACATTTATATTTATGTCAGTAAAGATTTTACTGAGAAATAGAAGCCCAGAAAAGACATAAAGCAAAGGACATGATGCTACAAGGTATAAGACCACCACAGTTCACGAGATTAGGAGGCAAATTGTTTTGGGGAAAATTATTCTGAATTTCCTTCTTGCGACAATTCACCTTTGCAGCACGGATTTCATGCAGGTCCATTTGGCTGTGCTCAGAGACAGGTAGGCGAACATTGGGTTCATTGAGTGCACCCCTAAGGAAAATCCAAATGGGATAAACTGCAATGTGTTGGTCAAAACTGAAATATCAGATGCACACCGATGATTGTGGATAGGATCGTCAAGCAACTTCTCATAAATGTCAAGGAGATCAGAAATAAAGAAGGCATTTATATGATTTCCAAATCTAATTCTCTTGGGGATGGGGAAGGAGAAGCTGTTAGTCCTTCCTGCTGCTATGCATACTTGAGACAAAAAAGGATGATCTAATATGAAGCAGAACTGTTTCATCCTCTCCAGCTGGAAAATAAACATGAATGAGCATTTGCCCCTGTTAAGTAGCATCAAAGACATCGACTACCAGAAGAAGGTAGGGCTCTGCGATGCTGCTCTTCCACAGAGTGACAGGAACTGCTGACCTCATTAAGCTTTGCCCTCATGAACAAGGAATTTCTGAGAGGTTAAGGAGACAACAGTAAGCACAGGTCAGTGTAACAGGAGGAAAAAAACTTAGGAGCTGTATATTAGGCAGGAAAATCTTTTATAATGAGGGCATAGCTAAGTTTAACATCTGAAGGGAATACACCTCCTTGGAGAGCTCCTATTCTCTGCATTCACTTTTTCATTATCATTTTATCCATTAGTGTAATTTCACTGTTATAGAAAATGAATGTCAGAAACCAGAATGCTTTGCTTTATTTGTACCCAAGCCAGTGCCAATCAATACCAGAAGTATTCCCTGTGCCCTGTCAATGCACTTCAACCCTACCTTGTTGAGAGTCCTTCTTAATTGACTCCAGTGAAGCAAATCCAATTTCCACATTCTCGGTCCTTGTACACATATGCTAAGACAGCTAAATTTAAACTATTTCTGCTCAGTTTTGTGGTGTCTGCTCTGACACTTAGAACAGAATGAGATCACCTGAATTTGCTTTATATCTTATTTTTAAGACGATTTAATTGGAATGATTTTATGCCACTGTTTCTGGGTGATATTAAAGTAATATCCTAGAGGAAAAAGCCAAATACATTATTCTACCCCATCACTGACTCTCTCTGAAACCACCTTCTTTACTTTTACTGCCGGATCTGATTTATATCTGAGACATAAGTGTCAATAACTTGTTTTTGATGGGCAAAATACTGCCAGGAAAAATGGATATAGTTGAGCATTAGGCTATAAAGTGGGGTATGAAGTATAATTCAAATGGGCTTCATGACACTTGTCCCTCATATGACACACATTCTTTTCATTTCCAATTTCATTGGAACAAGGGGGAAAAACGGTTTCCAATCTGTCCCACCTCATAAAAATAGACCTGTGTTTAATTCTCCAGGACCTAAAATTATCCTTTAGATATTGTCAACCAATCATCCAAGGAAAACGTTCATGGACAATGTAATAGAGAAATCGTCTACGTACAGAGATGGCTAAAATATTGCTGCAGCTTCAGTTTTAATGACAGCACTCAAATATTAGTGCTAAATGCACTGATAATACTGCGATCAGCTGGCATATGCTTTTATACTTTTTAGTAAATGGTGTAGTGTGGTCCATGTGTTGCTGCAATTTATACATATAAATGATTTCACGAAAACAAATAGCTGATAATATTCCTTCTTTATATCCAGTGGAGGAACTGCATCCGTTGAAAGACAGCATCCAGGAACTTCTTGGCCCTAGAAGATCACAAAATTAAAAGGACAACCTTTATTGTGCATGGGTGTCTTGATTTCTGTTTGTACTTTTCTGGTGAGCAGTGGCAGCACAGCCTTGATGTACCCTGGCTTGGTTTTAATTGGTGGTTCTGCACCTGGAATTGGAAATTAGAATGAAGACAGCAGCAGCCCAAGGGTCAGATGTGGTTCAGGTCACCTTCTAACTGAGTTTGGGACATTCTCCTGGGCAGGCTGAGAGTTATAACAAAGTGGAGCTGCTGACTTGATGAGATAAATTATTTTGGGGCCAAAGACTGGCAGCCTGCATCATAGTGGGGAGCACTTGAGCCAGGATCTCCAGGGTTTCTGAGAGGTTTGCTTCCTGAGTATCAGGATCATTTTATGGTGATCAAGTAGGTACAGAAATTGTAGAACAAGACAAAAGATCTCCTCATGGACACAAAAGTAGTTGCACTACAGAATCACAGAACCATTTGGTTTGGAAAAGACCTCCAAGACCATTGTGTCCAACCTGTGATGGATCCCCAGCTTGTCGCCCAGCCCAGAGCACTGAGCCCCACATCCAGTTGTTCCTTAGACACCTCCAGAGATGGGAACTTCACCACCTCCCTGGCCAGCCCATTCCAAGGCTTAACAATGCTTTCCATGATGAAATTCTTCCGGATTTCTTTTTTTTTTTTTTTAAAGAAAACTTCTTTGCAATTAAGCATTCCAAACTGAGGTTATAAAATGGTAGAAATTTTTTCTCCGTGTAAATAAAGTCAAGGAAAGGAATTATTTGACTAAGACATGCATTGCTGACTCTCTTCTCAGGATTAAAATCCACTGATGGACTTTACAATTTTGGCGTTGAAGTCCCCTCAGATGCTTTAATTGTAGTCTCAGTGCAATTATTACTGGTCACATTCACCTTATCAGGAGTGGAGCTCCATCACCTTGGAGTATTTCTGAAAGTCTCACAAAGTGCATTTCGTGCAGCACAGGGCACAGCCATACTCACTGGTACCTATTTTCGATATCTACATTTGATACTACTAAGGGAAGACAATTGTTATTCATTTTGACAATCCTTAACTACTGCATCAGCGCTTTCTGGGAACCAGTTCACTCTCCATTTGCAGACCCCTTTAAATCAGATTTAAAAGGCAGCTGACAGAACTACAGATGAAAAAAACAACAGGTTTTTTTCTGCAATTTCTTTTCAGCACTTTAAATTTCAAAATCTACTGTGCCATTTTCAGCACTAGTAATGTAGATTCTTAGTCAATTCTGATCTTTAAGGCTCTATTTTTGTAGTAGACTGCATAATTTTTCCCCTACCTCATCTTTTATGATGTTAAATTTGGCATTGGTTCTGATTCCAGTTATGAAGTAGGTGTTAAATAGAGATAGAAACACCTGATTGTTGGAGACTTTTGAAGAGTTGTGTTATTCACTTTAACTATTCTGGAAATAATCAGATCTACAGTGGCTACAAAAAGTTGGGTAAATCTGTGTGGATACACTAAAAACGGAGAAGTTTTTCTGTAGAAGCTGAGAATATGGTCCCTTGAGCCAATTGTATGCCTGATATAGCTCCATGGGAATGAATGGAAGCACACCAGAGATTAATTTAAACACATTTCCACAGCTAAATGGAAAAACTCCCACATTTGCCTGCTGTAGCAGGGCTGAAAGTCACCATTCTTTGGAGTATCATCTTACAGGGTAAAGAAAAGGCTCCAGATTTGACCCTGAAGAATTTAGACCCAATACTTTTTTTCAGATGTGCAAATCCTGCAGCATCACAGGATACAAACCAGCACAAGAAATAGGTCTTTTATATTTTCCATTTTCAGATCCAAATGAAAAGTGTAGGATAAAATATAAAGAAATATAGGTATTTTGCAAGATAGGTGATAGTATGATTCTGTGATTAAGCAACATTATTTATCTTCTAAAGATGATTTGTTTTTCCTCCCTGTTTGTCTTCCATCCACTCACTTTGGGCACGTAACTTACAAATGTAGTTATCTTGTCCTTATGCCACTGTTGTCATTGGCAGTGAGAAGAGGGAGGAACTTTCAGAGCCCAGTTAAAGCACTTATTATATATTTACTGAAATAATCTGTCACAGAAGTATTTTTTTTCCATTTCCATGGAATCTTGTTGGCTAAATCTATACTGGTAAATCAATTCTTCCTGGACTGTGCTTAACCCTGTACAGCTCATCATGAAAGTTGGCCCAAAGTAAAATCATGTCAGGGATGAGGGTAACAATCCTTTATCTTGGTCATGTCCTGGTCCTCTTACTTTTGCTAATGTGGATGTAGCTGTAGAGCCTACAAAGGGACAGCTCCCTAATTTGCTCACTTAAATTAGATGGACATTGTCAGGTAATGGAAATAGTTCCCCAGAATAGCTTGACTTGTTTGCAATGAAGTTAATGCAGGGATAACTCTGTCTGCAAATAAATCAGAGAGAAAAACTAAGTGAGCTAATGGTCTTTATTCGTGAAGGTGATTAGAAACCAAACAGGGATTGGGAACTGAGGGGAGCTAATGACCAGACATGCAAGAATTAGCCATAGACAATTCTCCTGTACCCCAGTTTTCAGACACTGGATTTTATACTTTTAAGTAATTTTCTTCAAGTGTTTCGGATTGCAATGGCACCTTTTTCCCCCCAACTCATCTCCTGTGTGTCATGTCTCAGTTTTCATTCAAGCTGTCCCTCCAGCTGGCTCCTTGTCTTGTGATTTTACTCTTTTGGACAAATTTAAGCAAATAGCTCCCAGGACATATTCAAGAGTAGCAAAACTAAGCAGGTTTGAATTTTTTTTTTATTTTTCTCCCAGGCTAAAACATGCTTCTTGACTACAGGTGCTGCTGGGTTGAGCTTGTTCCCAGTTCTCTGGCAGTTCTGAGTCTGATCTCCTGAAAAACACATCAATTATCCCAGACGACACCATAAGGGGTCCTGTGTCTCTTCATTACCACTTAAAATATCACAAATATTTCATATGCATCTTCTTTTCATCACCAAGTTCCTCCAGCTCAGAGCTGTGAGGAAATCTTTTATAACCTTTCCAGCATATGGTCCTCAAAACCATTGCCTAAAGACATTCTTTCCTGTCCTATCCTTCAGCAGGGTGTGTATGCTAATTCCTAAAAAACAGCAGTGTATTTGGTTCCTGTTCAGGATGATCTACACTGGAGCCTTTTAATCAGTTAGTATGGGGCTGAGAATCACAGGGTCATGAAGTCAAGAGGGTTGGAAAAGACCTCCAAAATCATCAAGTCCAACCTTTGACTGGATATCACCAGATCCACTGAACCCTATCATGAGGTGCCACTTCATGGGACGGTGGCTCCACCATTTCCCTGGCCAGACTGTTCCAATGCTTAACCACTCTTTCAGTGAAGAATTTTTTCTTACTATACAACCCGAACCTCCCCTGGCACATTTTCAGGCCATTTCCCCTAGTCCTATTCACTGGTTGCCTGGAAGAAGAGGCCAATCCTCATCTCATTACAAGATCACTTTAGCTGAATTTGGCTTCTGATTTCAGACAGTTTCTTGTTCCTTTATAGAGGAAATCTCATTTAATTTTATAGATTGCTATTGGAAAATGCTTTTAAAAAGATTTTTTTCAAGTCTTTCTAGTTAAACTGGAAATAATTGGTGTGACTCAGAGGTTTCTGAAGCAGATATGACTCAAAATGCTACAGTTGATAAAATAACTCCAAATTTCTCTGTCCTGCCTCTGTAAATTATGGAAGGAAAAGGATGACTTGGGCGTGTGCTCTTAGCTTGGCTGTATGGATTATTTTTTATGTGTTAATGTGGAAACATACAGGAATGAATAATTCCTTAAGCAAAATGAGGAGGGTGTGTAGAGCAGCGTACAGTGCACATGACAGAGGACTCACTGCAGATCAGACAGGATAAATTTAGTAAGCTGAAAGAAAGAGGAGTGTAATCAAAAGCATCATCTGTCATATCAGTAATTTTCTATATACTTATATATGTGCATGAAAATGTTTTTTCAGTTCAAAATCCATATGGCATCAGTATGGTCATAAGGAGCATTGATCTTATCATTTTCAGTATGTAAATAAAAAAAATAGAAATTGCTTTTATGAAGATGATATTATTCATATTTGTGCAAGTCAGATGTTATGCTAAATGGCTCTCAACATGCAGATGTCAGGCTGAAACTTTTAATTGAATTGTGAAGCAATATTTAACAGTGAGTTGCAGAAAAGAATAATGATTAGTCATTACATCTCTTATTACAAAAATTCCATCTCCCATCATCTCTATCAGAGTCTCAGAAATATCAGAGGTAACTGAAGTCTGACCCACACAGTGTGAGTGGCAGGGAGAAAAATGATAATTATATACAGAATAGTAACAGTTCCAGGAGAGACATATGGCCCTGGTATTTCTTTCTGTTAGCTGGGAGCAGCAGCACTTTATGGTTCAGTGATCTGTTGGATAATCACAAAATAAAATAAAAGATATCATTTGTTACAGAGAATAAGCCTCAATAATGCTGTTGAACTACAAAATGACTCCTCTGTAATCACTGGTTGTAACAAGATGTGAATGATCCCAGTGTCACACACTGCCTCTGCCATCATGCCATCATTTACACTCCTAAATGAATACACATTCACTTTCATATGGAGACACATTACATGGGTCTCAGAAACAGCACTGCCATAAATTTCACTTGTTATTTTATTCATATTTTCCCCTCAGGAGAAGAAGTTATCCAGCAGAAAGCCTCTGGATTCTGGCAAAAAAAGGAGCATTGCCAATGGCTCACTGGGATCCTCAGTGGTGTGCAGTGCAAATAAAACTAGCAATGGTCACAGCTTGGTCTGTACATAAACTTAAGATGGCTTAAGGGATATCACTGCAAGTGAGAATGGAGATGCTCCTAAATATCTCTTTAGAAGTACTGAAATGCCTTTGCTTTCACTAAAATCAGACATTTCCTCAAATCAAAGAATCATTAAGGTTGGGAAAGACCTCTGGGATCACCAAGTCCAACTGTGAATACAAATTGTGGAGATTATCCTTTATTTTAGAAATCTACACTTTGGCCTCACTCTTGTTTGAATGTGGCAATTGGAAAAATACTTCACACTGACATAGAAAATTTTTTCTTTCTGCTTTAAATGTAAATAGATAAATTAGTTCATTTGTAAGGTTGCCATCTAGACTATGGAAAAACAGCCTGCCATTAATCCATATTGTTAGAAAAGGAATTCAAGGAAGTCAGTCTAAAACTCTGGCTGAAGAGCACAGGTCTGTTCTCTGGCCCTGAGATGAACAATTACCACCTATCCATACTCAAAATCTCCACGAATTTTGCATCCCAAAGGAAGGTCACTATATTCAAGCTGGGACTAATCCCTGCAGCAGACAAGCTCCTAAACCTTCTCAGGAAGTGGAAGGGTGCTTGCCAAGTGTGCCATGGACGGTGCTGGCAGCTCAACTGGTTTCCAGGGCCTCTGCCAAGGGCCACAGAAATATTTAATGACTGGGATAGATTCAGAATATGTGTCCTCATCATACTTCTGAAGTTTGCGCAATCAAGCTGCTCACTGCTTTGATGTGAAGAAATTTTGCCCTTATTTAGTAAAAACACTGAACAGGATTCTCAAACGCAATTACCCAAATTTTGGTTTCCCTTTCATGCATTGAACAAAAGGACGTTGATTTTCAAAAGCAGAGTTTTCTTAAGGATCAAGAGCATAATTTCTCAGATATCAGATCTTGAGTTTGGAATGTTTGACTCTGAAGATGAAAAATCTAACAGCTGTGAAAACTAAAGGTGACAGGATTTTTTAAGATAAAATGTTATTAAATACTTCAAGAAACTTAGCTAGACTGTTTATGCTGAAATTTTACTATGTTGGCATAACTGAGTTTTTGTTCTGGAAACTTAATTTACACATTTATCACAGGTTATATGAGCTATATTTGTTTTGAGGGGATTTTTTTGCATCGCCTTTTCAAAGTTTTTGCACCAGAAACCGCTGAATTTTGAACCCCCAACCCTCCACATTTTTCAGTAGACTTTTGTTTTGCAACATATAGTAATTAAATGTCTAATTTTTCACATAATGCTTGTCATTGTAAAAAATACAGGAAAAAATGATGAAGGTTTTAATTTGTTTTTGTTTTGTATCTATTGATTTCAATGCAACAGCATGATTTGATTTAATAGCTATATTTCAGAATAAAGACTGTTAATTACATATAACTGAAAATTGAAGACTTTTTAAAATTTGTGACTATGAAGTGCTTGTAACCATCATTGTTTTTTTCTGAGATTTCCCTCTTCAAAAATCTTTATCTGATTTTTTTCTGATTTTTTAATAAATATGTGTGGATTTGTTAAACTTACACACATATGAGAATATTCTTGACCTCTCATGTGTGTTTGACTCGGCGTTCAGGGAACTGCAACAACATCTCTGATAACTGGAACCAGTAACTCTTTTCTATCTCTGTGCCACAGCAACAAGAATACTTAGCCCCAAAGAGAGGAAATCATGTCAATGAGCTGGAAATGTTGTGATGACACAAAAATATAAAATTACCAGGAATTAGAAGCTATGTTGGGAAAACTACTGTTCATTCATTAGTCACCTCAAAATCATTCCATGCAATATATTTTCCAGAGTTCCATCCAAGAGGAATACCCAGGACTCAGTAGAGGTTTCATAGATATTTCCTTTCACATCTTGCTTAGACTCTCCATTAAGCATGACAATGATAACCCTGATTTTTTATTACCTTCTTGATTAGCCATTCACACTGTTTCCTGTCTTTTATTTACTTTTTATAGGGTAAATCTGGATAAGAAACAGCAGAAATACCTTGTCTTGAGTGTGGTGTTTGAATCCTGTGTGAATATCTGCAACTCACCAGATCTTCCCTCTGCAACCTATTTAATCTTTATCCTCACTATCATTGTAATCAAGGTTTCAGTAGTAACAATTTAGTTACAATTCTAGACCTTTAGCAGACATTTCAAAAATGCCATAGTAACATGGGAGTCTCAACAGCTCCTCAAATTCTCCTAATTTCACCTACTTTTATTACTCTTTGGTGTCAACAATATTGTGTTTTCTACATTCCTGGGTATGATGGGAAAATCCCCTTACCAACATCTATTGCAAATACAGTCTAAATATTGAGAACTTTCATGTATATCTGTATATTTAGATAAATGTATAAAATTTATGATCTTAGAGGTTTTAGCCTTAATGATTCTATAATTCTATTTTTTTTCACACTTACACTTGTATGAATATTGATGGTAAGGATAGTTCTGTACAAACATTTAAACATAAGCATGTGCATCTCCATATCATCTAAAATGACAACTAGATTTTTCATTTCAGCACTCCAAAGTTTTCATAAAATGGGTCCTAAGTCTACAGAAGCACTAAAATGTTCTTAAGTTGTTTAGAATGTCTTCCTTGCTTCTAAATTTAAAACTAGGCTTTTGGGGCACAGGCTGTACTTTCTCTGGGGGTGTAATTGTCATGTACATATTAATATATGCAAATAAAATTGGAGTTTCAACAGCCACTATTCCTCCAAAGGTTAGATTCTCTAATTAGAGCCAAGCAATTAGTTCTAAAAAGTTTCCTTTTTTTTTTTCCAGAAGCCTTGCATTTCCTTAGCAGTGAAATTACATCTCAGTCCTTCCTTTTTGTTTCAAGATATGAAATAATTACAACTGTACCTTCATTTCATCTTGCCCACTAATTGCCCCCTTTTAACACAGAGCGTTTCAAATGGTGCCTCTTTGAGATTTTATAGCTGTCTAATATGTACATGAGGATAGGTGCAATGTTAGAGCAAATTGAACTGTTCTTTGTCATTTTGACACCTTAAATCCCATGTTGCTGACTGATGTGACTGGGGAACCAGCAGTAACTGAGTCTTCAGGCTTAATCTTTCCCCCCCCTTTTTTTTTGCTAAATTAAAATAAATCTCGGTTTGATGTAGGAATAGCATGACCTCAAAGATGAACGAATAGTTGAACTTTTTCTTCCTTTACAATGAGATCTTAAATTTTAAAATAAACTGTATTTGACCCTAGCACGACTTTTTGATTCCTTCTTGTAAATGGAAGAATCAACAATGATCAAATGAAAAAGGTCAGACTGTGAGAACAGCAAACTGATTCATGTAACTTTGAATGATTCATAGGACATGATCATTTTTATCATAAAAAAGAGTAAATAAATCAATGTAACAAGGTGTCAGTTTGTTGTCTGAAACAAGTACCCACATCCACAAGGTGTAACTGGAGGCAAAAGGAGTCTATTCTTCCAGCATCTCCCTACAGGGAGGCACAGGCAGCTCCAGAGGGTGTCAGCATCCCCAAGACACACATTTCCCTCCAGTGTGCTCATCTCTTTCTCCACTGATTATTTGGGGAGCTCAGAGTCAGTAGGCTTGTAATGTATATCCCTCAGCCAGGTGCCTAAAAATACCAAATACCCCAGCAAAGGGAGAGAAGTCAAGGAAATTCCCTGTGTGGAACTTAGGCAACCAAAAATAACTGCAAGATTTGCATTTGCATAAACTGGTGGGCAATAAATGAGGTCTTAAATCCACCCCCTCAGTTCACAGGTGTCCCAGGCACAAAGTGACTGAGCCAGTAGAGTTCATCCTGCAACCTGTTCCCGATTTCATTCCATAAAGAGGGATATAAATAACTATCCAAACACGGTTGGGAAAAAAAAAAGCAGAGGTGAAGTGGCCCAAAGAGAGCTGCAAGAGGGCTGATGTAATGAAGATGTGACATATACAGGCAAATATGCCAAGGATTTGCCAGGTTGCGCTTGCCCAGAAAGAGAACCCAGATGTCTCCAACAATCTGAAGCAGCAGCAGAAGGAAGTGACCTGGGGGAGGTGGAAAGACACGAGGAAGCTGGGAGCCCATGAGGAATAGAAAGGATGAGCGCGTAGGGAGAAAGAGAGTCTGGTGTTGCCAAAATGTCTCATTGCTTCTGTTCAGAGATATGATGACACTCAGAGAGGGCTGGAGGAGAATTTTGCAATTAGCCTTTTTTCCCCTCGTTTTTCCTTAGGGGAAGGAGGAGAATGGGAGGAAAAAAAGGGAAGGCAATACAATCCAACCTGTTCTTTTTAGTTTATGCACCAGCCCTTGCTTAGGGCTGTGCCTTAAGGCACAATATAGCCCATACTGATTATTAAAATAATTTTAAGCTTATTCCCACTTCCAGAAAATTGGTACACTTATACATGTGCATACGTGTTAGACATGATAGTAGCTGTATTTTTTTTTTAAGAAACAAAGATAAATAGATACTGCAAGCACCATCACACCCCTAGCACACCATAACCCAGGAAAGGTAGCAGTGTCAGCCCCAGCCAGGACCACAGATCCACTTACCTGCCTACCTGTGCAGTTATAGCTTCTGCCTTAGGTAACAGCTGATGTTCACAATCTAAAGCCTCACCACCTTGAAACTGAAGCTGATCATTTGGCAAATAAGCAGGGAAAATAAAAAGATGATGCCTTTAGAGGATCAATAAATATTGGATACAATTTTTTTTTTTCTTTTTTTCTTTAATGAAACAAAATACCAGATTTTTTGTGGATTGCAATTTTCTCATTCATAGTAGCATTCATTTCCTTGGTCCTATAGAGAAAATATCAAGAAAACAGTCCTTCAACGTATTTTTGCTGACATTTCCAGATGCATTAAGAGGGAAATACTCTGGTTTTCATAAAATCATAGACTAGTTTGAGTAGGAAAGGACGTTAAAGCTCACCCAGTTCCAACCCCCTGCCATGGCCAGGGACATTTTCCACTACCCCAGTTTGTTCCAAGCCCCATCCAGCCTGGCCTTGGAAACTTCCAGGGATGGGGCAGCCACAGCTTCTCTGGGCAACCTGTGCCAGGGCCTCCCCACCCTCACAGGGAAGAATTTCTTCCTAATATTCCTAATATTTAACTGATTTAAACTTAACTTTGCACTGTCATTTGTTGGCATAAACCAAAGTCCAGGGTACAACCAGGAGAATAAATATCTTTCTCTGAGATACACCTTCAGCAAGGCTTTGAATTCTTTCCCTCAAGCCGGTGACTTCATGAGAGAGGCTGTTGCTGCTGTGATTGCTTTCTAAAAGGCATGAAATATATTTGGAAATCCATCAGTAGCTGACAAAGCACTGACAAGCATCCTTGCCTACAGTACTGATTTGGGGACTCCAGTGTTTGGGCACCTCCCCATAAAAATGAGAATAAAGGCTAATCTGTAAACCGAGGACATGCAAGTAGAAACTATCTCAAAGTCGTGCACATGGGTGTACTTCCAAAAGCCAGGATTTGACACATTTCCTGAAGCAATAGGTCCTACCTGTTCCTTGGATCAAAGCCATGATGAGCTCCTCCCCTACAGTCATGGTACAAAGTCTCCATCGCTCGGCCTTTTCTTGCATTTGGGAAGGTTGAGCAGCACTCAAACTCCAATATTGTCTACCAGAATGCTTCATCTAACTTGGGAAAGAAATCTGTTAACATCCCACCTTCTTACAAGGGTTCTCAATCCCTAATCCCTAGCTGCCTCCACATGAAACCACTCTCAGCTGACAGAGCCCCCCAAAACTATGTTGCGTCAACCATGAACTCGCTGACACCAGCTGGGAGCAGGCAATGGATGGCACGGGCTCTTGAGATTTCTCCCAGACTTGTTTTTCTACACCTTTATGAAAGAAGCAGCAGGAGATGGGTTCATTCAGTTCGACCACATGGGATCTTCCCTCACCAGGTTTCCGTGGAGCCAAGGTGCAGCGTAAAGCTGTCATCCCTGTGGGTAATACTCAGGGGGCAGGGACAAGGCAAACACCATCTGCTCTTTCTCCTTGGCACCGCGTCTTCACAGGCTCTGGGAGGTGCATTCGTACCTCCAGGAGGAGTTAAATCAAGATCTCATTCATCAAAGATATTGTAATAGTCGGCCAGAAATCTAATATAAATGTCAAGCAGTTGTTCTCTGAAATATCATAGGCGTTGTTTGCCATATTGCTGCCTCTACCTTTCTCATGTGAATTTAGTTAGAACTGGTAATAAAGTGTTCCAAAAGAACATGGGAGAATGCTGACTGGACAAAATGAAACTTTCTTCAAGAACATTACAGTTTTGTCAAAATTTTCAAGATAAAGTGATCAAAAGTTTGGTTTCATGGAAGAAAAAATAAGTCTGAGTTCTTCACTTCCACTTTGTCATGTATTATAGAGTATATAATGCAAAAATACATAGGAAAAAATGCAGTATAAATGCCAAAAACCCAGGATCATCATGAAAAACTCAAAAGTTTTCTGGTGAAATGTTTTATAATGTATTTTGTTTTAAGTTCTCACACAATTAAAAAAATATCAAATTTTGTCCAGAAACTGATGAAACTCTATATTCACACTGAAAGTCTGAAGAGGTAAAGTGTGGCTGTGAAGGTGATCTCTATTTTTCTCAGTGTTGAGCTAGATAAATCCCCCTAAAAACTTCACATCCAGAGTCTGGATGCATAAAATAGGGCTTGAAACCCAAAACTTCTATTTGCCTATTCAGGAGAATAGCTGCCAAGTTTTGGAAGAGATTATGCTATTATGGGGTTTCTCAGCTCATTTAAACATTTCTGAAGCTCCTTGAATTCCAGTTTTGTGCATGCTCAGAGATGTTCCTGTGTGATTGCTCTGATATCACTGACATCCCCTGAGGCGGTTGAACTGGCAGATGTTTTCAGATTACCAGTTTACCAGTTCAGACAGACACTTCATTAAGTAGAGGTACAGACACGTTCTATTGAGAAGAGTGACAATGTCCGTCTTTCATATTATAATCCAATGGTTAGAGCACAGACACACGTGGGAAAGAAGGCCATGTTCCTTCTCAAGGACACAGGTTCATTTTCTCTCCACTCAGAAGAGAAGCCACAGCATCTGGTGGGTTCAAGCTGCTGCTGCCTGAGCTCATTTTTTGTTTTCGATGGTGATTTCTGCAGTGATGTTTGATGTAAAGACAAAAACATGGAGATCTCTTAGTATGCTCTTGTTGAACAGCAGTAAACCTGCATGGTTGACCTCAAGCCAAGAAGGGAAGAAACCCCAAGATTCCTAATTTGAAAGCAGCACTATGTCCAGCACTTTATGGTGTAAATGTGAGTGAAAGAATCTCTACACATTAAAAGAAACAACTGTCTTTCTAAACACTGAAAAAAGTGGAAGAAGACTTTGAACTGTAAAGGAACATCTTTGACTCCAGCTCTGACCAGTTGCCAAGCTCTGGAGACCAGTAGGATCTCAGAGATAGCCCTGCACAACCAACCAGCTCCTCACCAAGGGATCATAGTCATGTTTAGGTTTTCATGCCTGAGGGGCACAGCCCTCCTTAGACAATAAACAGGGAACTTCAGTATGCAGGACACAGCTCTCGGTGTGTTTCACACTCAGTACCAGTGAAGCAGTTGTCCATTCTCCAGGTGCCTTCAGCTGCTGAACCTCTGCTCACCCTACCTGTAGTGACACGGGGAAGCTACCAGATTGGTTGCCTGACTCAAACAAAATTTAACCTCAATGCTATGTCAGAGTGCATCACTTTCCATGGTGGGTACATTTAGGGACATGGAGCTGTTTCTCCAGCCGTGCTGCTCATATTCCGTGCTACTGAAAACTTCAGCACAGCTCCTCTCCTCATTTACATTGCATTGTAGGAGTTTAAAGCCTCTTTGAAGAAGTGAGGCTAGAGAAAGGATTTGGAAGATGAGAGAATGGACAAGAGAGTATATCAGCCCTTTCATTATTTAGATTTGAAGGGCATGTGGGATCAGTATTCAGTAGAGCCAAAATACAGCCACAGTTTTTGGATGAATCCACTTATGAATTGCGAATCACACAGAGAAATTTTCCCCTCCAGTGACTAAGGGGAAGACTTCAGGGGTCTGATATTAAACTGGGGTAAATTATCTTAGTTTCTCTGACACCAATGAAGCCTTGACAGTTTACACATGCTGCTCACAGATGTCAGTCGCTTGCAAACACTGCTATTGTAAGCCAAATTTTAACGGGTGACCTATTGATTAAAGGCTTATGTGTTTCTACTGTCCTGTTCCTAATCCCTCTATGAAAACCGTTTTGAAGAGAGTACTTTTTGAAGCATGCAATGTTAGCTTCCAGTAAAAAGACAACCAGTCTTTAAAAAGGAGCTCTTAGTGATGCACTAAAGATTTCTACTTTCAGCAATTTTGCTCAATTAAACCTCTTTGGGTCTTACCATAACTTACAGTAGATCATGACAGCAATGTTGGGGACTAGCTTGGAAATTATGTCAGATCTTTGACCAGAAAGCTCCTGAATTGGTTTCACTCCTATTAAACTAACGGATTGGGCTTTGTGTCTGCAGGAGACGTTTTGTTGTTGCGTGGTGCGGGACCCCCGCTGGGCCATTCTGTGCCGTTTTATTGTTTACAGTTTACGTGTTGGTACTGGGCTGTCAGATGGAAGCACGGGGTGGGTTAGGCTGCATTGTCATGCAAATGACACCCAGATTTACATATTACTCCAGACTAATATTCATTGTGATGTCTCAATAAGGTTGCCTTTGATGGATAATAATTTTTCCAAGACTACAATCTTCTTTGAAAGTGCAAATTAAACAGAAGCCCCATTAATAGGATTTCAATAGTCTTTAAACGCTGTCAACTGTTCAACTGCCTTGTGGTGTTTCAGGGTCAGGTTTTTCCATCCGAACTTATGGTGGTGATTAGTGACTGCTCTGCAAATAACCTATTTATAGATAAATAAATGATTGCTCAGCCCAGGTGTTACAACCTGATATTACTGCAAACAAACATTGAAGTACAGACATTTTTGGTGAAGGTTTTTTTTCTAGTTAGTATAAGTATGTGGTTCAAGAAATAAGAACCAAGACCTGCAGTACCTCACAAAAAATTCAATCAATACATAATTTTAAGAACAGTATACTGCAAAGAACGGGATACTGGAGATTTGTGAAGGAAGACTGTTGAAGACATGATATTCAGTTGTCTCCACACCAGTGAAACACCAATATCCATCCTTTCAGCGAGCTTTGCAGATGTAGAAATGTTCCACTCTAGCAGTCCCTGCATGACTATAACAGCAAGAAGCACAAGGAAGGCTTCATGAGAAACACAACCTCTATTTAATGCCTCCTGCTTCATCACGAACTCTGCCCTTCATCCAGACCTAAGGGATGTTCTCCATTTTACGTCCTTCTTTTATCTAGTTTCTGCAGTCACCTGTAATTCCTGACATCTGGGCTTCCACTCCTTCTTATGAGGATTAGATGGACTTCCAAGCAAGGAGTTAATTTAGGGGGTTTTTGGCTGCTGAGAAAGCATGTTCCTGGCCACTGTGTCTGAAGTAAGACTGTTGTATTTTTATCTGGCATTTCCAGAAAAAATACTGCTTTTACTGTACTATATGGAGTCAGTCCAACAACTGTGAAGGAAAGATAATGTCTTGAACATCCACTGGCTTCTGCAGAGTATACAGACAGGAAAAACATCATTACAGTGAAAAATCCATTTCACCTGGACTCAACAGAAAATAAGGGCCGGAAATCTCTAACAAATGTCCTCAGTTCTGAAATTCCATCTAAAGAAAATTATCACGTGTGAAGAGAGGACATCTCTAAGAGTGCTCCCCATACAGGGTACACGGTAACATTTGTCTGACCTGAGAAAATGTCTACAAATTTTACTTTTATATATTCCAATTATTAAAAAAATAAAAAGAAAAAGGAAAAAAAAAAAAGAAAGAGAAAAATATCTGAGAATAAACAATCCCTAGGAGATTTCTCTTACTTTATCCTACTTGTTTGCTTCCTGTTTGAGTAGCTATCTGTCAAGGGGTCCTAAGTTACTGTGCTCAGCTCTTCACATGGATATGGACCTAAGAGGAGAGGTGGACCTGCCCTCAGACACCCTCAAAGACCTTCAGCCTGGTAGATGAATAATTGCTTGTAACAGTGGATTCTATATTTCTTCCATGGAGCCAGAGCCTTTGCAGAACTCTTTTGCAAATGTAGATCATGCCCAGATATCACATAAGAATTTGCAGCTTGTGTCAGTCACTTGTCCAGGATCTTCAGCTCTAGAAGTCTGTTGGACCCTTGAAGGAGTTCCATGAAGAAACAACCCTGTCCAGCTGAGTTATTTTCCATCAAGACCCAATGACTTTTAACTTCCCAAAAGTTAAGACTATGTTCCAGTTTCTCTGTTTATGGGATAATGTGGATTCTTTCCCATTTAGAAAATAAACATCTAAACATTGCAACTAAACCAAACATTTAAGATGACTCCTAGGCCAGTGAGAGACAGACAGTTCATTTTACTTGCATCAATGTGAGACAAATTATTTTCTGATAATCTTAATCCTGCCTCTCTGACAAGAAACTCAACTATCAGATGGCAAATGTCTGTGATTAACTAACATATATCAGTGTATGTTATAATATTTATAGGTAGGGTTATTCTCCTACTTACATGCTTATCCTGGGCAAGAGATAATCCCTGATTCTCTGCCCTTTCCTCCTGAAAAACCCTAGAAATTAGCTGTTATCTGACAGAATCACATTATGTTTCCTGAGAGCCAAGTGAGGTGCAGTGCCCTGCCTCCAGTGCAGCAGAGAGAGACAGATTTCTCTGAGAGGATTAAGGATGTGATGATATGTGCTCCTTCTCCCCATGCAGCAGCAGTGACTGTCTGCATCATGAAATCCTGCCTTTGTGGAAGAGAGAGCTGAAGTTATTCTGGATTTGTAGAGCACGAAGATTTTGGCTATTAATAGTTCGGTGGAGGAGCAGAGAATTCTGGGTACACAAAACTGGTGAAAAACCCAAGCAAAACACACAGCCTTTGATATAGCTTTATCAATTACAACATTAACTTATTATTTTCCTTGGCTTCATTAATCCATAACTAATTTGAGTGGGTACCAAGCTTGCTCTCTCTCATTCCCAATTAACCCAGTGGCAATTATTACTGGCTTTAGTCTTTAATATCTAAGAACTTTCTTTACCTCTTGAAAGAAGCTTTTGAAATCTGAAAATGCCAAACCAGCTAATGTTTTATTTAAGCCTAGAAAATGAATTTTAGGTTATTCCCCTTTGCCATAGGTTAACTAATTATTTATGAAAAAGAGAATGAGAGAAAGGAGAGAAAAGAGAAGAAAGGAAGTTTAATATCTCAAACCCTTATGGTTTGGGCACCCCTAACTTGTATGTGGAAAAGTTTGTTTCCTCTCTCTGGGCATTCGATGTACTCTCAATAATTGTTGTTCTTAAATTTTGATCAATATACTACATCTATATTAATAAATTTAAATATATTCTAATAAAAGTAACATTCTCTGGCCCAAGGAGCAGCCATTACGGCCTGGCCGTGTCTCTGCTATTGAAATAAAACAAAGTGATTGGCTGTAAATTGCTTACTGGGAACAGCTGTTCATTCATTATAAATCCCGGGACTCTGGGGGAAATTCTAGGTCAGTGCCACTTCGTGGCCCAGGAGAAAAGTGTTCTGGATTTGTGGCAACAGATCATGGACCAACAATCAAGTTTCAGTGTTTGTTTAGGGCTAGTGAAGTCACAGCCAATGTACCTGATACTAGTGAAACACCAAATTTATGATTTGTCCTGATTTGTCTTAGGACACTGGTGAAATTCCCACTGACTTGATCCCTTGAATTTCTTCCTGAGATGCAATCATGTTTTACAATACAAACAGTGCAGCTGAATGGATGGTATATTTGTGTTCTAAATCTGCACCCAAACAGGCCCAGGGTGTCCAGGCAGGAATGGGGAGGAGGAAGGTCAGTTTTTTAAATGCAGTACAGGCAAAACACCACTTACATGCTAAGGCCGTGGACAGATGGAATTTCCTGAAGGGAGGAATATTTATTTGGGCTAAATATGTCCAAATATAAATATTTGGACATATTTATTTGGGCTCAAATATAGATGGAAAAATTCAATTTCATATATATTTGGATCTAACCTTTCTTAAACAGGTAACTTACCCCAATTTCTCTCTTTCTATTTTTTTTTTAATCTTCTCTCACACAGTGGTTTGAAGGCAATAAGATTGTTGATTCTTGTTTTGGGAACACCATGAGAAAATAGAATAAAAACAGTTAAATCAAAGAGAAGAGTGTTACTGTGGCAAAGGAGAGATAAAACATCACAAACGTGAGTCAGAAAGCCATTTAATTTGTATTTTTCCACGGCAAGGAAAATTAAGAGCAGTCAAGTTGGTGTAATTAATTGTAATATAGAAGCAAAAATCATATAAGAAGAGAAGTTGACCTCAGCTAAAAAAGTGGAAAAATGAAGACTGAGGAATCTGAGGAAAACAGAGGAATGCCCTTTATTTTCTTGCTCACGATCTAACGGGAAAAAGTTAATAGCAAAAAGCTATTCACCTCCTTTAAAGTAGGTATAACTTTTAACTCTATTTTATTAAATAACGCAAGAAAACTGTGCAGTCTGGATGACTGGAATGATCTCTCACCACCTCTTACTGTTACCTACATGACTCTACTTGCTGCTGTTGCAATCTAAGCTCTGCCTGTCCAAGACATTTGTGTCTTCGGTGGTTTCTTGCCATCAGCTGAACATTAATGCCCCTCAGTCCTGCTGCCAGAAGGAGTTTCTCACTGTATCCCAGTCTGTGTCACAGCAAAGGAGCCCAAAGGAGAAAAAATTGTTATTGTCATGATTTATACCGAGAACAACTTGCACTGGAAGCAGGTGAGGAGTATTCACACAGTGCTTTTCTTTACATGTGAAGGAGAATTAACCTCCAGTAAGGATCAATGACAGAGCAGCCTGTAAGTGACAGGGATTAAAATTGCATTTATTATACACAAAGTGCTCACAAGTGTAGTGTCTGAATGTGAGAGCCTCTGTAGTTTGAAAAGGTTTAGTTTTCCTTCTCTAGGATCACAGCCATTTCCAGGGACAAATGCAGAGATATGAAAATGTGAATAATGTGATGCAAGAACAAAATTGATTCAAAAGTGTAGAAGTTTATCAATATTTAATCACCACTCTAAAGGAAAAAATAAGCACAAATCTTTCTGATTTAACCTTTTAACAATTTCCATTGCATTCAGCAGTACATGCGCTGTAGAAACCAACAGAAAATTATTTGAAGAAGCAGAAATGTCTCAAGCATGTGAGGTTTTGTGATAGAAAGGAAGATCCACGGAAACAACCATTTCATTAAGCTAAATTCTAGCCAATTCTGTCCGTTTTAGTGCTTCATGGCTGTGGGTCATCAATAAATCCTTAAATACTAAGAAGTAGTAAGTACAGGAGCTAAAATGGATTTTCAGCATCTGTTTTCTCAGTTTCTTCATCTTGTTAAGGTGATGCTAGATGGGGATATCTGGGGTACCAAGATAGAATCAAGATCAAGAATCATAGAATGGTTTGAGTTAATAAAGACCTTACAGTTCACTGCGTTCCAGCCTCTCTGCCATGGGCAGGGACACCTGCTACTGGACCAGGCTGCTCACAGCTGCATCCAAACTGGCCTTGAATACATCCAGGGATAGGACATCCATAACTTCTCTGGACAACCTGTTCCTGGGCCTTACCACTCTCACAGCAAAGACTTTTTTTCTGATATGTAATCTAAACCCGCTCTCTGTCCATTTGAAGTCATTCCCTCTTGTCCTCTCAATCTTGTAAAAAGTCTCTCTTCATCTTTTTGTTGGGTCTCTTCAGGCACTGGAAGCCTCTTCTCCAGGCTGAACAATCGCAATTCTCTAAGCCTTTCCTTATAGCAGAGCTACTCCATCCCTCTAATTAACTTGGTGCTTCCTCTGGACTCTGTCTAGGAGCTCCACGTCCTTCCTGTGGTGGGGACTCCAGAGCTGAAGGCAGCTCTGCAGGTGGGGTCTCACCACAGTGGAGAGTGTTTATATATATTAAAAACCACATTCTAAATACACACTAGGTGGAGTCCATCCCCCTCTTGCAATTTGGCTATATATGTTCCCTGAAAAGCAACAGCAACCCATAGCATTGGGAAAAAGCCAATACCTTGTTTTCTGAATAAGCTTAGATGACAATTTCAAAGCTTATGTTGAATTATTGCTCAGAAAACAAGCTCTTTCTGTCAGGAGAACAGAATTATCAGGGAAAATTGTTCTAAACAAAAGAATTATTTTTTTCATTTTTCTCCTTTTGAAGTATGAAATATATTTTGGGAAATGGCTCTGTGAACTATCAATGTCATGAGGACAGAGGCACAAGCAGGGAGTCAAGCAAAGCCTCTTCAGAGAGAGAGCTTCAAAGCGATGTGTTCCCTCCGTAGTGTAGCTTTCTGAATCAGAGTCCCTTCGTGTGCTGCTCCCACTAACTAGGTCTAAACTGTAGCTCAGGCTCAGAGAGCCAGCAGAACCATGTGGACACGCTACAGGCATCCTGGAGGCAGCAATCCACAACATTAGAGCTGGGTCAGACAGCAGGCTCTGTCTGACGTGGCTTCCTGCCTTACACCCTCAGGCAAACCTCTGAAATTTCTTCTCTCCCACGGTTTGAGGCACCTGAACCAGGTAAAGAGCAGGGAGAGGAAAGCAGGAGATCGCCTGACTGGGGAGAAGCCACAGAGCTGGGTTGCAAATAGGGGCGTGAGCATAAAGGAGATACCTGGAGGACAAGGTCTCACCGGGTTCCAGCTCCTGGCAGCTTGTGGCACATGGAGGTGGCCTCTGCTTTCCATTCCTGACCCTGTAAATTCATCCTCAGATCACCAGTCAAGCTCACTGGCACCTAAACCACCAGCCATGGAGCAGAAGGGGTGCACCACTGCCAAGATGCAAATAAGCAGGAAAGAGAACATTCATCAGGACAAGAATTGTGTAAAAGTGGGACGTGAGAAGTTTGGGTAAGGCTGGAATAGATGTAAATATCAACAACACTACAACATTTTTAGCTGAATCACTTTTCTCTCTGTAGCAAATGATCATGATAAATGAGAACATGGTATGAGATTATATCAAATTAATTTTTCAACATCACAAGTAAACAGTCTTTAAAAAGAATTTTTTCTTTTTCATTATGATTACATAGAAATTATGCATTAAAAATAAATTTTCAATTAAATTAATTCTGAACACATGCATATAACTGTATATACCCTCTTTCTAATGTTGTGTCCTTTTGCATCCTAAAAGATAAACAGATACATTTTGATGTCTACATTTTAGCATTGTGTATTCATACATGCATGTACATATTTTGCTCCAATATTGATATTAGAAAATGAAAAATTCCAATTACTAAGAAAACCTTCTCCTGCATAATTCACATTTTATGCACCTTTTTTTTTTGCGTGATATATCTTTCAGAATCTCTTAGTATCATAATCCTGGCTGCTGAGCACCACGAGTGAAGATGGAAATAATTCACATAGTTGTCATTTTTGAAACATTTCTCCTTTCTTCTTTTCCTATTTTGTTCTTTTTTAAATGTCCCACTATGGAAGAAATGGTCATCTTTACCTATACCCATCCACAGACTAAACTTCATGATAGAATAACACTGCCAGCCATGAAATTATAATGAATTCCTTTCACCACTCCCTGTGGCCACTGATTTCCACCTCTACACTCCCGCCTGCCTCCTCCTCAGGTATTTGGCACTAATGTTCGTGGTCCCACACTTGAAAGACCGAGAACTCTCCGTGCTTCTTCTTGGATAATAATTTTTTTCTGTCTTAACAAGTTAATCCTTCCAAAGAGGATTGAGAAGGTAGAGGACGTGCAAGACCATCAAGCCAGAAGAAAAGGGAAGAGAGTGTAAGGATTGGGATCATCCCTTTTAGAAAGGAGCAAATTATAATGTAGTCATAGAATCACTGAATGGTTTGGGCTGAAGGGGACCCTAAAGATCATCCAGTTCCACCCCCTGTCCTGGGCAGGGACACCTTCCACCAGCCCAGGTAGCTCCGAGCCCTGTCCAACCTGGCCTCGGACACTTCCAGGGATGGGGCAGCCACAGCTTCTCTGGGCACCCTGTGCCACCACCCCCACAGGAAAAAAAAATTTTTTTTTTCTAATATCTAACCTGAATTTTTTCACTTTTAATTGAAAAACATTCCCCCTTGTCCCATCCCTATTTGTTCTCCTTCTCTTTTGTGAGTCCCCTTTACGCACTGTTCATCATCTTTGCCTTTTCATCTGAGTGTCTCCATGACATTTAAAATGAGCAGGGGGAGGGTGGGAGTGACTTCCTGACTGGCTGAGTCTTTGTAAAGAAATTGTCTAAGAATCATAAAATCAGTGTCTTTTACTAAACTTTATTCTCAGGATGATCTCATTGCTTTAACAGGGCAATGTTAGTCCTGTTAGTCCTAGGAATGAAGCAGTATCAGACCCCATCCTCTGTCCCTGAAGCCAAGTGTCCAGTCTGACTATGTTTCAGTAGCATAAATATTTTTTTAAGTACTCACAGACTCACTCCATTTTTATTTGCTCTTTGTAATTATTTTTTTTCCAGCATGATTATTAAGTGCTAGCAGAATTATTTTAATGAATAATTTTCAGACATTTGGTTGCTCATGAGCTGTTTGCTGCAACTATTTGATGTTTGTTATTCAAGTTGTATGATTAGCTGTGCAAGTCATGCATAATTCCCTCTGATTCTCCCTTCGAAGATTATTTTTTTTTAAGTAGATGGTGAAGCATGATGTCTTTTATAAATGTTTGGAAGAATATTGTGTTGTACTGTTTGTGAGAACATCAAAATTTATGAGCGGTTACACAAATACTCACTCTTTGTCCACCTGAGCACTCACTGACTTTTTTTTCAGTGTTTCTGAACTTTTTAGCACGTTCAGGTTTTTATTTCTTGATACCTCATGATGACTTATTCTAGCCTCTGCCACAACCAAGATGCTAAAAAGAGTAAGGTAAAAAGTGTAATGAAAATTTTTTTTGGAAAAGAAATATAAAAGTTTTCTTTTCTCCTTATGAAAACATCCACAAATTGGAGTTTTTAATATTTCTACCATTCTACTTTTCTGCAGTGAGTTTGCTTGTTTAGTTTTACGAACAATTCCTTCTATTAGTTGGTACAGCTGGATGCTGGGCCAGCCACAAAGCTTTCCTAATTAGCTGCATTTTCTTGCACTATTTATTATCCTTTGATTTTTCTCCCACTAAGACTTCTGTAAAGGGAGAAAAGAAAATATTAGAAATATATTTCAAACAAGTTTCTTTTTATTCTTTATGTTGTTGGTTGGTTGTTTTGGGTTTTTTTTTCATGTTCTCATAATTCTCAAAGGAAAATTCACTTCTTTATACCAGAATTAACCCCTGAAATAAGAAATAATATGTAAAGGAGATCACAGTTTTCTATTAAACTTCAGAGCTTTTTGATTATCCCATCAGATTAATCAGTGTTCCTTCAGTGGGATATTCAGTGGAGGGATGCAAGGAGTTTGCCAAAGCTGAATGTGCAATCCCAAGGAAACAAGGATGTGTACTTTTATTATTATTTCATGAAAGGAGAAAAAGAAGGTAAAAGGAGACCTTGTCAGTCCATGAGGTGGGTGATTCCTAAAGTACCCTACCTGAAATATGCCCTTTCTGCAAACAGTATAATCACCACACTGTGGTGGTGCAGGAGGTACAAGGGCTCCAAGAGGATTGTAAGAAGATGCTGGAGCAATAAGAATTGGCACATGCAAATTTAAGGCTCAATTTAACAATCCCTGTCAGATTTAGCAAGACCTAAACTGTAACAAAAGGACTTTAAATTAATATTCCAGGAGCATAAACCCATTCCTCTGCCTCTGGTAAAAGAACAGCAAGCTGCAGACCATGACTACGGCTTGACAGCTAAGCTGGCAAATTCCTCATCACAGCAACTAAATTTGACAGGGATCATCAGTCAGAGTCTTCAGCAGGTCCACGTTCCCCTTTCTCCAGAGAGGAGCTCATGCCATCCACCTGCTTGCTGCAGTTTGGAGCCCTGGCACCTTCACCACCTCAGGTACTGGAGGCTTCCAGGAGATATTTTCCTTCCCTTGCTCCCCACTTCTGTCAAACCACCACTGCTTCTATTTTACATTTGCAAGGACTTAAAAGAGTATAATCCTGCAGGGGACCTAGGAAAGTTCTTACTTTTTTTTTTTTCCCCCTTGATGGAAGTATTGTCACAAAATATTAGCAAAGCCCAAGAGATTAAAATAAAAAAAAACGACTAAAGCTTCCAACTGCTGGCTTATTTTTTAAGTGATAAACTCTCGTAACTCTTAGTGATTCAATCCTGCTGATTTGCACAAAAACTTCATAGAATCGTAGAATGGTTTGAGTTGGAAGGGATCTTAAAACGCATCTCATTCCGCTTCTCTGTCATGGGCAGAGACACTTTCCACTACAACAGATTACTCAGAGCCCCATCCAACCTGGCCTTGAAATAAAACTTGAAATGAAATTTGAGTAAAACTCATCTAAAGCTGTACCCCTACCTTTGATTTGTGACAGAACAAAGCTTTGGATCTCCCATCAATATACATATTTTGTGAAAGCAGTTCCAAAAGTACACGAATTTATAAGTCCAATGAATTATTGTTTGGTTTTATATTTTTAGGTTCCTGCTGTTGTTTTCTAGTTGCACTGAGATGAGACAGCGTGTTTGCTCCTTCATGATGCCTTGATCCACTTCAAGCTTTGAGAATATCTTAATTTTTCCTTGTCCAAAATCATTAAAATCCTATAAAGCCTCTCTCAAAGTGGAAACTATACCATTATGGCCCGCAGTTGCTTGGGTTTGTTTTAATTTTTTTATTTGTTTTTTTGAGTTGGGACATCACACTGTTAATTTCAGTCAGACCAGCTTGTGTTCTGAGTTTGCAACGGGACTGCAAATAAAAAGAAAAAAGGTTACCTACTGGCTCAATTTTCCTTCCTAGATTTTACTTCACCATTTCCATTACACATTCTAATAGTTTTTAAAGACTGGCTTTGCTTATGGCACTTGCAAATGCCAAAGCTATGAGCCACCAAATTACTACAACCACTGAAAAGCCTTGTCCAGAGTAATGTAATGAGGAGCAGCTGAGGGAGCCTGGGGGTCTCATCTCGGAGAAAAGGAGGCTCGGGGGGGACCTTATAGTTCTCTTCAAGTACCTGAAAGGAGGTTGTGGCCAGGTGGGGGTCGGGCTCTGCTCCCAGGTAACGAACAACAGGACAACGGGAAATGGCCTCAAGTCACAGCAGGGGAGCTTTAGATGGAACATTATGAAAATTTCCTTCACAAAAGGAGTGGTCAGGCAATGGACCGCCCTGCTGAGAGCAGTGGTGGAGCCACCGTCTCTGGAAGGGTTCGAAAATGCCTAGACGCGGTACTTCCCAAAGTGATGCTGAACCACGTGATATTCAAAGGTTGGACTGATGATCTTAGAGGTCTTTTCAGCCTAAATGATTCTGTGATTCCATGGCTGGGGGACATCCAAGAGATCTCCTTAGCTAGTTTTAAATCAAGACCACCATTTCTAGCTGCAAAGGGCTAATAAAGTGCGTTTTCATGGATCTTTGCAGCTGATAGGAGATACTTCGAGCTCAGCAATGCTTACGGCAGGCAGACAGCATGTATTTATGCTGGACTCACAGAATTATAGAAGGGTTTGGGTTGAAGGAGACCTTAAAGACCATCCTGTTCCACCCCTGGCACTGGCAGAGCCACCTTCCACTATCCCAGGTTGCTCCGAGCCCCGTCCAACCCTGCCTCAAACACTTCCAGGATGAGGCAGGAACAGTTTTTCTGGGCAAGAGAAGTATAAACTTCTCTTATACCCAATGTACAAAGCCCTTACCGCGTGTGCTGCAGAAAAATCACCTACTGAGGGGAATACAAACTGGAAGCATCACATTCCCTGCTTCAGTTAGAGTCGGGATAAGCTGCTGAACAGTGCCAAGGTGCACACTCCGTGCATCTCAGTGCAGCTTCTGCAGCACACGGAGGCTGAGGAGAGCACGCTGACACAACACACACACACACGAGTCAAACAGCCTTAAAAGTCTGCAGCAAAGGCAGTGCTGGAGAGGGAAAAGCCTCTTAAAGCCAAGATCTGACTGCGAGTGAAACTTAAAACAGCTGAAGAACACTTCGGTGTGAAGTGCAGCTTTGACAGCAACTCTGCCATGCAGGGAGGAAAAACAGAGAAGTGTTTCTCTGTGTCGAGCAGAGCAGGAGTTAAAATGATGAATAATCCTAATGAATAAGCCCTGGAGGGGGGCTCTACAGTAGTAAACCAGATTTGTGTAATCGTTTCTCATTTAAGTTCTGCTGCTAGTTTAAAGAAATTGAATGAATTACTGAGATTCCTAATGAGACAAGCCTGTTTTTCTGCAGATAATTGATATAGTAGCTCACAGTAAATAATAGTGACTTTAAATATTGCCAGTGCTAAATGCTATAAAGTTTAAAGTGTTTTCATCAGTCAGGAAAAAAGGGAGCTGGGGAGGGCAGACCTCTTCTTCTGTGCATAAACAAACATAAGAACTGGTTGAATTCAGGACATTTGTTTTTTATGAAGGAAAAAAAATAAAAGTACCAACTAAAAATAATCTCCCCTGAAAGTTCTGTAGATCCTACAGAATAAATGTTGTAAACAAACTTTGTTCTGTGACTTTGAAGTCTTCCTAACCCGTTTCCCCCAACTTATAAAAATTAGACTATTTATAAAAGTGCATAAATTGTAATTTAAGTAAAAAGCCTTGAAATTTTTATCAAAAGCATTCAAATTAGTCTCTCCCCAGGTCAGCTAATGAGTTGTCATGAGCTGGCCTCTTACTGTAGTGCACCTCCTGCAGACTAAGACAGTGAACCATGTTTTCATCAAAGGAAATGCTCATTAGTAGAGCTTTCAGAAACTGATTTGATTATAGTTTCACTTGTTAAAGTGAAATATTTTCAGCTCATTAGGATGATTATGATTCAAGGTCATCTTTTGAAGCTAGTCCTGTCAATATGAGATAAATGGGCCCTCATCTTTTTCCCTTCTTTACGTCTGTGCTTTTTAAACTCTTCTGTGCAAAAGTTCCATAGCCATAATTAATTTTTAGTTCTTCTTTTACAAAGCTGCTTAAAAAAAAAAAAAAAAAAAAAAAAAAAAAAGAACAAAGATTTTGGCTACCAAAAAGGCATTGAAGAACTATTAAGAGGAGGAGGAGGCTATCTTGTTTTAGAGAAATCAGAGAAAATCCTTGAAAAGTTCAGCTTTTGAAATCCAGCTATTTTCTCCTTGACCTCTTCCAAAGTTTCTAAAAGGTACTTTGTACATATTTTTGCATGTATCTTTTAATCTCAAAAGTGTAAAACGAAACTGAAAAACCACCCAAGAAGTACTGGTGGCTTATTAGATATCTTTGCTTTTATGGCACATGATAAATTTAGCACCTTTTAAAGTCCTTTTTTTGGTCTCTCCCTTTATATTCCCCACTTAATCTCTAAGTGGCTAAAAAAGCCATTTAAACATAAAGGGAAATACTACTGACTTCTATCCACATCCTGAAAAATATTCCATTTACATAGGGCTTGCAAATGAAACACAAATGGTCAGATATTGCCTCATACTTCAGCTTGAAAGACGAGGTCAGGAGGTCAGATTTTGTGCCAAATACACTAGACTTAAAGCTCTATATTAAAATGGGAAATCAGACCAATTAAAAAAAAAAAAAAAAGGACAGATTTGCTCTCTCCAATACCAGGAAAACAAATTTAAAAGCTACATAGGCTGCAATTCCCCACAGTGAGCCTGCAAGTGGCCCACCAGTCTGGATTATTGGTCCAGACTGGGATGTGTAATGTGAGGGCTGGGGAGAGAGGCTGGGGAGGAGTGAGAAGTGAATTAATAGACTTCCAGATTAACTGTCAAATGATAAATGACTAATCATTTTGTCAACAAATTATCCACAATGAAGCCTTGCCTCCACACCAAAGCACTACCAATTATACCAGTGTAATTGCATCTGGGCAACCTCCCTAGCCAGAGCCCAGTAATAGAACTGTTTATCCAATATGGCTTGCTCCCAAAAGGGGAATATTTAGTGCAGCATCCTTCTACTCGTGTATAGCTCTGCTCCTGCTTAGTCTTAACCACCAGCCTTCTGATTAAAAGAAATAAATAAACTCCCCTGTAAATGAAATATATGTATGAACACAGGTTATTCTTTCTGCTCACTCCATTAAGACACGTTTCAATAAGGGCAGTTATAAAATCTGGTTGCAGAACCCAAAAATTCCTTGCCCTTCCTGCTGGACACAAACCTTTCTCACTGTGGGTCCAGCTCTGAGGAGCTTCTTTTACATCGTGGTGCAGTAACAAATAGTTCTATCAGTGAATTAATTAAACTTAACATCCTAAAGATTTATGTCTTCAGACTGAGTTCTCAAATTGACTGTTGATATCACTGACCTGCTTGATATAACAGATCAGTGGGGATTTTTTTGGTTTTTCATTTATTTGTTTGAGATGGAGTTCTTGGTGTATGTCTTTTTAATTTTATTTATTTTATTTTATTTTATGATATTTTATTTTATGTTTTTATTTACTTTTTATTATTTTATTCTATTTTATTTTATCTTTACATAGGGACCTTGAAAAGCAGACAGAACTCCAGTGTTGTACCAACTCCCCAGTAAGATCGTTCTTTCTACCTGGAGGCTTATCTGCAATGTAGCTCCAGCTATTTTAAAAATTGATTGCAGTGATGTGGGTTCTGTTGTTGCCATTTGGTTGTCCTGTGACTTTCGATAAATCACTTCATGCTTCTATGTTTCAGGGCTTTTTTTTGTCACTGCTATTAATTTCAATCACAACATTAGAGAAAAATATTTGCATTAGCCATGCACACTGAGGTAGCCAAGCAAATCCACCTCTTTGGGTTCCATTTAGTCAGTGGAGACAGGCAGGAACTTTCAAATATAATTATCCGTCCTGAGATGAAAGAATGGGCAGAATGAATTACCTTTAGGATATCTCTGCTTTGGACTTTCTAAATTAGAAGTTTACTTAGCAATTCTCATCTTAAATCTGCCAGCTTGTGTGCAATCACAGCACTTTTCCAGGAAGAGCTGATGGTTTTAAGATGATGTCTTCAAGAAAGTGAACAATTTATCACTTCCTTTAGTAATTTGTCCCAGTGTTGAGCAAGTGAGGTTATTTCAGATCTCTGCCTTTGAGTGCTTGACTAACTTCCAGCTGATGTTTTACATTTTGCTTTTCTCTTTTCAGTCACATGAACTTGAAACCAACAATGGCACAAGACTCCAGGATACTTCTTTTCCGGAGTTTTTATAGCTCCTCAGGGAATGGTCACAGCCCCAAGCCTGACAGAGCTCCATAAGTGTTTGGACAAAGCTCTCAGGCACAGGGTGGGATTCTTGGGGTTGTCTTGTGCAGGGCCAGGAGCTGGACTAGATGGTCCTTGTGGGTCCCTTCCAGGTCAGGATATTCCATGATTTCAAGACAAATGAAAGCCACAGCTTCACTGAGATGTGGGTCCTCTCCAGGGGTAACAGAATAGTGAGAGCAAGAGAGCAGAGATGCTCTGACCTGCTGATATTTTCCTTGTCCTCAATATGAGGGTTTGTCTCTATGCATCAGTTTGCTTAGAAAGCAGTCACTGTGTCCTGCTGGGGAGATTCATTTTTCTTTCTACATCAAAAAGAAAAAAACATTTAAAAGAGGACAGGGACTACAGACAGACAAACTTACTCCCAAAGTCTTTTGGAGAGGGAAGAAAATATTCACAGAAATGTGAATTTATAAATAAAGATATTGCATTAAAAAGGCATTTATAGTCAAGCTTTTCAAATAATTTCAATATTCTGAAAGAAATCAGATTTTTAGGAGATAGACAAATATCCTATTGCAGTAAGTAAATTGAGGTGTGTGGAAACAAATAAAGCATTTGCAGTTATTCCACGGAGTGTGTAAGAGCCATAAACAGAAACAGAACTCTTCTGATTTACCAGGTTTGCCACACAATGGACTTTATTCTTTAATCAAATGAGCAACAGGAAAGAACTGTTTTTATTAAGACAACAAAAATCCCTCATGTGGAGTTATAAAATTATCAGGAGGGAAATTGTTCTGATTTCTTTAACCAGACAGGCCGAAAGTTGCCAGCCTCCATAAAGTTGTTTCCTAATTTTGAGAGTCTATGTGAAACTCTGTTTGTGTGGAACCCTGCAGGCTCACTCCAGGGGAATTTGGTTCATACCTGTCAGAGACCAAACAATGAGGATGCTGAGGTGTATTTTTATTTTTTCCTGTGCTAGTATGGTGACACTGATTTCCAAACACATCATTCAGAGGAAACCAAAGCTGGAATAAATGCTCCTGCAATGTTTCCAGCAGCACTGATGTGGTGTCACTACTCTATTGAGAAATATCATTACTGAGCAAAACTAAGAAAACTGTAGTTGCAAAGATAGAAACAATTAATAAGTTTCTTCATGAGAAGAAATTTGAAAGGTAAAGAATAGATTAAGAAAATGAAGGAGAGAAAACAAATTGTAGTACTGCAGAATCAAGGTAATGATTAAAATCAGGATCTGATGAGAAGTAAAATGAACCAAATATAGGCAAATCACAAAACCTTATTATTGACACTTTATTATCATCAATGGCCACTGGAACTTACTATTATTATAGTCTTAGAAATGTTACAGTCTCACTACTGGCTAAATCATATGGTGTTTTTTCATTTATTTAGTGCCTAAAAATTTCCTTAAAAAGATTTGTAGAGAAGATATTTAAAATGCAGTTCATATCCCCAGATAAGTCTAAATGTGTTTAGGGCTTAATGTCTCAAAGAGGTAGCCTGAGTTTTTGTATTACTATGCAAAAGGAAACCATGGGGAAGAAAAAGCTTTGCAGATGTTCTCTTTGACTTGGGAATGTCCATTTCTGACAGGACTTGGGCTGTCTAATTTTCAACATTTGTATCATAATTCCTTGAGTATAATTAACGTCATATTTTCTGCCTTTTTCTAAGCCTTTAAATATATCTGAGTTAGAGACTGCCTTAAAGTATATTTTCCAAATACCTAAGCCCTGTCTTAAAAATTATCAAGGTTTTTATTATAGGATATTGTTATTTGGATTTGGACTTGATGATCCTTGTGGGTCCCTTCCAGCTCCAGATATTCTGTGCTCAGACAGCAGGAGGTGACTTTTGTGAAAAGTTCTTCATGACCTCCCGGTATAAAACTCTTCCTTATTTATCCAGAAACACTGTGGGGTTCATCCAATCCACCTGTAACCATCCAAGAGGTCACTTCTGATCTGAACCCGCATTCAAGTCGAGCCCCCTGGTCAATAGACAAAGAATCAACTCATCTCGCCTTGAAAAGTTGTTTTGAGGAGTGCCATGAACACCCTTCTGGAGATGCTTCCTTCATGGAAAACCGAGGGAGGCTGACAACTCTTTCACAGCAAGCTTGAATCACCTAATAGACAGAAATTGAGTGAAATTAATCCCTTGATGTATAAGGCTGAAGGACAACATGCCTGAAAACCCCACCATGGAAAAGTGAGGTCAGAGAAAGACAATAAATGTTATTTTACCAGCATGGAAAGGAGAAGCTGTGGAGGAATTGTTCATTTTGGTTAAAGGCAAAGCATTTTCCTGCCTTCTGAGTCACAGGGGTAGCTCGGAGTCTCCCGAGGTCACCAAATTTTGCCTGGAAACATCTTTAGCCATGCAGAATTTGGCATGCATTGCATGATGCTTCACAATGTGGGGACCCACTCCAACCTGAGAGAGCACTTCAAACACCATGAAAAGCTTTAGCAACTCTGGGACTTTTCCCAAAATGCCCTGTTTTCCTCAGACTAGCATTTCAGCCTGGACATCATCAAAGGAAGGCCCTGAACCTTGGAGTTTGCTCCTGCACTTGGCCCACACCAGCCTTTAGCCTATCAACTTGCAGGGTAGTGCATGAAGCTCATCTGTGTTCCCTGGTTTTTGCCTGAGGGGCTGGAGATGGGGAACATGTCTAGCTTATCCTGAGAGAGTCTATTTAAGGCAGACATTAGTCAGCATGTTTGCATTTTGTATTTAAATTATGTAAATGTGTTCAGAGACTGATGGGGGCCTATCTGACAAACCTAAAACCGAGTAAAGAAGAATAAGCGAAGCGCAGTGACATGAAAACGGAAAACCCAAATGAAAATGATTTTTCGGGGGATTTATGCACACACAAAAAAAGACAAAACCACAAACCCAAGGAGTTGGGGCAGGACAAAGTTCACAAATGAACCCTGGGAAGGATGAAGGGAGAGATTTCTTTTCTCATCTGTTCCCTGGTTTTCTCAGCCTGGAGCCTAAGGCACCCAGGAGTACAACAACCACAGGGAACATCCTCCCTCAAGGAAGCAGCAGGAGGAGTAAATGCTCTAACTGGCACCAAGGGCTTTTATACTCGTTGCTTCTCAGCACAGATCTTTAGGCATGGTTTTGTCTCAGATTAGGAAACCATGAGGACACGTGTCACGGACCAGCATGGGAGATGCAGTGGCAGAAAGGCAGCATGGCTGAGCTCAAGTTTCAGGAAAGTTTGGGATGACTCTCCCAGTGATGGCTTTTGGTCTTATTTCACCTGCCTGTGGCCAAATACTGACTAATGTGTAAATCCTGATATACATGAAGGAAAATGTGATGGTTGGGATGACCCTGATTTCCAAGAGGAGTCATTTGCCTCAAGCTCCTAACATCAGATAATAATTTTTGAATTTGAGATGATCCAAGAAGACTTGAAAGTGATACTTGGGGCTAAAATAAAGGGGTTTGATTGTTTCCTCCTCTCTCAAGTGTTAAATAACATTTTGACAGAACTGAAGCTACATCTGAAGATTCTCATTTGATAGAAATTTCCATTTGATTCTCATTTGATAGAAATTCTAAGCCAGAAAATAGTCATGTTTTGGCAACTAAAAACTGGAATTTTTTGAACACAAGAAAATGCAAACCAAAATCAAATATTTAGAATGTTTAGGTTTTTTTAGAGACAATTAGAACGAAAAAAGCATATTAAAATATTATCCTAGGAGAACTGAATTGGATTCTGACTAGCTACCAGATTCATTTGGCAATCACTATTTCTTTAGACTTTTGCCAAAAATATTTGGTTGCCTAATTGCTATATTTTTGAAGTTCTTTCATATCCATTATTCCCAACTTTTACACATTTATTGATTTCAGTCAGATATTTTTAAAAAAGCCAAACCCAATGTAACAAACAAAACAACACTGGTGACTTATGGTTTACAACAGGAACATTGGAGAACCCAAAGAAGAATTCACAAAGACTTCATTTGGTCAATCTGAAAACATGACAGCATTCAAGAAGCAATTAACTTATGTAGTGGAAGAAAAATTGAAACCCCAATTTGTACCATGTTATATTATTTTGCAATCTATAAATCACACATTAGAAAGCAGATCAAGGCAGCCTTGTGTCCTTTAATTCGGAGGTTCGTGGTTCATAATCATGAAAAGCTAAACTCCAGTGAGTGTATTTCTTCCCTCTTCACTATCGCTTTGTCAGTATGATTATTTGCAGATATTTGCATAAAAACAATCTAGGATCTGCTTAGGTCTTTTTTTATATACACTGTACTTGTAAGAACCACTTAACAGCAAGTGGATTACTTCCATGAGTAATCCTGCATCTACCTTCTTCCCCTCCAACCAACTCCCATGAACGAGGAAATTAAAATAATCAGGCAACAAAACCTGTTACTGACCTTACCATTTTATAGTGTTCATCTTATTTCCTATCCTGCATATAAGGATAAAGCAAGGACAAACATGTCTGTGTTTTACAAACTGAATGTAAACAATCTGGTGGAATGGGACTGAAGCTGAAAAAGAGAAAGTTTGGAACTAAACCAATGATTTTTATAACTAGCAGGGTTCTCAGTCCACATTATTGTCCACAATCACTGTATTATTTTTATGCATGGAATTAATGCAATTCCACATTACAGGTTCAATTCACTTCAAGGAATTTTTTTTCTATTACATCTTGGACCACTTCAAACCAGTATTTTTGCACTAGGAGCGCTGTGCTTTTGGTCTTGTAAAAGGTGAATAAGAGAAAAGAAATGCAGAACTCATTCCTGAAGGTCAGTGAAGCACAGTGAGCATTAATAGGAGGATCACAGGTGTTTTGTGGAGTTATTACCTCAGACTCACTGCTGTTTGCACTGGAATAGGAGGATGCTCTGGTAATGGAGAAAGTTAAAAGTTGTGGATAAATTTTCAAGTAAGCTGTTGTATTAATTATTACCTTTGACAGAAGCCATCAGCTGTGTAGTTTGCCTGCTTTAAATCTTGAATATTCCAATATCAGCCTGTCATAAAATTACTGTTAAAGAACAGATGTCTGGATTTTGGGGTCAAAGACAAGAGGGAGTTGGGTTTTTTCCCATGTATTGTCCCTTTATGCCCTTTTAAATGTGCATCTTAGGGACTGGCAGGAACTGCTTTTGTTTTTCAGGTTTTGGGGTTTTTTTCTTGTCTTGAAGTTGGATAAAACCCCCAAATCTCCTAAGTGTTCATCTATTAAAAATTTTATTAAAACAAAATTTGGGTAATTTGAAATATTTCATTTAAATAATTGTAAATTAAAAGATAATTTATCATTTATTCCTGAATTAGCGCTTTCAAATGAGAAGTCATTTTAAGATAAAAGTTCATAGAATCTTTGAGGTCATCAGCCCAGTACCACCACCACATTTGACAAGCTCTGATCATATAAAAATACATTTTCATTTTTCAAGTCTGCTTCTAAAAGTTTCATGGAAAAGGGAAAGTCATTAAAACTGCTTTCCCCAGCAATGTTTTTTTTCAGGATATTAATTAGGATTTGCCAACAAAACATCACAAAGTTTTTGTTACCAGTGTTATTTCTTGTGTAATGGAAGAATTATGCATAGTTACTATTGAAAAAATGACAGCTGAGGTTTTAAAATTGCTTCTGTTGCCAGCAGCCAGGACTTGAGAGCAAAAGTCTTACTGATGTGGGAGTTGGCTCCATTGAAAAGAGGAGGTTTGCCTCAGAGAACTGTTACAAGTCAAGATATGTATTAAAAGATGTCCAGAGTGGAAGCAAACTATATTTAACAAATATTTTATAAATATTGTGTAACCAACTCTATAACATTTTTTTCCTGGTTTCAGCAATCTGTCTGCAAACTCCTCACCTTAATTTGACACAATTAGTCTGAATTAATTTAAAATAGTGCTTTGGGGTGAGTGGGGCAGAGGGCTCGGCAGGAGTTCTTGGGGCAAGAAATTCTTAAATAGCAGAAACTAGGGTAGGTATATTGTAATTATCGTATGTCTGATTAAATTTATAACACATTTTTTCTCTTGCTAGAATATCAAGTATCACAATACTTACTTTCCCTATTTTGCATATTTTTCATCATCTTTGCCTTGAGTTCCAGCTATCAAAAAAGTGAAATTTAGAAAATAGAGAAGCCAAGCAAATTAGGAAATATTTCTTTCAAATCTAACATATTTTCAGAGGAAGAAAGGTGAAAAAATGCCCCATTTCTTACTTTGTCATCATTCTGCTTTCATATTTTTGAATCTGGAAATGCTTAGACATTTTTATCACAACAGAACATTTTTGTTGACTCTTTTTTTTGTTGTGCTGCTTTCCCATTTCACCCCACATAAAGAATTTGCTGCTGCTGTCTTTCTGGGAGAAGCCACAAACGGGAAGACAGTGTGGGAACAAGAATGTCAGACTATTATATAGACAAGGTTCTTTGCCTGGGGGCAAGAAAAAAAAGGGGAAAGAAAAAGAAAAGCACAAAACACTTGAAGAAAAATATGACATTTCTAAAAATCTTGAGTGGCAAGGAGAAAATGAGGAAATTATTATTCCTTGGCTCTCCCAACACAAGGGGGCATCAAATGGAGTTCTCAGGTAACATGGACAAAACAAATAAAAAAGGTGTTTATTTACTCAATGCAGAGTTAGGCTGGGCAGCTCTCTGCCACAAGAAAAAGTTGCTAAAATTGTATGTGGGTCCAGGTGAATATGGATTCCAAACCAACAACACAGGCTGAATTTAGAAAAAAATCAGGGAAAAAACCTCAGGGACAAGAATACCAAGATGCCACCAGTTTGTTGAAACTGGTTCAGAGCAGGGATTCCAACCTTGGTTGATGGATGGTTATTGGCTCTCCCCGAAATTAAAGGGAAAAAAGGAGATGATCCTTTTCCACCCATGATTTTAGAAAACTGACTGTGGCTCTTGAATTTATTTTTGCTTTTATTCTTTGATCTTCAGCAGGAGCTTTGATCTACACTTTTTACCTTTTGATGTCACTGGTGTAAGGAGAGGGAAAAAAAAGAAAAAGGCAAGATATTCAATATGTACAAATGGGTGTAGCTCCTAAAATGAGTTACAGAGTCGTTTGTACAATTAAGAATCTGGGTCAGTACTCAGAAATTTAGTTGAAAAGGGTGGAATTCAACTCCCTTAATTTTGTCTTTTTATGAGAAATTAGGTGTCTGCAACAAATGTCTTTAGTTGAACTCGTTACTGATTTATATTAGATGTCTGCTTCAGAAGAAGATGAATCACAGTCTGATTCTAAAGAGAAGTTCTGGATGTGTATTTGGCAGAATTAATTCCTTTTAAGAGGACATAAAGTAGAATCTGTAACCTTGAACTTTTATCAAATATGTACCTAAGAGTTGTTCAGTCTTTCTGTTTCCACTTTAACTGTTCATTGTTCCCCAAGAAAGATTTTAAAGAATGTCCTTTGTTTATGAAAATGAGCAGAGATGTTACCTCAGTGCTACAGTATTCAGCATTCAAAGAAAAATTCCTCTACCTATAAAAAATGGAAAATAATTGTTATATATAACAATGTAAAATTCCAAATAAAAAGAAAAAAACAAATTGGATTATAAATTTTGTTACAGTCTTGTAATTCAGCTGAGTTGAGTCAATAGATTGAATCTGTTTATTGTCTTTTGCAGGAAAATGGAGCTGTAAAGGAGCCTTTTATGATGAGTGTACATGAAGCATATATTTTTCACTGAAAGGTGTCAACTTCAGATTAAGTGAAAGGAAAAAAACAAACTCTTTTTTTTCCTCCCCCAAGCTTATTTTAAAAATATAGCCATTGTCCAGGATAGGCCCCCAGCACAAGCTTTGAAAGGAAAAGGCATAATAATTCTTAAGTATAACAAGAATTAATTAAAAAGTAAACTTTTTCTAGTGGAGGTTGTCCCTGCCCACAGCAGGGGGATGATCTTTAGGTCCCTTCCAATCCAAATTATACTCTGATTCTGTGATTAGGTACAGCCTAGAGCTCCAAGCATCCTCGTATCATTTGCAAAAAGCAACTAAAAGAAATGGGCCTTTTGTCAACAGATTGAACATCACTATCCAAAAACTCATCCCTCAGTCTAAAAACATAGGTGTCTGCAAATAGAAAGATCATCACAACTGCAAGATCACTGCACTGGGAGGTCCAGCCTGTGGTCCTTTTGGCTCAGTTCTCTGCCCAGTTTAGGAAGTCACATGCCACACTTGGCTGACGTGCCTTGGTTTTACCTCCTATTACCTCATCAAAAACAAATCAGTTTGACTCCGGGTAGCTCCACTACTGCAATAAAACTACAGTTATTCAGAACTACAGTGGGTGTTACCCAGGGCAATCAGGCCAAATTTACCCTGACACTCTGAGTGGTCGTGTGGCTCCTCCCCTGAGGTGAACTGCAATATTCAGGCTACATCCACACTATTGAACGCTCTTGCACTCCAAACCAGGTGGGCACATCCTAAATGCTTGTTAGAAATTATCAGTGCCCAAGGTAATTCCTCAACAGTGCCTGCAAATTGGCTGGAAGACATAGTTAAACTGAGCCAAAAAATCACTAGATATTTTCTAATAATGTAAAGGTGAAGACAATCAAATTTGGGTGCTGATACTGTCTGGCACAAAACAATACACAGAACAAGAAGGATATTTGAATGCTGAAGTTGGTCACTGATGGGATTTTGCTGTATATTTGACTACACTGAGTCTTCAAGAGGACACAGGGCATATGGGAGTCTGTGGTCACATAAAGTATCACTAAATTATACGTACTAGACTTGAAAATTACTGTATTGAGGTGTCAGGGTTCTTTCTGCATCTTTTATCTGCAGCTGATACAAACAGCCATATTAAGTTTCCTGCCAAACTCAGCAAGACAAAAAATAAGGCAAGAAAGGAACCACCACCACCAGAAGCTTAACACTGCTATGATTTTTGGTAAAACACTCCTGAGTGAGAAAAGGTTCATTGCTTTATGGGACAACTGTTTTTAATGCCAACTTGGAGACATATTACAAATTCAGACATTCAGGGGGCTTTTCTAATCCTCAACTGCAGTTTGTCAGTGCTTCAGGAATATTCCCTTGCTCCAATTGTTCATCCTCAGCAGGAGCTGGATTAGCAACATCAGAGTCTGCAGATGCGTATTGTTTCCCATTAGTCTCAGCTTGAGCCTGGTGTTATGTCCTTTTCATCAGGAACCTCCAACTCTAAGTCAGTGAACCAGGACTAATGATCCCAGCTTTCCTGGGAGACATCAGAGTCTGTGTACGTAATGTCCAGAGCTTTGGCTTCTGCTGCTGTTGGCCATTTAATGTGCTGCTTAAGCCTCAGACCACTTACTCCCCTCTGCAACATAAGCTGCAGCCTCCTCACAATGTTTCCAAGAAAATACACACTTGAATATCATTTTCGCTTCATCCTTTTGAATTTCTTTTATAGTTGCATCTGGCAGGAAAGACGGAGTGGGGGGGGTTAGGGCGGGGGGGAAAGAAAGAGAAAAAAGAATCAATTTGCAAACACTTAAATTTTGATGGCCGACATTTGCAGTTTTGCTAGCAGACTACCCTCAAATAAGAATTATTTACAAATCATTATTTGGCAGGAACGGGGGAGAAAAATGCCAGCATTCACTTTGATGAATAATATCTGAGGTAGATTATTCAGCCAAGTCTACTCAACAGTATCAGATGGAGAAGTGCTTTGTAAAGGTTACTTCTGTCCTTTTTTTCTCTCTGTTTTCTTGCTAACCCTGTTGGCCTCTCATAGATATCAAATTCGTGTTTCTATCTCAACACAGCGAATAAAGAGCTCCCTTTAGAAACAGACTTTTTTGATAGAGACAGGGATATTTCTGTAATGGAACCAGCAACTTGAACCTTCTGCTCTGGACTTTAATATGAACATATAAGACTTCCCCTGGCTGCCCTCCTTTTACAACCAGCTGCCTAAAAATATTTTTCATGCTTTGTGATACTAGGTGTATTTTTTAATGAAGGTTTAAAGAATTTCCTCCAAAGTTCCTCTGAAACCTGCACACCATAATATTCCAGTGAAGTCTGTTTCTTGATTTGCCAGGCTGTTTAAAAGGCTTGTAAGGCAGTGTTAGAGCAGAATTTCACTTTAATTGGCATTGCTCCTAGCTATTTAAGCAATGTGCTGAACTGTCTATCATCAAACCTGGGCAGCCAGAACAGTTTCTTACCGCCAACTTGATATTATCTAGAGTCAAACACTTACAGCCTAGATAGTGATGTTTGGGCTGTATTGAGGACTTTAGAAATCATTGTCTGTAATTGCCCCAGGTATGTTTCTTATTCTAAATGTTTTAGCTCGATACAGACCACCAATACGCAGAAAAAGAGAAAATCCTTTGGATAGCTGAGATTGTAACTTCTGGCATTTATTGCTATTGTGATAAGACACAGGGTTCTAATTAGGGATCAAGATTTTCTTTTTAATTGAGTGCTATCGAATTCCCCAAAAGGAGACTGACTTCCTGCTCTGGAAAGATTGAGATGAGAGAGGAGTTGGATATGGACAATGGGATGGACATACAAAGGTGCTTGTGTGGTTGGACTCAGAGAGTGATGGTTAACGGATCTCACTCAGCCTGGACGCCAGTGAGCAGCTCATGATCCCTCCTGGGACTTGTCCTGCTTAATTTCTGCATTGATGCCCTGAGGGAGGAGAGTCTGCTCTCAGCAAGGTGTCAGGTGATGCCAAACTGATGGGACCAGGATGGAGTCCAAGGCTGAGTTACAACCAGAGGGTTTCAGGCAGTGGGGACTGGTGAGCTGGCTGGAGCCTGATGGAACTCAACAAGGACGAATGGCCTGCACACAGGAAAGAAGAGCCTTTTGCAGCGGTGCAGGCTGGGCATTGAGAGATCCAGGGGCAGCTCTGTGGCCGATGCCCGCAGCGAGGGCTGGCAGCGACACGGGCCGACGGCGCCCTGGGCTGCACGGGCAGCAGCAGAGCCAGCAGCCAAGGACAGGGATCACCGCCGTTTATTCGGCACTCGGATCGCAAATGCTGTACTGCAGCTTCGGGCCCCGAATCCATGAAAGACTGACCAGCCATAGCATGTTCAAGGAGGGTCACAAGGGGGCTCAGGGCTGGAGCAGCTGCTTGGTGCAGGAACATGGTGGGATTGTTCAACCCAGAGCAGTGGCTGTTTGGAGATGCCTGAGATGTCATAGTACCTATGGTAAGGTTATCAGGAAGATCTAGCCAGGCTGTTCGTGTGGTGAGAGGCTGAGAGACAGTGGGAGTAACGGGAAACAAAATGAAGGAGAATTTCTTCCTGACAGAGGGGTATTGGGGCTACTCTTCCTGGGAGATTGGGCATCCTGCACACAGTAATCTGTGCTGACCCTCAAAATGACCCTGTTTTGAGCAGCTGGTTGGACTAAAGACCTCCTGATGTCCCTTCCAAGTTGAATTATCCGATGATCTTGGGATCTTGTGATTTCAGCCTAGGAGGAGGAAGAAAGTGCGACTTGGGGTTTACAGGCCATTGTTCTGATCTAAAAATCAGGGAATTCACTGGAAAAAAAATTCCTTTTAAATTTTTGTTTGTTTTGGATTACACTCAGAGTGAGAATGTCTGGATTCTGTTTTGATCTGGTGTTTCAAGCTGATGGCTCTTCAGATGACAGGACTCTGCATTTGCTTTAAGGATGTAAAATCATATAGCTGATACTATGAAAGGTGTTTCCTGTAAAAGGAAACTATTGCTTTATTGATAGTTATCCTAAGAAGGCACTTTAAAAATTGTCATTTCCTCTGTCTCTGAATGGTGTTTGACAGCAAATACATACTCAAATTATTTCCTCACACATACCCCCCAAAAATTCAAATTTCAATAATCTGCAATTTTCTCTTTATTCTATGGACAGAGATATATTTTCCACACAGGCATCTAAGCTTTCACATTGAGACTTTTATCCAGTATTTTCAAAGATATTATATTAACCAGGTTGTCAGGCAGCTGAGGGTCAGTATTTTCTCTGCTTGAGTCTCAGTATCAAGCTGTACAGTTTAAGGAGGGAATTGAAAGACAGGGTATTTTTGCCTCAACAATTTTCTGACTTTACCTGAAAAATTTATCATCACAAACACCCCTCATTAAATTAGTCTTCAATCCCAAGAAGTTCTGCATCAAACAACTGCTGGTTGTGTTAGATAAATGACTTGCAGGGACAACAAAAAATCATTTCCCATTACTGTAGGTACCAGTTTAACCTACTATTCATAGTCATTCTTTCCAGGGTTATCTCACATTCAGCCAGAGGAAGCTAAACTTAGTACAAAAGTGTAATAATTTAGGGTCTTGATATCATTCTCGTCAAGGATTTATTATCATCTTCCCCCCCTCCCCCCCACTAATTAGTTATGTAATTTCCTACATTAACAATGTTAATTACTTTGGTCAATCTTTTCTTATTCCTTCATCTCTGAGAAACTTTCCAAAACCTAAACACAAGAGCATCATCAGCTTCCTGACTCTGTCCTCCATGGAAAGTTTCTGGGGTAGCTCTGCCTTGGCAGGACCTCAACAAGCCTGAGAAAGCTTTACTACAAGGACATTCTTCCATTAGCAAGTGAAAAAATGCCAGGAACCATTCTCTCCAAGAAGCCAGTGCTGTGGCTGCTGTCATCCTATCAAACCCTCTTCAAAATACTTCCCTGCCATTTCAATGCTAGTATTTATGTCTAAGCTACTTTTTGGGAATGCACTTTGACACATCCCAAGTCTTACGCAGGACCTAGGAAGAGTTTCAGGATATTGTAGGTGTCCTGGATAAAAGTTGTGCCAGCAATCATGCTGGCAATGCAACAGGATGGATGGTCAAGCTTCAGTTTGTGTCTACAGACAAAGATTTTGTGCTCAGTCTTTAGAGGTTTTCACTGAAACCTTATTTACTGGCATAGGGCTTAATTTCTCTCGAATTTTAAGGAATTGCTCTTTTAATGCTGAATGACTAAATCCACTGTTGATTGTTCAGCACAGCAAAATCAGGTATATATTAAATCTTTGTATGGTTTTACACCAGGGCATTTTATGCTAAAACATGGGTGATTCTCTGGTACTTCCCGTTTAATTCAATTTTATGAATTTTTGTCTCTCAAAAATCAATTTTAAATGCTGATTATTAAATTCAGTGTTGCTAGAATCCACTTATTAAGCCTCAAAAACATTTCTGTCAAGTGGGCCATGTTTTCTGCTGAATTTTTACTGGAGTGCAAAGTGCACTTCATGCAGTCTCTGTGAGTTCCTCCCCACCATCTACTTTCACCTCATCTGTTTGTATTCCCTTTCCTCTTTAGGAAGCACTTTCGATGCAAATGCTACAGGCTTTTCTGGGCTGTTTGGTATTATGTGAGAAATCACCACTCCTGACCTCATACAGTGAAGCATCAGTAGTTTAACAGATTGGCAGGGACGGGACAAAGTGCACTAAGCCCCTGGAGGATATAAGTGTCTGTTTAGCCAACTTGAAAGCATCTTGACATTCTTTTGACCATTGCCACTATTTATTTTTCTGTAATAGCTCTGTCGCAGCACTAACTGCAGTAGACAGATTTGCTATGAATTTCCCTTGGTAGCTTATCATAGCCAGAGAGAAAGTTAATTTCCATACCTTTCCCTTTGTACATGAGCTTGTGTAATATAGAGTATCCATCTGCTTTTCTGAAAGCAGAGTAAAACACCTCTGCACTCTGAAACCTGGCTGCACCCACAGAGTTTCCTAACCTTAGCCCTCATCTTGCCAGAGCCTCGATGACACCTCCAGCATCTTAAAACCTTTCTGATCTCTCCCTTCAGGACATCAATGTCTTGCAATCCTCACCTTACAGAACTCAAGGATTGAAGAAAGGAGTGAATAATGGGAACACAGTGGGGAGCTGTTTGTTATTGCAATTATCCCCAATAGCCAAAGAGCACTTGGAGTTTTAATGAGTGAGCCCCTCTTTTTCTACTTAATGTTAGTTCATTATGATGATATTCTTGTTTACTGCTGATCCTCAAGACATTGCAAGGTGTTCTACAAAGGAGATCAGTAGATTTCCCTACATTTTACAGAGAATTAAGTTTTTGGACATGATCTCATCCCTGTCATCTGGCTAGGTTAAGAACAGAATACAGAAATCATAGGTCTTAATTAATTGGTTTTTTTCCCCTTCAAAATCACTTGAATGCTTATCCTAGAACTCACAGGTCCCAAAAGAGAGAGAAGTACAGTGTGCTTAATTACAATGGACTTAGTCCAAGCATAAATAAGTGCTTGTGCCTAAAATCAAACCTTCTATATAGGATTTAATAATAAATTTTCCACTAAGGGTACAGAAACAATATTTTTCTCAAAGAACAATACTCATGTCACATGAAACCCAGCAGTTATAGATGCAGCTCATGAAAAAGTAATACTGGTGTCCAGAGCCCTCAATCTTATTTTCAGTGAACGTCTTTTTTTGTTATAATAGGGAGGGAGTTTTAAGGCACAAATCACAATTAATTTTCCAATTCCCATTAAAAGAGTAAGAAAATTAAGTCCCTCTTGGTCTTTTCAAAACCTGCCCATTAGTTTTAACCTTTTTGTCAATCTCTTCTGACTTAACACAGAAGGCTACAGTGACTCTGCCATAACATTCTGATGTCTTTCACATTTTGAAAACATAAACCATGACCCCCCACACTAAATACAATTGTTATTTGTTCTCATAAAAGATTGGTAAAAAATCCAAAAAACAAGTGGTCAGCCATATTGTGTAAAGAAAAAGATTAAAAATGCCCCATTCTTTCTAAGATGTGCTATTCCAGTTTAACTTTTAGCTAATTACTGACTAATAAATAGCTCAAAAGTACATTCATTGAGGTCACTTCCGCTGTTTACCTCTCCAAAGGACTGGAATAATTCTGGTATTTCCTAGGTGCTCTCAATGCACATAGAAAAACATTAATGAGCCTTGTTTTCCAAAGAAAAGCAATGACAAAGTATTAGTGTCTCCTGTAACCTAGAATGAGGTGGCATTGGGGTTTTTTATGTGGTTGGTTGGTTGGTTTTGCTTTTTCCAAAGGAGTTGCGTGGTCTCTGGAGGTTCTCCACGGGTTGCCTCCCATTTTATTCCTAAAAAATTGCTGTCCTCTTCCTCTGTAGTATTTTTTAACTAGCTCAGTGCTTGTCGCACTGCTCACTCTCACCAAGGGGCTGCAGTTTTACTCCTGACTTTCCTCCTCTAATTACCCTCTGCAACAAGTTACCATTTGGCACGGCTTGTGGAGGAATTCTCTGAAAATGGACTGTGGCTACCTCAGAAGTGCCCATCCATCTGTGTTTACCATGAAACAGCCTCAAGGAGAAAGGCTGTGGCACCACAGAGCAAGCATTTTGTAAAACCATAAAAGTATTAAGGTGGAAAGGCAAAATATGGAATTTAAAACACGGATCAGTCTGTCAGCATGTGCTAGTTAATAGATCAGCCCGTGGGAATTTGTTTCTCACCACATACAATGCAGAGAGTCACAGAAGGTGCACCTGGAGCTGCACAGTACCTTGGATCTCTTATACAGCTCAAAAGTGTGAACGTCTCCAAAACACCAAAGTATTTTCCTATGACCCAGCATAATCCCCAGGGACTTCTGTCACCTCTATTCTCTGTGGTAGGATTTGAACATGCTTTATAAACAGGGCATTTTCCTTGCAAAGAGTAAGTGATGGTATATTGAAATTTTTGTGGAGGCTGAAATACTCACCTCAGTAAGACCTTTCTGGACGTCTTTAGAAAACCATCTGTCTCAGCTTGCTTATAACATAAAGGCCCTTCTAGCAAGAGCCTTCTGCTCACATGAACCCCAACACTTGTGGGCTGGGTCTAGAGCCACTCTTGAAAGGCTTTCTTTACTGTTCCACCATAATGAAGAGGAATGTACACACGAGAATTTGTAGAAGTGGATGTGTTTTAGTGATAACTGACAATGGCTGGATATGTGTATCTGATCTATACTGGGGGCACACAACAAGGAACCTCTTCAGCTCCTCATTGGAAGGCAGAGAAATAAAAGAGGATCCTCCTGGAATGGTTTCATCAATGTTTATAATCTCACACCAACATTCCATTCTTGAGATGTACCCGTACCTCTGACATCTCTCTCAGCCTTTCTGACAGTGATAGACACCGTTCCTGGACTTTTTTTCATAGTGGATCTCCATTTATCTGCCAACTAAACTTTGCCTGCATGTCTCCATTCCCCTTCTCTCAAAGTATGTAGTTGAGATGTAATGAAACACAAGCTCACCTGGGTTTACCCCTTATTTTAGGTTTTCCCTGGAATTTTTTTGTCAGAAAGCTGCAATGCAGCTTGACACTTTCCACAAAAGAAGTGATCTTTCGTTTAGACAGGCAATGGCACAACCCCAGAGGAAAGCTGAGAAAAACAGACTTACTTGCATACTGATTCATGGTCTTCTGTAAAGTTCAGCCATTCCCCAGGATTTGTAGTTCAAAACAGGGTGAGATATTTGAAAATGTTTGATCTTTTCAATCAAATAATTAGGAGACGTCTTTTAAGCTCTGATTGTACACAAATTATGGAATAATAGAATGGTTTATGTTGGCACGGACCTTAAAGAGCATCTAATTCCAACCTCCTGCCATGGGCAGGGATAACTTCCACTAACCCAGGTTGCTCCAAGACCCATCCAATCTGGCGTCCCAGGACACTTCCAGGGGTGGGGCAGCCACAACTTTGGCTACCTGGATGTATATTTTTTGGGTTGCGATAGTCAACTTCTTGGAACAGGTCAGACTTTCTGGACACGGTTCATTTCACCCAATATTAGGCATCTAAAAAGTAAAGCCTTGTATTTGGGTAGAGGGGATTCACTGAGCCAGGGCTTTCCTGGCAATTAATTTAAAAAATAAATGTGCATTTCTAGAGAATAACTCATCTGACTCAGCTATCCTCTGCAGGGTGTTAAACACAACCTAGGAGTGCCTCTTTCTCACTGCCAATTGTAGACAGCCTACATGTCACAGGGTGGACATCACCTTATGACATTTCTGCCTGTTTCTGCAAAGCCCTGGTTCATGACTGAAGAGTCCAGATTTTTTAGCAATGGCATTAAAGCAGCTCTTAAAAGATTGGATCCATCTGCCTAATTTCACTTGGTTGAAAACAGAGCACATAGGATTTCTCTCTTTAGTGGGAAGAAACAGCTTTCAGAAGGTAACTTAGTCCGTGTAGCCCAATCTTTGGTCTTAAGATTGATTCCTTTAAACTTTTTCCCTTATTTTTCTCCACTGATTACAGACAGGAAGCAGATGCCCGTACTAGACACAAAGCCTAGCAATAAGCTGGTGACAGACAGGCATCAGGGTATTTTCCCTCAGACAATCCCACCCTAAATCACCAATCTAAAACCGGGAGGAATGAGCCCTGTGTAGGAGATGTCTGTTCTCTCCCTTCTCTGTAGAGATAATCTTAAGTAGCCTCCTGGAAGTTTAAAGAAGCTCAGCAAGGACTTGAAGAAAAAGGAAAGTTCTTTGCAGTGTATAAATGTTATGCTTTTAAAACATTTGGCTGGCAAATATTCAGCTTTCATTTTCTCTCTTTTCTTCTCCACCCTTTTTTCCTTTCCTGCCCTTTTTCCTTTTTTGCAACTCAAAAACAAAGCCTGAGGAAGGGAAAATAAAAAGGTCTGGGATATCAAACCTAAAAGAGCAACTTACAATAAAATAAAAAATCTTGTTTGCTTTTCTGAGAAGAACAAGAGGAATGTTTCCTAGAAGCAGGGAATTGGCTTATGAAATTGTCATACTACAAAAAAAAAAGGGGTTTACTTTGTTTTTTCCCAGCCTCATTATTCACTTGTTAAACCTAAGCAGCCTAACTAGTGAGATGTGAGGGAGAGATTAGAGATGGAGACAAAGTTTGCACCTTAAGGTTTATAATCAGAGTAAAAATTGTTTTCAGCTTGATCCATAAATGGTTATTATCAGCCAAGGAAAATGAGGAAGTGTAGATCAGAGACACATGTATTTAAAGGCATTGGGGCAGCCAGGGTCAGACCCCCTTTCTGCAAAGAGCTCAGGCATCTACTTAAATTCCTGTGATCCACTGAGAGACAAATGCCTTTTTTGTTATGCACACATGGATTTGCTCTTCCTGTCTGAACCAGCTCTTGAACTTAAATACAGCCCTTCAAGGTCCCAGTTTACCTTCTCAATGGACATTTCTATTCCTGCCTTCCTCCTGTTTGCCAGCCCTTGTACTGGATTGGCAAAGGCATAAGCAAAGTCTAAGCAGGGGGCAGATGGTGGTGTTCAGTGTGAGCACAGATCTCAATGCTCAGAGACCACATAAAGTTCAGTTTGGCATTCCCAGGCTCTGTTTCTGCCTGAAAATACTTTCACAGCATAGTTTCTTAGTATTTGGACAGTGTGTGGAAGAGTCTATCCCAGTCAGTAATCCCCAATCACAACATGGGAACAAGTAATTTATTATCAAAGTACATTCCTTTCTAAATTAACACAAAAAGAAAATGAAAGACAATCAGTGCAGAAGCAACACTGATGTTTTCTAGAGAAAAAACTCCAAACTCTGATCCACATGCAGTCATCGTATAATTGCTCCTGATTAATTACTGTAATGATATGTAGAGTTTTAAAAATTAGTCACAGTTTCTTAGCTTCATACCTGGCAATAGTATGGAAATTAGTCATAGAAATGTAGAAAAAAAGAATTTTTTAGGTTGGAAAAGTCCTTCAAGATCATCAAGTCCAACCATAAACCCAGAACTGCCACGTCCACCACTAGACCATGTCCCTCAGTGCCACAACTACACAACTTCTAAATATCTCCAGGGATGGTGACTCTACCACTTCCCTGGGCAGCCTGTTCCAATATCTGACCATGCTTTCAGTGAAGAATTTTTCCCTAATATCCACGCTAACCCTCCCCTGACACAGCTTGAGGCCATTTCCTCTTGTCCTGTCCCTTGTTCCCTGGGAGCAGAGCCCGACCCCCACCTGGCTCCACCCTCCTGTCAGGGAGTTGTGGAGAGTGAGAAGGCTCACCTTTGCCTGTCTGTTATGGCAGTGGCCAGATGAAGTTCTAGTGGGGTTTTGGCCCTTTTAATTTTCTCCTGGAGTTGCAGCCAAAGCTCTCTGTTCATCCAGGTCAATCTTCCTCCCCACCAGCTTGTGTTTTGGGACATGGAAACAGATGCCTCTGCTAGTGTCCTTCTTAAAGAAAGTCCAGCCTTCCTGGACTCCTTTGCCCTTCAGGAATGCTTCCCAAGGGAATCTCTCGACCATCTCCTAAACTGGCCAAAATCTGCCCTCTGGAAGTGCACGGCAGTGATTTTGCTGACTGCTCTACTTGCTTCTCCAGGAACCGAAACCTCTCTCATTTCCTGATCCCCAAACAGCCTCTGACCAACACATCCTTCTCTGTTCACAAACAGCAGGTCCAGCGGGCACCTTCCCCGGCTGGGTCCCTCACCAGCTCTGTCAGGGAGTTCTCATCCACAAACTCCAGGAATTTCCTAGATTATTTCCTCTATTCTGTGTTGCATTTCCAGCAGAATCTTGTAAGTGGAAATCCCACACCAGGACAAGGATTGTGCAACTTCTCCAAACTTGGTATAGAGCATTTATATAGAAATAGACTCTTCCCTTTTGAAGGCAACATAAATTTATTGGAGTTGTCTTAATAAAAACCTCTACATTTTTAAGGTAGAAGAAATATAGTCTCAGAACAAATCCCATCACATTGTTACAGTCACTTTTGATGCTTTTTTTATAGCTAAAAGTGCATAGTGGAGACTTTTCTTTGTGCTAAGAGAACTCACCTCATTGCCATCACTCGTCTCTTTTTTTTCATGACACTAAATGTTCAGTTAACCTTCGCAGCATTTTATAACAATCAATTCTTCCTTAAATCTCCAAAGCAAGACCTACCCCTTGTGAAAAGAGATAAAAATATTCAAGCCTCATAATAATAATAATAATTTTAAAACATCCAGTCCCAAGCTGACAAATAAGAGACAAAACCTCTGCTCCTCTGGTTAGCCTGGCCAACATATGCAACTAATTCTCAGAGAGGTTTTCTGGAAAACCGGTGACAAGATAGGTACTGTGGGCTAGCCCCGGGCAGTCAGCAGTGGCAGAACGCTTCACACAGCCTCATGTGTAAAGTTTCTGAACTGACACAAAGCTTAATGGAAGTGAACCCTGACAACTGTGGCCAACCGACTGTAAGTGACATTCCGGGTGCCTTGCCACTCCGCATCCGTCCTCCTTCCCCTGCTCCCCCCCTTCCCCTCCTGCCTCTCCCCCTTGAAGGTATAATGTCTCCGGTGGGAAGCCCTGATGCTGAAACGCCTCGCTCTCTTTGTCAGGTGATTTGCCTGCTCCCAGCTCCCGTGTCATCAGCGCGGATTCCTTAGGACGGGAGAGTGCCCGGACTCACTTTTGGAAGGCAGCTAACAAGCACAGGGATGCTCCGGCAAAGAGCAGGCTGAGATTGGGTCTGAACGCTCTCTCTGCTTACCCTGATGTTACTGAAGCCAGAGAAAGCTGTTTGGGGGAGAAAATCCCCATCTCAGGTGCTGAGAGTGTCTAATAAGCCCCCATAAAACAAACGTTTTTTGCATCTCATGCTTAAATCTGGATTTTAAAATTTAGGAGCTGACTTGAGCTGTCTCACTGCATCAATAGACAGCTTTGTGTGGAGTATTTTTGAGCAGGCTCCTGCCTCCCTTTGAAGGCAGGGAAATCAGCCTGTTTGTATATAGCAAAGTATGGATCTCTCTCCAGTGCTAATGCCTCGTAGCACATCGATCACTTCTCCTCAGAGGGTTTGAAAGCACTTTGCAAGCGCTGGGAATAGCAGGAGGTGTGTAACAGAAGTCTGCTTTTGTTGGGTCTTGCACAAGCACATGAAAGCAAAGCCCTGTCCTCAAAAATGCACACTCTACGTGGATAAGGCAGGCAAAGTTGATAAGGAAAAGAAATACAGGAGGTTTAATGAAGGCTGTTATCATGTAGGTGCTGGAATTGTAAACAAGCACAACTCAGCTCTCAGGAGTGAAATATGAAATTCTTCCTGCTAAACCAGTTTGCCCTGGCCCTGCAATTCCTACACAAAATACTGATGTATCATTTCCACAGACAGGAAAAATGAGCAAAACCAGATAAAACTGTTTTGGGTTTTGGGAGTTTTTTTTGGTTTGGTTTGGGTTTTTTGGGGGGGGGGGCTGTTGGTTTTTTGGGGGGTTTTTTTGTTTTTTTGGGTTTTTTTTCCTGAAAGGAAAGAAAATCTCCTTCTCCTCTAATAATTATTATCTATCTACTCCAGTTGCAGAATCTCAGCATAGTTTTATGAACTATTCCAGCATTTCACAGCAATGTCATGATCTCACAGTATATGGAAATGGTTTTTTAGGGTAACTGCTCCTAGAAGTACACACTTTGTATAGAAAAATCTCAATTTTTAGTTTTTTATTTTTTTAATGATTGACATTTACTAGGCTAGGCAGAAGAAGCATAAAATCTGAATATAGAGGGCTCTGAAAATTTGAGGAAAATACACTAAATGCTATGAATTGTAATGATTTTTGAATGGTTAATTGTGACAATGTCAGCAACCAGGTCAGGTGGTTTGAAGGTGAGTGCAGGCCACAGCTCTGTGAAACCTGCCATTGTGAATGTAAACTGTGAAGGATTTATGGCCTCAAGGTGTACCAAGCAGAACATCAGGAAGAATTTCTTCACTGAAAGAGAGGTTAAACTTTGGAATAAGCTGCCCAAGGAAGTGGTGGAATCACCATCTCATCCCTGGAAGTGTTCAAATAATGACTGGATGTGGCACACGTGCTATGGTGTAGTTGCCATGATGGTGTCGGGTCAAGGACTGGACTTGATGATCTTGGAAATCTCTTCCAACTTTAATGATTCAATGATTTTCTTCCTCCAGGTGTGGGCTTGTGTGAAAATCTGAGTGTTTTGCACCCAAGATACTCAGCAGCAATCATATATATCTATATATAGTCATATATATCTATACCTATTCAAAGACAAGCCCCTGCTGTTGGTCTTAAGAGCAGAGAATAATTGACAACAGGAATATAACCATCCATTGATAAACTTCCCTCTTTTCAGTCACTATAACCCTGGTTTTAATAGCTTGATTATTTCACTTATCTGCAGAGACATTGTAAGCAGCATTAACACTGCTCTACATTCATGGGTTTGTTTTTTTTGAGAATGTAGGAAAAGTTGTGAAGATGAAAATCCTGAGAGTTCAGTGAAGTGATTAATGGCTTATTATATAAAAGAAGCATTTAATCAATAAATTTGTACTGACCTTGGGGAAAACTAAACATAAAGTTAGGTTCTGTGTCTCTTGTAATCAGTGGTCTTCATTATGAAATTACTAATTGCTCTATTTGAGGAGAAAGAACCCCACAGCATATACTCAGCATATGCAGAATAAATACCTCACCCATAGAGCTGCCTCCAGCTCTGGAGTCCCCAGCACAGGAAGGACATGGAGCTGTTGGAGAGGGTCAAGAGGAGGCACCAGGATGATCAGAGGGATGGAGCAGCTCTGCTGTGAGGAAATGCTGAGAGAGTTGGGACTGTTCAGCCTGGAGAAGAGAAGCTTTGGGGTGCCCTAATTGTGACCTTCTAGTACCTGAAGGGAACCCACAGGAAAGATGGAGAGAGATTTTTTACAAGAGTGAGAGGACAAGGGGGAATGGCTTCAAACTGAAAGAGAATAGATTTATATTGGATATTCGGAAAAAAATTGCTCCCTGTGAAGATGGTGAGGCCCTGGCGCAGGTTGCCCAGGAAGCTGTGGCTGCCCCTGGACCCCTGGAAGTGTCCAAGGCCAGGCTGGATGGGGCTTGGGGCACCCTGGGATAGTGGAAGGTGTCCCTGCCCATGGCAGGGGAGTTAGAGTTAGATGATCTTTAAGGTCCCTTCCAACCCAAACCATTCTGGTGTTCTACATTTCTAGACCCAGCAGGAACGAAGAAGAAATACAGAGAGGAAGGCTTACTGGAGGGCTTAAAACTGCTCATGTAGTAGATCTTGCACCACAACTTTGCTTTTTAAAAACATATTGTCTATCAGAAAATAATTTTTAGGTAAAGGCTCCTACACCCACTAAAAATGCTTGATTTCGGACACCTCTGACACTGCTGGGTGTCATTTTTCTCTCTGTACTAGATTGCTTCTTCTACAGGAAGGACACTGCATGGCAAACAGGAAAGCTTTGCAAGTGACTGTGTGAACAGAACTATTTGTACTCAAAAATCTTTGGAGATGCAACAGAGATGTTTTAGCCAAGGTGACATAAAGAATCAGTAGCAGAGATTGAAATTCGGCTTGAGTCTGCTGAGTCCCATTCGAGTGCCCAAACAACGAGACCACCTTTTCCAACTGATGTTGAATCTGTCATCTGAGGCTTAAAATGTTCTGAGGTGACAGCAACTGACCCCAAACCCCCAGGTTTTATGTGAAAATATTTTCAAGTCTAAACAGTTATGTTAAATGAACCATTAAAAATTAAGCATTGAAATGAACTGACCTGAACAACGAACTAAAACATGCCTGAGGCATCAAACAGGTTTCTATTTTTTTCCTTTTATTTATGATGGGTGATGTGACAAAAGAATTCACTAAATTCTGAATACTAAATAAATTAGTCATAGCTCAAATGCCACTTCAATAATTTTTCCAGAGAACAACCTCCACAGGAGCTTTCCTCACTTGTGCCCCTTTGGCTCACCTGGTCCTTAAGATGACTCAAAAGTGGAGAAAACTGAGAGACGGTGAAATATAAAGAGTCCAAATGCCAAATCCACCAAAGTAGTTCATCGTCTGAGATAGAACTGGGTTAAAAGCTGGACACAAATGTCTGGAATTACATATATACCCTTATACCTCCAATCACAGGAGAATCTTTTTTTTTTTGTATCATGATTAATGTCATAGTATGGTATGCAGGTCCTTGCATTTTTGCCTCATTTCTTTTTCTGCAATAAAAATACTAGCAGCTATGAATACTTTTTTCTGTGACATATTTCCCAATTTTTTCACTGCAAAGTCAAGCAAACCCAAAAGAAATTTATATTCAGAAGTGCTCAAGTTTCTGCATATGCCTTAAATCTCTTCTGCTGCTGATCAGTTCAGTACAGAGAGTGGGGCAAGTCTGTGAGCTAAGAGTTGCTGCAGGGAGAGAAAGACAGGTGGAAGACTAGAGAAAACACAGACAGAAAGCAGGAAAATTAGAGCAGAAAGAACAAGGAGAAAACAGAAAAAAATAAAGAATGAGATGGGAGCAGATTCCCCCTTTGGGGCACAAACTTTCTTACTGGTTGTTATAGCTGAGGAATTCAGCAAGTACAAATGCTGAAGAATTTAAATTCTTTTTAAAGTCCACACTCACCCCTTGATGCCCTTCCTAAACACTCCAGACATGGATTTTTGTGTGGTCTTTACCTATTGATGGAGAGGCAGCCATCAGCTGAGTTCTCAACTTTAAACCTCCTCAAGGATCCACAGGAAATAGCTATGGATGGACAAAATCAGGGTGTCCAAAGTCTATACCCTGGCCTGCAAAACCTGGCTAAACAGCAATGCTGACTTGTGAAGTTGAAGTTTTGACTAAAAGAGCCCTCTTCTGCTATTCCTCTGGGATATTTTAGAAAACTTTGCATATTTTCCTTGGCTATCACTTCCCTGTTTTAGCCCTTTCTTTCTCTGAATGGAAGAAAACCAATATTCTCACACAGCTTTAAAAGAAATTTGAAAGTGTATTACAGAGGAAAGAGAAATGGGTAGATGAATAATTTTTTAATTATTTGGTACCTCGTCTTTGTCAGTCCTTTCCCTTCATAAAGCTCTTAGAGTTGCTTCTGTCCCTATCGCCCCCTTGTTATTGTGCTGATCAGCTGGAGTGGAGGCTTGTTTCATTTCATGGAATTGTGGGAACATTAAGGTTGGGAAGGTACTCCAGGATCATCAAGTCTTTGACCAAAAAGTGCAGCCTTCGAGGGATTTGATTTGCAGCTGATCAGTGTGGAGCATTGACTTCAGCAGTTCTTCTGGAGCAATGCCCATGGATGGTTCATCTCCAGCAGGCACTCATGTGAAGGTGAGAACCTCCTATCATGACTAGGCAGGATACACACACCTTGAGGCTCCAGAATTAGAGATTATGTTGGTTTTATCTAACTACCGCAGTGAAGGGAGCTTTAAAATGTGCTATCCTCACCTTTTATTTAATTACTTTTAAACTTGCATCAAAAGAAAAATGACTCATCACAAGGACTTCTCTGCTCCAGACAGATGAGTCACTCGCAGTCCTTGGGTTGATCCAAACTTCTTTGTGTTTTGTTCATCAGCTGGGAATTGTTTGAAGAGCTCAGTGTATAAAAGGGCCATGATCCCCTTTTGCTCTGCATATGTGCAATGGAAGAGGATGAAAGAAGAGAGTTGTTCCACAAGGATCTCTTTGGTGGGGAGAAAAAAAAGCTAGTGGAGAGCTCTATCTTTCAAAAGTTTTGCAATAATTTTCAGGTTTTGATGAAACTTTGCAATTCAGTTTTTCATTTTATCTGCCCTCATTGCAGATTACACCTGCTCTTCCTTTAGCCCTTTTCTTCCACAACCTAGTCAAAATAGATCTATTTTCCAGTACTTTCCTTTCTTACAATGTCCATTTTTATAAGGTGGTTTACATTGTAGCCTCTTTACACTTGGGGATATTCAAAAGACAGCTGGACATGGTCCTGTGTTACTGGCTCTAGGTGTCCCTGCTCGAGCAGGAGCATTGGACAAGTTGAACTCCAGAGCTTCCTTCCAGCCTCAACCATTCCCTGCCTCTAGAACTCTGTGATTCCCAGCTTCAGATTTCAGTATTCATATAAAATCTTCCCTTTCCCATTTATTTCTTGGGCTGTGTTGCTGAAAGGGCTTTCTGGAGAAGCAAAGTTATTCCCTGGCACGTGACAGGTTACAAATAAGCCCACCCTGCTTAGACTCATCCTGCTTTGAGCTGGATACACCTGGCCCGAGGACCGGGGCTGCCAGTTCCCTCCCCATGCTGTACAAAGCAGCAGCAGCCTTGGTGAGGAATGTTTGGTGGGCTACAATTTGTGACAGCTGCCCCCACTCCAGGGAGGTAAAACAGCCTCAAAGAGAATGAGAAATGCTCGAGGTCTCCTTCCCAAAGCTGTAAACGCTTCCCATCGCTCCAGCCACCTCCCACCAAAAAAGCTGAGTGTCTTGACAGAGAAATTTGAAATCTTGGCAACCTTCCATGGAGGAATATAATCTTTAAGGAGCCTCAAAACTGCCCTTGGGCAAATCCTCTTTTCATAGTCAAAATAATAATAATTAATGAAATTCCACAGTATTCAGAAAAAAGCCAAAGCTTTTAGAAAATCTCTGGGCTGCCATTTCCAATTATAAATTGCCATATCCAGTAACATCACCCTGATAAAGTGGAAGGCTGATCTGTACAGGCAAGCGAGGATGAATCTAAAGTTGAGATAATATCAGCACCTCTCCCTGAAGATATAAAATAAACTGCATCATTTTATTAAATTAACATATTAAAATAAAACAGCATCTCTGCCACTTCACCCAAACTAACGCAAAAGAGCTTAATATTTGATTATTAGATTCACCTCACTGTTTGGAGATGATGATTATTAACTCTTTCCAGTGAGAATACACCCGATATCTCAGTCTAACTGTCTGACAAATGCTTCCTAAAATTAAATATTTTTCTGAAAACAGAGACAAAGAAAGAAAATAAACAGGTAAAGCATTAAAATTCAGAGTGAAGTGGGGTTCTCATTTTAACAAAATGTTCTTTTTTTAGAGGTTTTAGAAGCAAACCACTCTTTGCCTCTCTAATTGCTAACGTACAATGACATCATTCCCAGGGTCAGATTAGGTCATCATTCAGGACTGCCATAGTAAAATCCAGTGGTTTTTAGTGTAGATTCATAGAGCCTTGAACATATTGGATTTTGCAGCACTGTAAATTTGACCTATGCAATGTTTTGCAAAAATTTTATATGATGTTCCAACCATCAAACTGTGGAATGCATTGATTGGTTCTTCTGATGTGGAAGGTTAAAAAAGTAACATTATTCAGTTAGGTGTAAAGTATATCTGAAATAAGACAATTTGCTTTTGTGGAAAGAGTCAAGAAGTACATCTAATGAGAGAATAGATTCTGTTTGTAGAATTGAAATAGTTAACCTAAAATCTCTAATATTTGCCCAAAACAATTAGAATTTTTTAACCTTTGCTTTTCTGCTCTGCTTTTCCTCTAATTTCAAAATTATAATCTGTGTTTGTAAAATGCCTTGTTGTCAATCTCCCTTTATTCTTTTGCCAGGACATTTACAACACAACATTTTTTTTCAGGGAATATGTCCACAATGACTAAACATATATCCCTATCATAATGAAGATAGGAATTAGTATTTGAATTTCTATACTGAAGTTTGAAAATCAAAGGGATTGTTTTTTACACTTAAGATGTAAAATGAGGGGAAGAAAGGAAAACATACTCCTCTTCTTGGATTTTCAGTAAGTTAGTCCAGAATTCATCGGCATATCCTGCATGTTTTTCTGTGCTTCCTAAATAGGGGAAAAAAAATCTATTAACATTATTCTTTTTAATTTTTTCTTTAATTTACAAGACAAGCTTTTCTTCAAAAATTGTGGATTTGAAGGACTGCTCCACTTCAGTCCCGTCTTTGCAGCATTTTGTTCAGACCAGTAACTGAGCTCAGACCAGGTCAGATCTGACTGAAATCCTTGGTCCCAGACCATTCCTGCTGCTTCTGGTATTGAGGAATCAGAGTCACAGAACGGTTTGGATTGGAAGGGAAAGGAAAGATCATCTGGTTTCAACCCTCCTGCCATGGGCAGGGATACCTTCCACAAGAGTGCCATGGGTTAATCCCAACCATCAGCCAAGCACCATGAATTCACTCACTCACTTCCTTACCAGCAGGATAAGGGGGAGAACTGGAAGGGTAAAAGCTGGAAAACTCATGGATTGAGATAAAAACAGCTTAACAGGGAAAGCAAAAGCCAAAGCTGCAAGCAAAGCAAAACAAGGAATTAACTCACTGCTTTCCAAAGGCCAGGCAGGTGTTCAGCAGTTTCCAGGAGGGCAAGGCCCCATCACGAGTAATGGTGACTTGGAAAGACAATCACTATCATTCCAAATGTCCCCCCTTCCTCCTTCTTCCCCTCACTTTATATACTGAGCATGATGCCACATGGTCGGGAACATCCCTTGGGTCAGTGGGGTCACCTGTCCTGGCTGTGTGTCCTCCCTTTCCCATGCACCCCCAGGCTCCTTGCCATCATGGCCATACAAGAAGCAGAAAAGGCCTTGGCTCTGCGTGAGCCCTTCTCAGCTATAACAAAAACATCTCCATATTATTACCACTGTATTCAGCACAAATCCCAAACACAGCCCCGTGCCAGCTACTGTGAAGAAAATTAACTCTACCCCAGCCAAAATCAGTACAGATTGCTCCAAACCCTGTCCAGCCTGGCCTTGGACACTTCCAGGGATGCAGCAGCCACAGCTTCTCTGGGCAACCTGTTCCAGTGCCTCAGCACCCTCACAGGGAAGAATTTCTTCCCAATATCCAACCTAAACCTACTCTTGTAAAGAGTTCCTCTCCACATTCCTTGTAGGAGCCTTGACCAAGCTGCGACTGGGCAGCTCTCACCGGCCTCGCCACCATTCCAGGTTATCGCCTATTCCAGTTTCTGGATCAGGCTTCTGACTTAAGAGGTGAACATTTCCCTCTGGGAAGGCAAAAGTCATCCCACATCGAAATTCCTGAGGGTAAATACTCTGGCCAGTGTCAGAGTGGTCGAATTTCCCCTTGTGAGATAGAGAGCATCCAGGGATGAACTCCAGAAGGAATCGACCCCAGTGGAAATGTGAAACATGCTGCTTTTAGACACCAAAACTGAACTGAGACAAATCCTGCCCCATCAACACGAAATGATCATTTTGAATAAATTGGTTTGTTATAAACAAATACCCAGTTGTGAACATGTCTTTTTCCAAAAAAAATGCAAAATTAGGTGACTTTTTCCTTCTTTTAGAAAGGAATTGAATTCCTGTATAGTTGATTAAAATGTTTATTAGCAGTACTGCCCTTTTGTCTCTTTTCTATCAAGTGACAAAGAAAAGAAGCAACACTCCATCATACCCTTGTACCCCAGCTACTGTTTTTGTCTAATATACAGGAAAACAGAGACATTCTAATTCACAAATACTTTTAAAAACAGTAGAAAGTCTCCATCAATTGTAATTTAAACATGTCCTTGTGTCCCAAAGTTAAAATATATCACCCTCAGCCTCCTAGAAATGTGCTTGTAGAGGGATGATTTATAAATCATTCAGTAACAGACGATGTTACAACTAAAGCAGTGGGAGTTTTGAAATACCTACATCAGATTAGGCTTGTGTTTATTTCAAAAAAAGCTCTGATCTACTTTGGATTTTTGGCAGGCACAACATGAGCCCAACATGAACTACTGTAAATCAAAGGCTTATTTGAAAGTCAAACTTGGAATGCTTCCAATCTCAATTAAAAAACATTTGATGTCTTTTGGACTTCAATTTTTTAAAAATAATTTTGTTCTTCTCATTTACCCTGTCCAGACCTGTCCATAACAAAGATCCCACCAGGAACTAATGAAATTGCAAATATTTTTATGTTTCCTTTATTTGTGGCCCCTTTTTAGAATGTATTTTTTCTCTGTGATAATATTTCAATAAACAAATTAAAAGAGAAAAATATTCACAGCCATCCACTTAAATTAGTCAAGATTAACATTTCATATGCATTGAATAGTTTATCTCAGACATAAGTGGCAGCAGAAAAGATAGAAATCAGGCAGCATTCAAAATCATGAAAGCTATTCGATGAAAGTTTTCGTGCCTTTTCTCCCTCATCCTTCCAAGATTATGTTACACAAATTAGTTATGAATAACTCAGCTGCATTTGTGTGGTCTAATACAAATCCACTAGCAAAAGAGCTGCCATTTAAAGTTTAAGAAACCCTAATAGACCAACTTTTTTGGTTAGATAATAAATACAAATGTCAGTGGGAGATATACTGAGAAAACATGTTCCATCCTGGAAAATACACTGCAGCTCTGGGCTTAGGCTCTCTGAGTTCTGTGATTCACATATTTTGCTACAATAGCCATTAGTGTTTCCATAAGTGTTATTTCATGGGTGCAAAGCCTCAGCCAGTCTTCACTTAAATTGTGTTGACACAGGATTGCAGCGAGATGCAACGTTAACCATCCTTCAACAGAACTAAAAGGTGTTTATTTCTGGACTTGATCCATATCTGTCTCAGCATTTTGTAGCTTGACTTGCCACGTTCAGTGACATTCAATAAATACCTCAGTGAAGTGAATGTCACATAATTTCAGGATATGTTCTTGGCTCTGAGCAGCCCAGAGTACCTAAGCCTTGTCACAGCTCTGTCAAATTTCAGAGCACGATACATTTCTGTGCTAGACCTTGCGCAAAACCCTGCAGTGAAAGGAACTTACTGAAACTTCCCCAGTACTTCTGTCTGATTATTTTCTGAGTTGGAGAAGCAAAATGAGAAGTTTTCAAAACGTAAAGGAGAAGCGAGACCCAGGAATGTGCAGTTTCATGACAAGGTATCTCGGCTTCAAAAACCTCAGTCTGAGTGCACCTGTGTGAGATGTATTTGTTACCTACAACTTTATATATTTTAAATGCCAGTGCTCAAACTGCTACGAGAGAGGTGAGCTGACTGGTGGCAGTGCCACAAGAGCGGGAATCAGTTAAAATTCCTGACTGGGTTCTGAGTTTTGTGATTCCAGACATGGTCTGTAGCACACCTCACCCATGTTTTCCCAATTAACTACAAACTGCTTACCTGATAAAGCGCCGTTCAGCTCCACGCTGGGGCAGCCGCAGTTCGGTGTCTCTAGAGCACCAACACAGGTCTCCGTCCTCAAACAAGGTGACAAAGCTCCCTTTACGGCCAATGCAGACCAGAGCAACACCATCAATAAGCAAGATTCTTTTCCCTTAACAGCATTGTAAGTCTTTCCTGATTTTGGCTACTCTCCGAGAGAATTTGGGTCTCGCTTAGATCCTTTCATTGTTTCTGCTGATTGTGGGACGGAGTCTTGTGTGTCTTAGGACACTGTGTTCCTATCACTAGGAAAACAAATCATCTTCAGACAATTGTCTTAAGATCTTTTTGAACTTTAGCCGTTTTGTGCCTCATTTTGTCATCCCTATCAGCAGTTTCTGCAAACGAGGTGTAAATTTCAACCTCCTGTCCTGATTACCAGAAGATAAGAGCCAGTATCTCCAGATCGACAAATCTTTAGCTACTGAGCCCTGCGGACAAGCCAAAGGAAAGCAATCATTGCAGAATCACGGGTGACATGACGGCTGAAGTGCTACAGTCGCGGGTTACGGAAATGGGTTAAGTGGTAAGCGACAAGAAGCTGTCACTCACAATTTTGCACCGTGTTTTCTCTTGTCCCCACGTCCTCAGCCCCACCTCTGAACTACAGACCACCTTTGTGCAGTGTCACCAAGCCTGAAAAAGTCCATGTCATTGTGCTGCCATTAAATGGTCTAAGGAATTCAAGCTGAAGTTTGGATAAATTGGGGGTTATCACCACACTCCTTGTTTGCTCTTTTGGGGCAGCCTACGTGGTAGGAGGATAAAAGATTTTATGGCAGTCATTAGAAGCTCTTTAGATGTCATTAGGAGGTCACTTTGGCTCTTTTTTATCACCCAATTCTTCTTCTGAGTCTCTTTTTGTTATACATGCCTTTCAATATCTCTTTGCAGCATTCCAACTACATATTTGAATATTGCAAAAGCTGTGAGTAAAACATTAGAACAAGAGAACACCAGATAAAAATTCCCATTTGTGGATACAAACCTCTTTAAATAGCCATTATATATTTTGATGATTTCTTAGCCTGTGGGTGCTATCACTGTAATTTGCAGTGTATAAGTTTTAATAAGTCAATTATAAATGTAATGTATGCTGCAAATATCACCACGGTAGCAGCTTAATAAACAGAGCCCTTTTTTAATCTTATCCTCAAAACAGAGTTAATGTACCACTCTTCTAATTTATAATCAAAATGCAAAACAAAATTCAGCTTAACAGTTGTAGTGTAGCTGAGGTGCTTCATATCATTAAATTGAAATACCTGAAGGCAAACCTGTTCTCTGACTGTAAAAGACGCTAACCAGCTCCATGTGTATATGTGGGTAATTCACACATTTGTGTCTGCATATGTATGTATCTGCATTTACTTCCACCTCATCTGCATTTACTTCTACCTACATTTTTAGATAGTTAGGAAACATATATACACATATTCCTCTGGAGTATATGATTTCTCAGCAAGGCACGAAGTTTATAGCAGAATGAATTTGTCATATCCACACGGCTCCAGTGCAGAAAAGGCATTTTGCAGAATGCGTGCTGAAATCTGGTTCTTAATAAGGTACAACAAAACCCCAAGGAAACTCACTCAGAGAGTCTCAGCCTTACATGAACATTATTATTATTTTTCTAATTCCCACAGCAGTCAAACCTATGTTCCTACAGGGTATTACAGCCATAACCCATCTTCCTAAAGTGCCCGAATTCTCTACATAGTCAACACTTCTGCCTTGGGAAAGGCCAGGTATGTGCCTGACAGCCAGGTAAGTGGAATAATAACTTTATAGAAAGCCTGAATCCTTGCTGATAGCTTTCATTTTGGAAAGTTAGTCATCTAAAAATGAGATGTCTACTCTATGTTATTCATCTAAGCTACTTCTCATTGGTGCGAGAAAGATTAATATTTCCAAAAGATTAATATTTCCATCTCTTCTGAGAAACCTGAAAGCTGAAGTTGCCTGAAGTGCTGATTTCTCTCCGCTAATTACACAGGAATCTTTGGTGATTAACGTAAACTGCACGCTTGAAACTGAGGTTGCTGCATTCCTTTCACTCCTTCATCCACAGTGTTACAGGGATGATCTGCTACGTAGCAAGTTCAGGATATTGCATGGATAACCCTTTGTATTTCATACATATGTCAGCTTATGGGAAATCAGATTTTCTGTTGTTCTTTTAACACTCAAGATACTTGATACAAATTTATTTCCACTGATGTCTTCTGAAAATAAAACAATTACATGAAGGCATAGTTCACATAGGATTGCTCAACCACCTTCAATGACTTTGTAGCTGTTATTTATAACACGGGCACATGGGTATAGACAGTATTTACTGGGAGGCAGCAGAATGAAGTTGTGGCAGAAGTTACACCCAAAAGATGCATCATACATTCTCACAGAAAAGTCCTTTTTTTCCCCTTTGCTTTGAGTGCTGATCTTATTCCCATTGCCATGATTAATCAGCATCCACTTTGAGTCCAGTAACATTACATTCTTTTCAAAGGTAATTGCATTTAAAGGATTGTGTGGGAAAATTTGAATTTGACTGAATGTATGAGATTACCATTTGTTATAAGATGGAGGCAAGTGACAGGAATGACACTGATTCAGGTGGTGACATGGCTAAACTCTCCAAAGACATCTGAAAAACCTTGTTTGATTTAATTTCAACTTTATCCCAGGGAAAGGGCCATACTAGGAAGAAAAAAGCATCAGAACAGTTCCAGATACCACCACTGAGCTGGTCTTTCCTCCCCTCAGACTGACATCTCTTAAACCCCAAAGGTAGGATTCAGAAAATGGTTTGATTTGGAAAGGACCTTAAAAGATCATGTAGTTCCAACTCCCTGACATGGAAGAGATAAGTGATCTTATATTAGACATTCAAATGATACTTGTCAACTTGTAAGCAGATTAGTTTTTTAGAAAGTCTTTCCTTTATAAAGGAAAAAGGAGTACTTTTAAGACAGAATTCATATGGTGTATTATGAATGTCTAGTTTAAGATAAGATGACTAGGAAGCTGAAAAAGCCAATTTCTCTCTTTTATAGGAGAGAGAGGCTAGAAAACCCTCAAGACATCAATGCCTATACTCAGTCCCTCTTCAGAGTGTAACTTGTCATGTTTTCAGAATGCTATTTGTCTTGTTCAGTACAGTCAGGTTCCTGTGCTCCCCTTTTCCCCTTTTTAGATGCATCTGTGATGCAGAGGGGCAGAGGCATAGCACACAGCATGCCAGCATTCCCTGCGAATCACTAGGAAGCTCGAGGGTCCATCCCCTACCTTTGTTCTACAGGAAATTTCTAAATTTCTAGCTCATGGACTACATCTCCTTTTTGTTTGGAAAGTGTTTAGAAGATGACCAAGGCTTGGATGTGTGGGTAACTTTTCTTGTGTGCAACAAAATATAAGAAATTTGTTGGGCTTGCAGGCTCAGAGGGAATGTCCTCACTCAGAAGGCTGGCCATGAACATGACCAGCACCATCTCCTTTCCATCAGTTTCAGCATCTGAGGGAGAAACGGGACATTGGGAAGAATTTTACTCTTTTATTTTATCAACACAGTAGTAACACTCTGGTACCACAGGGAGTGACTGAGAAACTTCATATCCAGTGTGACTAAAATGCACAATACCTCATGAAAAGGAGACACATTTTATGACCTATTCTCAGTTTTGGTTGGTGTCACACAAGGAAGATGCACTAGAAAAATGTTGACAGCCCCTGGAAGTCTTCTCAGGCTGCATAGAGATGAACTGATAAAAACAAGAAATGGTTTTGAATCAATATTGGATTTAGGAATTGCAATGGCAGAATAGAAGGAAATTTTAAAAATTATCTCTTCTATAGCTTCTGAAAATATATTTGATTTTTGGTAAATTTTTCTTTTTAACTGCCTTTATTTCATTTTTCCACCTGTACTCATTGAATCTGAACTTTTATGTGTCATATGAACAAGATGCATTTCAAATGCTGTCTACACAGACCATCCAAAATATGATAGTCTACAACAGTCACTGATGTGCTGTGCTAAGCAGCAAAACCTTTTGCAGGAAGGTTGAAGGGAAAACCCCAAACAGCTCAAATCAGAAAGCATTTGCTCTGAGAGATCACAGAAGTTAAATAGAGAAGTAAAGGACGTCACAAATTGCAAAATTCAAAACCCATAAAAGAGAGGTGTTGGGTTCAGCTGGGGTAAAATGCCATCACTCTGTTCCCAATTCCCAGTTCAAAAGCTTTGGACAGTAACCCAGGACATTCCAAGTATTGCCATCAAGCAAACCTCCTGCGAAGGCTCATTCAAAGTGTTCTGGTGAGAAATTTTTCTTTCAAATGGATGAAATTCCTATGAGAGCCAAGGAAATTTATCAAGGAGCTTTATTTATTTTCAAGACTAGAGGCAAAAAGTGGGCTTGCCGGTGAGAGGGTTAAACATAGAGTCTTGCGAGGGTTTCTGTGTTTCATCACTTTGCTTCTGAAAGTCAAAGAGCCTGAATTGCCCAGACTTTTCCTCTCATCCATGTCCTCAGCAGAAGCAGCAAGCCCAGCTCCTGAGTCATCAGTCTAGATGATGATATTATCCTCAGCTTTAGGAAACCTTTCTGTTTTCCTTATGCAGAGATAACTTTATCCCACCTCAGTGATAATTTCAGCCTACTCAAACCAAAAAAATAACCTAGTAAGAGATAAGTGAGGATGTGCCATGACTCACAGATCACTACTTTCCCGTCCACCCCTCTCCTCCTCTCAGCTCACCTTAAGCTTATGTGGAAATCTGGAGAACTTAATAAGAGGTATCAGAGATAATATTTTCCGACACTTGCAAAGCGTGCCTTGCCTTCCAGACAGGATTTCCTCAGTCTGCTCAGTTCTAGATAGGAAACCATCCTTCGGTCTGCCACTACCACTCAGGCACAACAAGGGAGAAAGGGGCATTACACAGAACATTTTCCACTGCTGTGCCGTATCTCATTTACTCTTGCTACTGAAATACACAACCTCTAATTAGCTCGTCCAGCTCCGCTCTTTCTTTTTTAATCTGAGATGGAAAAAGAAAAAAAAGTCATTTAAAACTGACTAACATTCATTAAAACTTGTAACTAGTTTGTTTATTGAAACCAGACGGCATTTCCTCCCCTTCCCAACCTGCCACTGTGTGGTATACTCACATATAAGGCATCAATAATTATACAATGCATTACAAATGAGCTTTTAAAGCCAGGATGCAAATTAGGAATGTAAATGTGGCTTCTAAATTGGCTATGTTAATATGAAATATGATTCTTTCTAATAGAGTGGGAGTAAGCCCCAGCGGTATTGATCTTTTCCCTTTTCTGCTTGAAACCCCCCAGTTAAGCAGCAGTGTCTTTTCACCTCCCCTCGCTGAGACTCATCTGGTCAAGTCGAACTCTTTCCTCTTATTTGCCTGTGCTGAGCCATGAGCACTAAATGAAGCGAGTAATTTGGTGCATTGTTGGGGGGGACGGGAGGAGGGGGACTGGGGAAGGGGGGCAGCTGACAGTGAATGGTGTCAGCTGCAGAGGCAGCAGAAAAAGCCGACATCTTAATAAAACAGCCTCGGGCAAAATCCCATTAAAGCCTTCAGAAGCTTGTTTCCCTGCAGTTGAGCAGGTAGGCGTCGTGCACTGCGTGGCAGCCCTGAGTGCTCTCTGGGAGCCCAGTTCAAAAAAAAAAATAGGGGGAAAAAAAATTGAGTGCTTTTTTTCACCCCTCCCTTTCCACCCCCCTGGTCTAAATCATCCACCAGCCTGTGCTCCTCAGAGTCATTTGCAAGGCAGAGAGGGAGGGAGGGAGGGCGAGGGAGCAGGGAGCGCGTGTGCCTTGATGTGCGGGGACTAAGTGCCTATGCAGCGGCAGGAGTGGCTGGCGAGAGCCGCTCGCCCATTACCGCTCCAGCGCAGACCTCGGGCTGACCTTCGGAGAGCACGGGGAGCGGGGGGACACGGGCGGAATGGCAATGAGGGGATGCGGCACCGCCGCCCGCCGCTGCCGCCAGCCCGGGCACGGTGGCACCTCTGGCCCGGCGGGACAGGGCGGTGGGAAGGCTGAGAACAATGGGAGAGGATAAAACTCTCCCCTAAATCTCCGCTGTTCTAGAATTAATTCCTGCTAGGTATCTGCGAGGAGAAATCACCCCGTGCGTGTTTTGCTTGAATGAGCAGCGGGTGGACATAATTCAGTTTTGATGAAGGTTCTGTGTGGCACTGAGGGACAGGACACCACAATGCCAGCGGCTGGACAAGCACACACAGCCAGGGAGATCATGGCTGCAATTAGCAAAAGACCCAGACACAATTAAAATACACAATTAAGATATTTTTCAACCACTTTTCAGCCTGGAGGTGCCTCTTCAGTGCCACACACATCCCTCGCTTGATGATGCTCCTTCTTCATAAATGACTTCTGGGTGTATGGACTTCTGGAGCATTTCTAGACACTATTTATACACAAGTTTAAATTGCAGAGGTCTGGTGGATATCGGCAGTTCAATGCACAGGGAGAACAATTCTGCCTGACTCACACCATCAAGCTGCTGATCTGACTCTAACAAAGCATGGCAGCCTCCTAAACAGATAGAGGATGCACTTTGTACATTTGAAAGACCAGTCAGGTCTCTTAAGAGAATACAGTCTGCTTTGGCTCAAGATCACTGTACCTCTGCATTGTATATTTAATGTTTGATGGGTGTCTGGCTAGGAAAAAAAAAATGTGGCTTTCTTAAGTTAAATCAATTTTATCTGTTCTGTCAAAACCATTTGGACTTACGAATGACCCTGTGCTGAAAAAATATCTTCAGTCATCTGGAACTTGGTGCAGCAGCTTTTGTTCAGCTTTCAATCATCTCTGCTGAGGGCAAGGAAACAAGAAGTCTGCTTGGCTCTTATTTTAGCCAAAAACTATAGTTAAATCTGTACATACTCTGACTTCATTTCCCTCTCTGTAAATCAGCAAGAGTAAGAGCCAAGCTTTTGTTTTGCCCAGCCTCTGCCAGAGGTTGTAATACTCAGGCAAGTATCAGAAGGAATAATCACATTTCTGACAAGGAGAAGACTCTTTAAGTTATGGCTGAATTGCTTTGGTTTAGCCAGCAACATGAGACCAAGTTGAGCCACCAACTGGGCACATTTCTTCAGTAGGAGCTTCTCTACATTTCAGTTTTTCCCTGGAGTTCAGCTAGAAAAATCTCAAATCATTTGTGTGCTCTGAATTCCTGCTTCTTTTTTCCCCTCTGTTCTTTTCCATCTTTATTCACTCTTTACCAATTCCTCATTTTTCCTATTTCCTTGCCTTCCCTGCTTTTTATTTTAAAATCTGTCTTTCTGCTCTGGAAAGTCCCAAAGCATTTTCCAGCCTGCAGTTTTAAAGTTTGATTCCCCCATGAGTGCACATCCACTGGCAGAAGTTGAACGAAAGGGATTATTCCCTCACCTCTGAAATGCAGTCACTTCTGAGGTAGAGCACTGCAGCCACTCTGCCTTCAACATGTGCCTTGGGTCTCTGGAGAGGGAATGAAGGATAACCTTTTCACCTGAAAGTACCTTTTTTAGGTAAGCTGAATATAACTCAGAATCAAGCTAGAATACCACAGTTAACACTTCTTTCTGAGCATATTTTAGGATTGTGACCAGAAATGTCAGAACAGTCCTTTGATGTCTTTCTATAGGACCTGTAAATGGAAACAGCAAAAGGTTCATCTTCCTCTTATATGAATGTGTATACTGTGTGTATATATTGCAACTGTGTGTGCATGTGTGTGTACACTCCAAGGTTTTGGAAGCAGAGCCTCCTGGAAACACAAACAGAAGCAAACAACCAGCAGGGAATGCCTTCACAATGGTAATCTTTTTAGTTCATGGGTGTTCCAGTGGATCTCATCATATTTGCAATGATTTTTAGTACCTCTGAGGAAAATCAAATAAAACTGTGTGGTGCAGCCCCAGTCAGGACTTCCTTTTCACAGTGTTCTGCACTGAGGTATTGCTATTCTGATGAGGTGACAGTAGGCACACAGTGCTTCCATCTTCTCTTTTAGGCTCTTTTGCTGGTTATGGATTGGTTCTGCAATTCAGTCGGGCTAAAACTCTATCAATAAATCTGCCTGTCCTCCATGCCTGTTAACTCTTTCCTTTGTATACACCCAACTCCCTTGCCCTTGTACAAGCTCCCTGGGTCATTAACTGTACCTACATCCATGAGTGCAGAAGTTCAGCTTCAGAGAGAATTTTTCTGCCTCCTACCTGAAGCTTCACCGTGGCCAAGGCAATCAGATGAACTCCTTCAGGTTTACAGAAGAAACCATGAAAGGGTCAGGAATGAGGTCAACTCAGAGAAGATGCCACCTTAGGTCTCGGGATTAGATGCCTCACTTGGATTACAAGAAGCCACTTCCATGCTTTGTAGTGTCCGGCTAAATCTTGTGAGCAGGTCACTATCTGATGCATTTCCTTGAGTGACACTGATGAAAAAAAAGGCAATATTTGAGGTTCTATGACTTTGTCTGCAATTTTATGGTGAGATGTTGTTGGGTGAATCAAAGCAGAACATCTCCAGATCTGGCTTTCTAAAATGCACATAGAGTTTGTGCCACACAGTCACTGGAGGGAGAGCAAAGTCTTTTTTTGGGAGCAGAAGTTACCTTTAAATGGGAAAAATCAGTAGAAAGATTGTGACAATTAATTTTTTTTTTTCTGTGTGAGTTAGAAAATTCAGATTCTGGATTCCTGACCCAGCTGCAAGAATCGGGAAAATCCTAGCATAGTTTTCCAGGCTTTTTTTTTCTCCTCAATATTCCATAGAGAGTAGAGAAGTAAATCTATCTTTGATGTATCCATTGGATGACCTTTAGATTAAACTTATTCTTGTATAGTTTATTTGATCTCCAAAGGGTGCAGGAAAATGTAGTTAATTGGTTTAAAACTCATGTAAATAAGGAACCTTAACAGTGGATGAGGTGTAAAAAGGACAAGCAAAATGTGTTTCTTTCCCACTTTTATCAGTCTAGTAGCGTGTTTACTACTGACAAAAGACCCAAAACAGCAAAAGGAAATCTGGCATCAACAGAGGGAACAATACTGGCTGAGTGGGGATACAGAGCCTTACTTTTCCTTAGATCTGTCAAACACACCCTGGCGTCTGTGTGCACACGCATAAATACATCTGTATGCAAAGATATGTAATGGCCTGTCTGTTATGTGTTTGTATACATTTGGATCAGGTGTAAACACCAAAGCAGCAAGGGTGCATTTGCATATTCAGGTACACTCATTGCTTGAAAAGCCACCAAAACCCCCTCCTCTGTGTCTATGTTCATGCTTCCACACTGACGTGCATAAAGCACACCCTTCTCCTCCTGTTTTTCCTTGTCAGAACACTTTAAAAGAAAACATGGAATTTGGTATTCCATCCTGGTGGAGAACTTAAATCTACAGTGCTATACTTTTTCTTTCCTTTTTTTTTTTTAACTGTAATCAATGAAGAGAAAGTGTTCCAATTTTCTTCAGCTGCTTATGTTAATTCCTGTGATAATTTCTTTGAAGTATCCGTAAGGAGATGTCTCTCAAGTGTGTAGTCCCTCACTGAGTTACCACCAGGGTTCTGTATTTGAGGATAGTGCAACAAAGAATTAGTCCAGCTCTGTACTGACCCACCAGAGACATGAGAAGGAGCAGAACCATGATTATGTGTTCTCTTACTGTGCTACAGGTATTAAAACCACAAATACATTGTCAGGTTGCATAAAGAAAGAGGTACCTCAAATAAAACTTTCCTGCATCATAAATACTAGGTATTTAATTTGCTGCATGAATTTTAAGTACCTTTTTCCATGGTCTATTTCCACTGAAGTCACAAGTAAATCTTTCACACTTTTCTGTATTTCTCATCATGTGAGAAATCCCATTGAATTCACAGGATGTATATGAGCAAATATTTAAGCTTCTACATGCACTTTCTTAGCAGGATCAAAGCCCAAGGTCAAATCTCATTTCCAAAAAGCTTCTTGCCTTGAAAATCAAAGCAGATTTAGTGTAAAAGAAATTCTCATTATTGCCTTCTCTTTCCATTCAGCCATGAAGTAACCCATAAGTCTTGGAAAAAAATAGTTTTTTCGGCATAGAAGGCTTCCAGAAGAAGGAAGATGAGGAACACAGGCCTGTATGAGATCCTGTTTGTCTCTAGACAAGATGATGGATGTGTGATTTCTTAATAATGGTGCAAAATACTATGTTTTAAAGACATGCATCTACAAACTCTTAATGAAAGAATTTTTCTGTGGTACCTCATTTGTTTTTCTGTCTTTAAAATGTCCCTTTAAGCTAATGCTCTAACCTAAGCAGCTCTATTCTGAAAAATGCTCAATATTTGAGCCAGTTTTATCTTATCATCTTTACATCCTGCCTTCCCTGTATTTTAAAAGGGTTGTTTTCCAAAAAAGGCCTGTGAAAACTCTTTCATGATTTTGGCACTTGAATTTCCTGGTATGAAGTGTGTTTTAGGTAGCACAGGAGGGAACCGTTCCCACCATTCTCACCAAGTTGCAACAGCCTTGGGGCTAATACCTGCAGGTTACTCCTTTGCTAGTGAATTAGTGTCAGGACAATGGAATCAGATGCCAAAATTAACTGTTTATAGAAATAAATAATTAGAGCAGTCCTTGACATCTTTTGGCGTGGACCAGCTTGCACTCACCCCCTTCGATTAATGAGCTGCTCTCAGCACTGTTCCAGAGGAGCAGAAGGATGAGACCAGCCTATTTTAAAAGATAAAACACGTTAATAAACATGGCCAGAGAGGAGGCTCTGGCAGTTTCCGTTTACTCAGAAGAGACTTTACCTTAAATTCCATCAAAATGCTTTGAACTGTCCTCAGACTGCCTGCCAGAGGGGGCTTTGCCTGCACCGCTCCCAAACGCTGGTCAAACCCCATGTGCAAATCAGATCCCAGCCGTCTCTTTCCTGGGAAAGCTCCAGGGTGGATTTTGGGGACAGAGAGACATGCAGGAGTCTCAGTATACCCACATGGATGCAAAGACATTTACACAAATATGTCCTCATCCAGAGTGGAATTTCAGAGTGCAACCATGATGCAAACAAATAGAAGAAAAATGAAAAACTTTTTGGTATTCCTGTTTGATTTGTGCATAGGGGATGTTAGAATGAGAAAAATAACTCCAACTGAATTCATAAATTCAAACAGCATTTTGTTGGAGTGTTTTTCTGGTTATAGGCAAACTAAGCATATGAATTCATATCCTCCACTGAGCAGTATCTATACAGTTACCGTAGAGCAATTTTGTCTTCAGATTAGTTAGGGGTAATTCTATTTTGGTTTATAAAGTCAATGGAGCATAACATTGTCACAGGATAGTGCTCTCCCACTGCTACCTCGTTTAAGCAATCAAGCAAAAAATAAAGCATATGTTACACCTTGTAATGTATTTCTCATTCTTGTATCCTTACACTATTTTCATTGTCATAATGATCCAGTATGTCTTTATCTGCTTGGACTTTTTATATAAGTTAGCTTCTCTCTAAGGTTTACAAATTAATAATTTAACCAACAGCCATGTACTATATATTATTTTTTCACCCAGAAGCACAGCCTTCCTGAGTTACAGTCCACAGAAGATAGTTCAGCTACAAGAGAAATGGCCTACATCTGACAGCAGACTCGGGCTGCTGTTCCGTGTCGCCTGCCTAATCCGTGCTGTGTTAGGTGAGCCTCAGTCACTGCGCTCTTCTCAAAAGAGTGACTTCCACAGACTGTTTCTGACATACACGAGAGCAGGAAGGCACCTGAGGCTGGTGTTCAGCAGGATTCCAGGGAAATAGCGTGTGACTCTCCTGTAGGAAATGAGAAATAATATCAACCCTTCTCTCACTCAGCTGAAAAAATGTGAGGGCAGGTTTATGCTTAAAGCATTTGATGCAGATCAAAATGACTGTGCTGAGTCCTTGGTTTAGCCCTGTGAGACTCTGGGTGAGAAACTTTGCTTCAGAAGCACTTAGGATGATGCTAAAACATGCCAAAACCTATGAAAATTTCTAAAAGTCTAAAAAGCCTAAAAATTTTCTAAAAGCCTAAAAGCCATTAGGAGTTATGGTCCTTATTAGTTCCCTTTTGCTTTATTACCATTAAGAAATAATTGCAAGGTGAAAAAAAGAGTAATTTTCCTCTCTCTACATTTTCTGTCTAGATGGAAAACATCATTGCTGACACACTTCATGCTATTACACATTCATGTTAATCTCTCTCATAAGCAGCTCAGAAAGGTGCTGCTGAGGCAATATAACCAAATAATAGGAATCTACATTCACAGTTTCAGAGCAAAGATGTGGAGTCTCAGTGAAGTTCCTTAAACATTATTGCCTCTAATGAAATTCTAAATACCCTACAGTGTCCACCTCTCCTCCATCCATCAGTGCAGAAGGGTATAAAACTCATCTATGTCCTGCATCACAGCTGCCACCCCACATTGGTGTTTCAACGTTGGTGTTTTATCCTTGGTCTTTTCAAATGGCACCAAATGTCAGTGCAGTCAGTCCTTGGTGTGCTCTCAATTTGTTCATCAGTAAAGACAGTTAGACTGAACCTTTTTCCTGAAGTTTTAATATAATTTGCCTTGTTATTCTCTGCTGGTGGTGTCACTAATGTGTTATTATTTTATAGAATGCTTTAAGAGATGTTTAGGGCTATATCTCCTGACTTTGTTCTTAAAGCCTTAAGAAGAACAAAATTACAAAATTTTGCTATGAGGGTGCTGAGGGTCTGGCACAGGTTGCCCAGAGAAGCTGTGGCTGCCTCATCCCTGGAAGTGTTCAAGATCAGGTTGGACAGGGCTTGGAGCAACCTGGGATAGTGGAAGGTGTCCCTGCCCATGGCTGGGAGTGGAATGAGATGATCTTTAAGGTCCTTTCCAACCCAAATCATTTTGTGATGCTTGCCCTGCTCTGTGGTATAGTGGCAGTAGTAGTAGATATGTTGCTGGAATTAATTTTTTTAGCTTGAATGGAATTGGGGAACCTGGGAAGTCTGAAATGCCGTTTGGAGTTCTGTGCTGTAAATGGAATGAACTTTTGTTTTGCTTTTTGTACAATATGTCAGAAACTTGACCCATGATCAGTACTCTCGAGGAGGGGAGAGAGAAGGCTGATGAAAGAAACACTGAGTTGTTGCAAAGCATATTTTTATTTCAGTAGGAAATAGAAGAGGCAAATTTCAGTTCTCCAAGTCCAGTCTGCAAAATTCTTATTCCTTTAAGCTGTGCCAGGATGTGAGGAGTGCATGGGAATTAACAGTCTGATATAACTTCGGAAACGTTCCTTCTTTGAAAAAGGGTCTGGTCCAGATGATCATCCAAGATTCCTTGCAACCTAAATGGTTCTATGGCTGAATTATTTTTCTTTCTCCACTTGGGAGCCCCATAGTGAATTAGCATATATGTGGTACTGGTGATCTGGAGCCTGAGCCTAGAAACAAAACAAAGTCAGTCAAATTAACTGCAGCATTTAGATGAAAAAAAATCCTTTGTCAAATTCACTGTTTTCTTTGTACATCTACAACCGAATTGCCATAATTTGATCCCTTTTTCAGCCAAGAGCTCAATGGAGGTCAATGTAACTCCAAGCTGTATTACAAGGGTTTTAACTCAGTTTCCAAGGCTAACTATATATGCAAGTCACAGACTCTTGATTTTGTACTGAGAAACCCAAGATTTTTTTTTTTCCCCTTTCAGAAGCCAGGACACTAATCCTAGGAAAAAAAAAAAAGGTATTGATCCCTTACCTATTAATTTAAAAATACGTGGTTTTGAACTCAAGCTGGCTTTGAGGAAGCTGTAATGAATACGAGTCACGATCCAGCATGCTTTACTTCTTTTGACTAATGCCCTTTTCCATAGGAACTGTGAAAGGGAAAAAATACCTTCTTTGGCGGTTATTCTTTCTTATTTATATACACACTCTGGGGCAAATGACTTTCCTGTCACTGGAGGGACATCAAAAAGGAAAGCAGTTGCAAATTTCTCACAGAGCTGAACTTCCTGGAATACTTTACTTGGCTTCCAGAAAAAAGTGGTTTCTTAGTTTCACTTGCTCCTTGAGGCAGGTGGAACTGAGAAATAGCTAAAGGGTGGTTCCATAGCTAAAGAATTGTCTAGAGTATTTTATCTTGATTTTTTAAAGTATTCAGATCTGTCTTTTCAGACTCGTTTACTATTAGTTGGACCTCCTGCTGACATTTTTATATATATGTATTTTTAGTTCCTTGCTTGAAACAATATAAGTGAGACTCATTTTCAAGAAGGTATTAAAGCTTCAATTTTTTTGTATTGGGTATTTTGAGATCAACATCTTGAGTTCAGCAGAAAATCTTAGGTTCACAAGAGGTCTTTCAAATTTAGATGCATTTGGTTTACTACTAATTTCTATTTATAATCAGGGGATGAGAGAGGGATTTTTATTTGTTTCTATTTCATCCCCTGAATATTAACATAAGACTTGATTCAGCATCTATTATATGATAATTCAAGTGGTGAAAATCCATTAAATATTGGTTATAATAGATCGCCAGTTAATTGAGTGAGAATTTTTTCCCCAAAAGATTTTATAAAGTTAATCATAGGTAGAAAATGACAATATTAAACAGTGCCAGTAAAAATTACAACAGCAGACATAAACATTTATCTCACTGAAACATGATTTCAGGCAAAACCTCCTCCCCTGTTACTAAGCTTTAGTTTTAAAAAGTAAATGTTCTGACTGGAGGTAATGCTCTCCAATGCTGTTCAATAATTTGAAAAATCCAGAAGAAAATAATCATAGAAGAACTTTGCAAAATTTTGCCCAGAAATGTATTCATTTCTGTTCTGGAAGATTATTGCATGGCCTTATGGGAGCAATGGGATGGGTACTTCTGGAGTCCCATTCACCCTTTGGAACAGATCACATTATCCATAAAGTATTAAAAACTTACTTCTTGGTAAGTGGTGATGGGATTTCTGTAGCTTCTCAGAAGATGAAATCCAGCTCTTTTACCAAATAGAATTGCACAGCCTACCCGGGACCTAAGAATAAATTTGGACTTTTGTATTTGGACCATATAATAAAGATTTTGTGCAGACCCCTGCAAAGTTTGGGCTTGTCTACTCTCCCACTTCAAGAGAGTTTGAACCTAATACCTTATCCCGTCTTTTTTCCACCAATAATTTCAGCCTTGCCCTAGGCCGATAGACCACCTCCAAATAATTTTTGGCTTCAGTGTCCAAGTGAGGGAAAAGGAAGAGTTCTTTCATTCCTGCAGGGTATATGCATATATATATACACTAGCCTGCTAGAAATATATATATATATATATATATAAATACGATTGTTATTAGATAATACTACTGGCTTACTGGGTATGTATATACATTTATAAAATATTTATATATATATATGTTTACACTATACTAGAGTGCTGGCTCCATGCAGCTGAGGGAAGTCCTTTCTTTGCTACTGAAATTTGAATCTCCCTACCTAACAGTATTCTTACCAAAGGCATTCCTACTGCTGGGGAGTTTAACTCTACTTACAGACCGTCTGATTCTGTGTGGCAGAGAGTATTTTCTCCAACAGATCCTAAATGCACTGTGAATGATCAAAGTGTTGACTAAAATTTATTACATGAGTCCAGTGTAGTTCTCTTTCCTTAGTGAAAGTCCTTCAGAGAGGTTTTTAAGAGCATTTGTCAAGAAGTGAGTCAGCGTTAGTACAGGGGGTTTAGAATTAAAATAAGGTAATTTTAACAGCAATTGTTCTTGGTCGATAATTTTTTCTCCCATGAGGGTGGTGAGGCCCTGGCACAGGTTTCCTGGAGAAGCTGTGGCTGCCCCATCCCTGCAAGTGGCCAAGGCCAGGCTGGATGGACCTTAGAGCAACCTGGGATAGTGGAAGGTGTCCCAGCCCAAGGCAGGGTTGGAACACATGGTATTTACAGCCTCCCTTCCAACTCAAACTGTTTGATTCTGTATGGTTGAACTTCTGGGTACATGGCTTAGTTTCACTGAGTGCTGTCACGCTACTCCAAGCTAGTAAAGAGTCCCACATGGTTTACTACACCTTCACTGCTCTGCTGTAACTGTTGCCACAACGCTAACGGTATACACAAAATACACCACATTAATGCACTTACATTTGTATTCAGGACAAACTACTAGTTCTAACCTAATTTCCTTGTAGATGTTACAGACCTCTAGTTTGACTACAGCAGTATCCTGCCCTTGCCTTCACCTTACACAAAAACCACCCTCTAATCTGATAAAAACCCACACATTTATTTTAGATTGCCAGACAAATTTTACTGGAAGCTGTTGCGAAGGGGGAAGGGAGGGTTTCTTTCCAAGGGCAACAAGCTGCCAGACAGCAGAAATTCAGATTTGGTCCCTAAGATGCTGGAGCAATTGAGCCAGGCTCGAATCTCTCCAAGGCATCGCTGCAACGATGTAAATATGAGAAGCCACAAAGGTGACCTAGAGTTGCCTTCCTCCTCCCATCTCTGAGGTGGAAAGTTTTCTGCTGTTGCCTCTAGATGTGGTTTCTGCCTACCCTCTCTCCATTTTCATCTTTGCCTACAGAAGTCTCCGTGGAGGCTGGTAGAAAGGGATGGCTGGGCACTGAGAACTTGTCATATTTACTACTTTATCCTCTACCAGTCTGCAGGGGGAAAAAAAGTTGCTGTGAAAGGTGAATAGATGGAGCGGGAAAGTGTCTGACTTTGGAAAGGAACATTTAGTACAGAGACTTTCAGACTTTATAAAATTTCAGCTACAGCTCTCTTCTCCTCCCCATACACAGACGAAATCCAGCCAGCATCTCAACCAACCTCTCAGAACCTTTTTCTGGCTTGAGGCTAATTGCAGCTCTGCATTCTGGGAAATACAGAGGGTGTCACAGCCATTGAAACCAAGTCTTAATTTGGACCCGCGTTCCCCCCTTATTAAGCTGTTGGTAATTTGGTGCATGAGAGGGCTGCTCCTGCGAGCAAGAGACACGGCCCCCTCTCCATCCTCTTATACTACAAAGCTTGCATTTTTCGTAGTGGATTAGCAAGTCTAGACATCCTATAAAATGTCAATGAACGTATGGATCTTCAGCGTATATTTCTCAGGAGAGCTCTGCTTGTTTGCAATGCCGCTCTCTCAGCCAGATCAATACAGCCACAACAGCCGTTTGCATTTTCTGTCAGAAAACAGAACCCCACTCGTTGGATTTTTTATTTTTTCTTCTTCTTTCCAAGGCAGTTAATCAAACAGTGGAGGTAGAGAAAACTGAGGGTGGGCGGGGAGTTGCATCGTATGCCGAGCACCCAGGGAAGCTGTGAATAAAGTGTTTTATTTTAATTATTATTACTAACCACGAAGGCATGATAAGAATTATCAGGAGAAAAATCATACCTCAGGGGCGAGACAAGGACTGGGGAAGAGCAGGGAAAGGAGGAGCAGCTGAGAGTGAGAACCCCCACGGGATGTGATTATCTCCTGATAACAACATCCGCAGACTTACTGCTATTATGAAATTTCATTTTTCAATTTTTTTTATATACACAGATACATATATAAATTATTTAGGTGAAGCCTTTCAATTCCCTGCAAACCACGAGTCTGCATTAAAATGCTTCAACTGTGAGATTCCCAGGTATATTAATTTCCACTCTTTGAGGATGTTGAGCAGTCCATCAGAATAAACTCTTCATCCTCGGCTGTTTTATGATATTATTACAATGTATTTTATTTGGGGAATGGTGGGTGGAACAGGTTTTCAGAGAAATAGACTTGTTTGGGTTCCATTTGGTTGCTGGAGGGGAAAACTCCACATAAAACTACTCTGGCTGTTCAGTAAGGCATCCTTATTTCTTGTTATTATTATTTTTTCCCCAGCACAGTTCTATTTCTTCTCTCCTTTTTAGAAGTCCCAAGTCCCCTCCCCATCTGCTTTAATAACGGCAAGGGGGGTTTGCAGTCACAAGACACAGGGACCTCAAGGACTGCATTCAGCTCTGTGTTTTGTATGTTGAGTTTTCTAGTAATTATCTATAAAAATGGGGAAGGGTTCATGCTTTTACTGAAATCAATTTCACAATTTCATTTGCAACTTAAAACTTTTTAGTGCTGAAAGATACTTTAAAAATCCACCTCATTTTTTTTGTTAGACTGGCCCAGATTATGTTTAGTTTTTTCTAATTTCTTTTTAATTTTTCCAGAAGCTTTTATTTCAATTCGAGGCCATGATTGCAGCTCACAGACGTAATTTTTTATTTAAGGTCATAGAATCACAGAATGGTTTGGGTTGGAAGGGACCTTAAAGATCATCTCATTCCGACCCTCTGCCATGGGTGGGGACACCGTACACTAGACCAGGTTTCTCAGGTGTCACTGCAAATCACAGGGATCACTTTGCTTGTTGGGTCAGCCTTAAAGCCCTTTGGATGTAGTGAAAAACTCTGTAGCAATTTTAACATGAGAACTTGGTGTCAGTCACATAAGAAGGTGGAGAATATTTTTCTCCCCTACACAATAAGCTCACAAATTCCTTTAATAATTTCTTCATTTGGTTGTTTTGATTTTTTGTAATCCCAAAAATGCAATAATAAGGGATAATACAGTGAAGTTTAATTGGCCAAAACTTTTGGTTCATAGAACACCCAAGATGCTGCACAGGATCAAGTGAGCTAAAACCTTTCCCATAACGTTTGGCATTCTTTTTCTCTTTTCTTGTCCACATGTTCTTTGAGCTATTCCCTTTTCTAAGTTATTCCCTATGGAATTATTTGGGGAAACCTACAGAAAGATTTGGGGGAAGATATTATACTAAGCCAACATAGAGTTTAGGGGAATTTTAAGTCAGTATAAAAAGACATTTGATACTCTTAGATCTATGGTTATAGTTTTGATATGGTCTCTTTTCTGTTTCATATCAGAATAAGTGAGAGCCTGGGAATGTAATATTCTGTTCCAGTTTGTTGTCTGATAAGGCTTCAACAATTATGTTTTGCTATTAAATGATTTGCAAAAGGGAATCCGACTTGGAAAGAGAAATTCTACATTCTGATGAAGGCAATATCGATTCTTACTTCCATTTCTGCATTTGCAGTAATTTCACTGCTTGATTTGTGTGTTGTTTTGATGATTTTTTATCTCTGCTGACATCTCTGGAGCAACTCCTGATACAGATTTGTTCAGGCAAAATCCCAATCAGCCCTGCAGAATTCACCTAATTGTTCCCCTTCACTAATGTAGCACACAGGCATAAAAAGTGAACTGAAGACAATGTTTCCTGGGCTTTTTTAAATCTACTTGAAGCATTTTCTGAGAAAGGAACCCAACGCTACTCCACTTTCAGTTAAATGAATGCTTTCTCTCAGCTGTAGAGATCACAATACAATTGCAACCTACGGACTCACTGATCTTAGTTGCTCTGATATCACTAAGAAAATCTTACACTGCTAAAAAGTAAAGATAATACTTCAGGTCCTCATCTCACATAACCTTCTTTAGCTCAGTTGAAATCAATGGCACCACATTTACTCAGTTCCAGGTGATGCTCTAGCTCACGATCAGTATCACAAGCCTGATGAGGTATCTACAGGCAAAAAAAAAAAAAAGTTAGAAAAAAGCCAACAAGAACATACATATACATATACGTGTGTATATATATATATATATACACATTTTTATATATGCTCTTAGGAATAAAGTTGAAGAAGATTCATGATTTTGGGAAACACCATAATTTTGTATATGAAGAGAGAAGGCCAGGCTTCTGGACCCCAGTCTGGGTGGATCCTGGCAGAGCAGTCACCCCTCTGCCCGTGAGCCTCAGAGAGTTCTGCAGAGAAGGGCGATACAATGGATGCTGCGCTGTTTCCATGCTCTAGGTGACCTGCTCTGGTTTGTTCCACCTAGTGCTGAATCACTGAGGGGTCTTGTTTAAAAGGCAGCAATAAGGTTTAGAAAAATAAGCTGGAAACCTTAAGGGGTCTAAGCAAATTTAATCGTAACAGATTTAGGAATATGATGTTGTGTTGATAGAAGCCCTAGCAGAGACACCAAACAGGTACATAGTCACGTATCACAGAATCACAGAATCCTTTTGGTTGGACAGAACCTCTGAGATCATTGAGCCCAAACTTTAAAAGCTGGAGCAAAGTATCAAATGTACTATTATTTCAAGTATCTGATGGATATGCAAATATTTTGCTTTGTTAGAGCACATAAACACTCACTCCAAACACCACTAAAAGACCTGATACAATATTGCTTCTATAAAAATGTTTCAAGCCAATTTGAAGCTGGACAGTGGAATGCTGTGACCGTAAACTGCTTTTCTTAAGAGGGCTTAGCTAATTTTCAGGAGGACAGGGATGCACTACACAGAGTTCAAAGGAATGCCACAAAACTGATGCACGGGTTGGAAAACAAACTCTGCGATATCAGGCTTAAGGAGCTCAACTCAGATTATCAAAGGGAGAGTGGAGAGGTGAGTTGATCACTGCATAAGGTGCTTCAAAATGTTTGATAGCAGGGAGCTTGACATCCCTGCTAACAAGGGCATAACAACATCCAGTGTCTGGAAGATGAAGTTTACATAAACACAGTTTATTTAAATAAGATGGAATTCGCTGGCACTGAGAGGTTGTGGCTTAGTGGTACCTGACCAGTGCAGATGCACTTGGCTTTTGGATCTTTTTTTTTAGTGTAATTTGACTTCTGTTTACCTGTATGTTTTGATTTAGGTGTTGGAATAATTATTTGGTCTGTGTCTGCAGCAGCAGGAGGAGGAATCCAAATGCCTACTTCAAGTATATGGAAGGAATCCATGGTGATATGTCTTTTGCACTTTCAGGAAGAATACTGTCTATATTTAGGCAATGTTTACAGTTCCATTTCATGTTTCTGAATTTTAACGTCATATTTGTTGCGAGAGAATTTTCTTTGAGGGAATATCTTGGCTGTTGATGATTTGCTTTCCTCTGAAATATAAGAGGTTGTTTGCAACTGGAAATGAGATATAAAATAAAAAATTATTTTGATCCCTGTTCTCTACATACTTGCCATCTACACTGAGCTGGATGTTTTGAGTGAGATTTGTTCCTATCAGTTCTTCAAGGATCTGACCTCCCGTAAGTCTATGGGATTTTTAGCACTTAAACTCTTCTCCCAACACATTTTGCCTTCTGCTTGTCTGTGTTGAATTTCATCTGCCATTGTGTTGCCCAATTACCTACAGTAGTTTAGTTAGGTCCATCTGGAGTTCCTACCAATCCTCTTGGGCCCGGATAACCTAAATAATTTTATGTCCGTGTCATAATAGCCATAAAATAATTCTGTGTCAAAACAATTTTGTAAATTGGTGTTTCAACATTTGTCCTGAGTGCAGCTGAACAAAACCCTTTGTGTATAGCTGCAGTCTTTGCGCCTCAAGGACTCCCCTATTATACACCTGTTCTTGACAGATTGAGGCCTAAACAGGAGAGCTTAGTCACATATTAACCAGCAGGAAGAAAGTCTCTCCTTTTTATTAATGCCTGCCTACGAGTTCAGTGTTTGGAATTCAGTCCTACCTATAAATCAACATCAGAGACTACAACCCAGTGTGTTCAAGAGCTTTGTTTAAACATCAAAAGAAGAACACAGACAAGCGCTATGGTAGAAATATAACTAATCACTTGCAAATACATCTTTCCTGTCAGTAGGAGCTTAACCTTTTTGTTTAATGTTACTGCAGGAAAATGCACTTATTTACAGTCTATCTATTTTCTTTAAAGCAATAGACAGGTTTGCTATGAAAAATGATCATATTTATTACTGCTATAACACAAAGAGGGTTTTAGAAGTGTTCAGTTGCAGGAAGATTTATGGAATCTTGGGAATTTCAAGGCTTCACAATGATTAATAAGAACAGGAATTACTGAGATTGCTGAACATATTTGGCCAGCCCGTCACTTGATAAAACGACAGTTTACTGAGAAGGAGAAATATTTGCAGGGCTTTAGCTTGTTTGTTGGCTAGTAATGAACACAACATGATTGCATGTGGCACATTGATTAGATCAAATTAACTTCACACTCTTCTCCTGGCTTTCTTAGCTCATAGGGGACTCCACTAGGATTTAGCCATAGTGTGCAGAAAATCCTAGAATCTATAGACCATTCCCTTTAATTTGAATGCTGCAGATTATGGATGAAAGATTGGTCACTTCTAGGATTTAAGACTTCAAAGGAAAGAAAAATAAAGAGAGACACAGAGGGGAAAAATACAAACAAAGAGCTCCTGTGAGAAAGAAGTGGAAATGCAGACTCCTACAAGATGTAGGGTTTGTTTGATAGAGCTCCTGAATCGGATTTTCCACTTACTCACACAAACTCCACTGAACTCAATGACATTACTCCTCTTTTACACATTGGGAAGGGAAAGCAGAATCAACTCCATTTTTCTACTGTAGCATAGTTCATTGCCAGCAAACACACACACAAAAAAAAGAGATCACAGCATTCCTAGTTTGCTTTCATCTTTTGGACTTGATGGTGTTTCAGTCAATACAAGTTTGTCATTGATCAGCAGCACGTGCTTTGTCAGCGGGATCAGGACCTCTGAATTCCTTGTAATCTGTTTTGTAGATAACAAAAAGCGCTCTTCCCAAAGGTGTGGGTTCTAATGCAGAAATAAATGAAAAACAAATGGCAGTACATTGGGTATAGGACCTTCCTTCAGATGATACAAATTTTCCTAGTTCTGTCCGGATACAAACCTTCAAGTGGGGTTGGTCAGCTCGAGAGTCTTCAGCCCCAAGTGGGAAACTGGATTGCATTGCGCTGCACTGCCCATCTTGGAATGCAAGATCTCAGCATCTGTTGTGGTTTAACGCCCGCAGGAAGCTGCTCGCTCACCTCCCCCGGTTCAGTGAGGGAGGGAATCAGAGGGGTAAAAATGAAGCAACTTGCTGGATGAAATAAGGACTGTTTTATAGGTAAAGCAAAAGCTGTGGGGAAAGGCAAAGCAAAATAAGGAATTCATTGCCCACTTTCCGTGGGCAGGCAGGTGTTCAGTCATGTCCAGGGAACAAGACTGGACTGTCTTGTTGTCCGCTTGAGGAGACAAATGCCATGAAGCTGGACATTCCCCACCCTTCCTCCTTCTTCCCAGCAGATTTTTTTGCCAACCATGACACCATCTGCTCTGGAATACCCCTTTGGTCAGTTGGGGTCAGCTCTGTCCCCTTCCAACTCCTTGTGCACTCCCAGCCTCCTCTCTGGTGGACTGGGGTGAGGAACAAAATGACTCTGACTCTGTGTAAGGCCTCTTTAGCAACAGCAAAAGCATCCTTGTGTTATCGACACTATTTCCAGCACAAATCCCAAACTCAGCCTCAGCTACTGTGAAGAACTTTACCCCAGCCAAAACCAGCACTGCCTATCCCTTGTGCTCAGGGGCAGATACACAGCCAACAGCCCTGTGCTGATGCACCAGAGGTGTCAGAGGACATGATGGAGCTGCCTCCACCCTCTTGGTGGCACATGCATTTATTCCTTTCCTCCATCTCACTTTTGGCCTCAGTACATATTTTCTCCTATCCCTCAGGAGCTTTGTGTCACTCAATTTGGCCCCCTCACTTCAACCCCACTATGAGTCAAGAGCACTGGCTCCTTTTTAGAAGTTTTTCACCTTCTGGAGAGGAAATGGAGTCCAAATACTGATGGCAGAAACCCCAACTTCCTCTTGAACTCAAGAAAAGAACTTCAGAGAGTAATTCACAACTAAATTAAGCAACAGCCATGTTCCTAAATTAGAAGCTATGAATTAGTTTATGTTTTCCATTCTTTAAGCCCTTCTTTTTCAGGTTTTGTTCTTTCTACTCTTTCCTACATTTTCTCTCCATTCTTAATGCTATCAGGTAACAGAGAGGTCTCTTCTTTCAGTCACTAGTTTCTGACTCTTCATATCTTTTCACCTCTGCTCTACTGCATATCTCAAAAATGAACTGAAAAACAAAATTATTACCTTCTACAGGCCTTTATTTCCCCATTTGAGCTTTTTCTAGTATTTTGGCCTAGTAGCTGTTTATTCCGTATTCCTATAGACCACTTCAGGCTCCAATTTAAATGAAAGCTGCCCTGATGAATGAGTCTGCCATGAATTGCCCCTGTCCTAATGTAAGCCACAGTGCTTTCATTTCCTGGAGTGCTAATGGTAAAAACACAGTACTAGTGAGCATCACAGGCTGTTCAATGCATTATAAATAAAGGTACATGCACTACAGTATTCAAGATAAAAGGTATTAAGCTTACTGTAGGGGTACTGTAAAATTTAGTGCTCTGTAGAATATGCTAGTAGTCCCTAAAACAGCAGTCAGATACACACCAGGCACAAAACCAAAGCAAATTCAGGAAAGAAACTGTCAATAGCACAAGCTCTAGAAACCTTCAAAGAGTTCAGGTCTGATCTATTTGCTCTTATTCAGTTACACTTTTTTTTTTTTTTTCCACGAGCTGCTCCACTGAAATCATGGTGTGGAAAAAAAGAAGTATTGTGCAATGTGGAACAAGTCAGCACCTGCAAACTCTGCAAAAGAACTCTTGCCAAAACCATGCTGCTTGACACCCCTTCGAGCTCCATAATCATCACATAAACACACACCCTCCTTGGGCTGTAACCCCTCTGGCAAGTTTTGCTCTGGGTTGATGTAGTGCCTGACCCTCCGGGATCCTGGGGAGTACAGCGTTCCAAGCTGCTACAGAGAATAAGTCTTGTCTGTGGCTTCAGATTATTGACTGCAAATTTTACGACGTTCAGCGAGGCCAAGTGCCAGGTCCTGCACTTGGGTTGCAACAGTCCCATGCAGTGCTGCAGGCTGGGACAGAATGGCTGGAAAGCTGGAAAAGGACCTGGGGGTGTTGGTGACGGCAGCTAAACCTGAGCCAGGTGTGCCCAGGTGGGCAAGAGGGCCGAATGCACCTGGGCTGTACCAGCAATAATGCCAGCATGACCAGGGCAGTGACTGTCCCCTGTGCTGGGCACTGGTGAGGGCACACCTGGAATCGTGGGGTCAGTTCTGGGCCCCTCATGACAACAAAGACCTTGAGGGGCTGGAGCAAGTCCAGGGAAGGGAACAGAGCTGGGGAAGGGTTTGGAGCACAAGTCTGATGAAGAGAAGCCCAGAGAGCTAGGGGGGGTTCAGCCTGGAGAAAATGAGGCTCAAGAGGGACCTTCTTTCTTTCTACAACTCCCTTACAGGAGGGTGGATCCAGGGTGGGGGGTGTTCTCCTCTTCCAGGTAGCAAGAGACAGGACAAGAGAAAGTGGCCTCAAGTGGCATGAGGAGACATTGAGATTGGATAATCTCATTACATGTGTGGGTTTTTACAGCAGAAAACAAAGTCCAGATGCAGAGCACTTTCCTTCCAACAAACATACTTTGTTATTGGTCTCTGATGTTCAGGTCTACAGCATTAGTTACATGAACAAAGCACTTGCTTTTGAATTCCCATTCATGTAGCCTCATAAAATTTGGTTTTGCCAAAATATCAAGAGTTGCTGATCACTATCTGGACCCTCATATGTCATTATTTAACTCTAAATTTCCTTTAAGTTACTGGAAATTTGCTATTTGCTCTGCAGTACTCTGCACCCCTCCTGTCACACCATTAAATCTTCAGACCTATTCAGATGTATTATTCACACTCTCATTGCTTCCAAATAGAGAATATCAGCTATAACTCAGCTGGGCCTCCATCCTGCAAAAAAATATACCTGTGTTATTCTCAGCACACAAGCAGAGAGGAAAAGCTGGAGAGAGCCTTTAGTCTTAAATTGTGCATACCTGCTTGTAGGATCATGGCTTCTGTCAGTAAGGGCTGAAATAGCAAAGTATCTTGGTCTAATTTATCACTTCTTTATGATTCCCTTTAAAAATGCAAGTTGATTTTAAAATAAAATGTCCTTCTGAAGTGGAAAGTTCAAACATTTAACTTGAAAAAGAAAAGTCTGTGCCCAGTCATTTAATGTTTCGTCTTTTCTAAAGCTTTATTTCAATGAAACTATTAAAAAAGTGTGGTTGAATTTGGGTGTATTTCTGTTCCTTCCAGGAAAATGCAGAGTTGAGTAGTTCCTGCCTCTGAACTGCTCAGCTACAAACTTGCACAAAGCCCAGGGGTTTATAATAGAAAAATAAGTATAAAATAAGGGCAAAAATAGGCTAAGTGAGCCCACCCATCCTAGTACAGTGGGGTCCAGTGTTACTTGAGAGCCCTCAGGACATCCAGGTCACCTAGGAGGATGACCAAGCATGAAGTAGGGTTACAGATACTCATTCCCTGCTGGAGCAGGAGGTCAGCAGGTGGCATTTCAAGTGTCATTAAACACCCCTGAGCTGTGTCCAACACATCTACATGACCATAGCTGTACTGGGTAACCAGCACACAACACTCAGCTTGCAGAGCAGGATCTGCTCATGAGATCATAGAATGGAATCATTTAGGCTGGAAAAGACCTCCATGATCATTAAGTCCCCTTAGATGGGGACATTAGGCCACCTGCTGGGAAGGGGCCATGTTGAAAGTGAAGGTTTCCTTCAAGGTGTACTCTCTGGCTGTTTGACCACCACTGTCTCCAACCCATACTCCAGATTCCACTGGTTGTTGGCTAAAAAAAACCATGCCAGGGAGGTCACACAGTGGAAGGAGCGGCTGAAAACTGAGGTGTAGCTCTGTAGGACCGAATAAATGCAAAATACAGAGCATTCCCAAAGCAGGGGATGTGACAGATCTGAGCACGTAGCAATCCTCAAAGCTGGGGAGAAAGGCTGAGACTCCAGATCTCTGATAACTTTCAACACTAGTAAAGCAAAAAAGAAATATACATCTATACATACATACACTGTGCCTCGATGTTAATGATTAAGGGAAAATTCTACTCTTTTATTTACGTCCTTGGAGTTTTCCAATAACCAGTCCACAAGCTGCGAGACAAACTTGCTTTCCAGTGGCCTGTGTGCAGACAGCCAAGCTCCAGCTGAGAGCCCTGTGCTTAAACACTGATCAGATTAAGGACCTGCAACATTCAAGCTGGAGCCCTTCGAGTGCAGACAGCGTGTCCAGAGGCAGAGGCCACTTGAACAATATGTGCCTGTGCATAAATCCACCATCCACTTCTGCCTGGCCGTGGGGCAATTGCCCATCCACTGAGAACAGGGCATTCCCTGCCACTCCGATTACCTCCTTCCCCTGCAGCCACTGGAGCTCCCAGAGATGCTTGAACGGAGGCGCTGGTTTTATGTGAATCAGAGCTGATGGTGCAGAGGCCTTTGGGAAATAATCAATTACTGTGTTAGAGCAGCGCCTGGTGCTGATGGAGATCTCTGCTGACAAAAGCCCTGCCCTCACAAGGTGCTCAGAGCTGGGTCCTCACTTTGCCTTTCACACCTTCCAGGACAGGGCATCCTGATGCAAACAGACCCAGCAGAGGTTTCAGCTGATCTGGCCTTCAGTGCAAATTGCTTGATTTACTCTGGCAATAGCAGGACTTGGCATCAGGACCTTAACTTGATTTTTTTGGAAATGAGCTGGGCCCAACACACTTTGATAGACCCTGTTATTAGGAAAGCTATGTAATTGCTCATAAGCAATTAATTGTCTTCTTATGCAGATTCAGCCATTATTATTTTTTTGCTTTGTTTTGTTTTAATTGCTGATGATCGTCTTATTTGTGCTTCTTTAGCTGAACTCCCTGATTGGAATATAAGGGCACTCTTGTGAGGCTTGTGAAACGAAATCCGCAGTGGAGCAACAACAATTCAGCCCTAAGCCCTTTCCCATTAGTGATAATAAACAGTAGCTAATCCTCAGCAACACTAAAGGACGCTTGAGCTTGCAGACTGTCATATCCTTTCAATGTGTTCTCCAAGAAAAGGCAAGGGGATAATAGTACAGTGCATCTCCTCCTAGTGGCAACGCAAGGGACATCACAAATTCACGGGATTCTACCACGGTGACAGGATGTCATTTCAATTGCCTTATTAACCATATGAAAAAATATATCACAACAGTGAGAAAACTTCTCAGTTATCTATATCTTACCCCTAAGGCTATTGTCATGAGCCAGTGGCATACTAAGGGAAGAGTACTAATTCAGTTGTCAGCTGCCTTGCCTATTAAACAGGAGGAAAAAATACCAGCAACAAAATTGAAACAAGTAATAAGGGTAAGAGAAAGGTCTGGATACCCTTGTCCACTCGATTTCTTGAATTAAACAAATACAATTACTTCTCCTGTTTGCCCTGTCACATAGCATTGTACTCGGAGTATCGTGCTGCCTTCTAATTGAGTATTTTCTCTGCTTAAAATGGTGCATGGATTGCACTTTAAAAACGTAAGTGCTGGAATATTATACTCCAAGTTCATGACCTGCATTGTAAACCATAAGAGGATGAGCAATGATCAGCTGAACTAAAACATGTTCAGGGGCTGGAAAGAGCAGGCTCACTGCTAAGGATTAAGGAAATCTGTTGGCTTCTCTGTAGATAATCTGGGTTGTTTGATTAACCATAGACAAACTCCTCATGGCAGGAGGTGAACAGTCTCCAGGTGCTTGTTCCACACAGATCAGAGAGCTTTCTAAGGCAATGAGAAGGTTGTCTGTGTCCCTGCAGGGGCACTGCAGACAGGGCTCATTTTCCTTATTTCAGCGTCGCTTTGGAGGACTCTGCAGCTCCGTAAGGACACAGATCTCCTGAAAACCCAGTGCCAGGCCAGACCGCTCTGTGCACGTATCACAAGATACCTCAAATGTCCCTACATGACCGTATTTAACCAACTGAAACTTACCATAAAACCCAAATGTATAAACAAATTTGTTATTATTAGTGACTGGTAGTCTTTCACTCCAGTTTTGGAGCACTGTTCTGGTGACACTAGTGGTGCTGGAGGAGGTGTAAATCTTAAAAGTGTTCTTTTCAGAAGATATAATTTTTTTTTCTTCACAGTTTTGGTGGCTGATATGGTTTGGGACATTTGGGGAAGGTTCATTTTAAGACTGAGCCATCCAGTGTGCAATGCAGCTGCCAAGCCAAGAGCAGCCATGGATATCAGAAATGTCTTGGAATATTTGCCTGGACAAGCTGTGGCTGCCCCATCCCTGGAAGTTCTCAAGGCTAAGTTGGATGGGGCTCTGAGCAAACTGGGATAGTGGAGGGTGTCCCTGCCCATGGCAGAGGAGTTGGAACGGGATGATATTTAAGGTCTCCTCCAACACAAGCTATTCTATAATTCAATGATCCCTCCTTGCCTTGAGTCACATCTCCAGAAGGATTCAGGAATCCTGTGTCGTGGTCCATAGGCTTAGGTAGCTGAGATACATGTTGCTTCTCCATCTTCTTCTCTGAGTCCACTTGCCATCACCTTTGTATTTTGTCATTTTCACTTCAGCCAAGGACATGTGCAGTTCTACACCTTTGTTTTCTTGGGATCTTACAGGGGTAAGTGACTACAGATTAAGGGGAAATAGCCCTTTCAGAAGACAGAAAAAGGTCATTCTGTGCCTACAGAAAAAAGTGGAACTATTTCTAGTGATGCAAGCAGGAATTCTACTCTTTCCTCAGTAGCAGCTAGCTGCAGAAAGTGCACAGTAAGTTATGCAGGATGATAACTTGGGGACGATTGCTGAGTCTGTAACCATCAGAGGGCTGTTAGTTGAAGTCCAGCTATGGAAAGAAGATGTTCTTCCTCCAGATGGAGACAGGGTCCTGGGTGACCTGCTCTGGGTGGCCCTGCTTGAGCAGGGAGGAGAGACCAGCTGACTTCCTGGGGTCACTTCAATCTCAACCATTCTCTGATGGAGCAGCAGCTGGTTTGGAGGCCTCTGGCAGGAGCTCAGTTCTGGGGCTCTTGTACCTTCTGCACCACCTGAATCCCATAAGAGTCTCATTTTTATCGAGCATTCTCTGAACCAGCTGTCCCTTTCATTTCTTTGCAAGATATTTTGGGTTCATCCAGCATCACAAAGCAGACACCCCTCTGCCAGAACACAGCTGGTTTCCCAGGACACACCTTGACAGGGGTCCTGGGAGAAATCAGGATAGTCCCTGCTGCAGCTGGCCCCAGGGGCAGAGAAAAGGCCCTCACACTGTTCAGCCTACCAGCAGGAATGTCACCTTCAGCCTTCGCTGTGTTGTCATCCTTAATATAATCATAACAAATAAAAATATGGCACACATCCCACCCGCTGGCTTGAAGATATCGGAAGGTAGGATAATTGGCATTTCCAGGGAGCAGGAAGCCGGGCTGGATGGTTCTGTTCACATTATACCATGGTAATGTCACTATCATTCAGAGTACTGGTATCCAGTAACATCAGCCTGAACAAACTCACAGCTGTGAAAATAAGTTTAAAAGCTTTCCGTGGAGATATTTCACTGAATAGTTGTTCTCGGTATTCATGAGCAGAAATATTTATTTGGGTGAAAACATAGACCCAATTCCTTTCAGTAAATTAGTAACAGACAATGCAGAGTCAAAAGGGTATCTTTTCTCTCCTTTTTTTTTTAATTTTATTGGTAGCAAGCCTTCAGCATTTTGTAATTAGATCTTTCATGCTGAGAGGGGAAAAAAAAAAAGAAAGAGAAGGAGAGAGAGACCCATATTTCTGCAAAATCATTAATACTTTTGGCAGCAGAAGGCTGGATCCTCAGCTGGTGTAAATTGGAGGTAGCTGTAGTGAAGGCAACAGGGAGATGCTGATTGACACCATGGATAACATTCCCACAGGAGCCAAGTCTGGAGCAGCAGGAAGGGTGGCGAGCCTGTATTAGATCAGACATTAAAATGTTTGAGAAGAAGATGGAGGTAAGAGATATAAGAGGGAGAACAGAGCAGGGTGCAAACTTGTGGGGTCCTGGACAAATCAGGGCTGTGGAAAGGCAGGTGAAAATGGAGAGGAGGGGAAGGACTGAGAAATCGGATAGTGACGAAAGAATTCCAGAAATCTAAATGAAGGGGCAGGAGAGACAGGAGGGTATTGAAAGAGGAAATTTAATTTTTCAAACTACTCAGAATTTAATAATGGGTGCTTGAAAGAGTACTAGGGAGAGAGAAATCATTTTAAGCTTTCCAATAATCAATTACTGAATAGATCAGTTAATTTAATAAGCTATCAATAGACTTGGCTAAAAGATCCTTTATATATTTATTGCACTAATACAGTATCTTCTGGCAGTTCTGGTTTTATCCATAAAACTAAGTCAGAAAAAGCAGTCCAGCAATTTCTCTGAACCTCCCAAGTGTGAGAGAGAAGGGGTGCAATTATTTAGATGCTGAAATCTTTGGGGGGAGGATGGTTTTTGACTACAATGTTACTGACAAATGTCTCGTATCTATAGATTTATATACCTATTTATCTACAGAACAGTATGTGAAGCAAGACCATTGGCCTGTCCCATGCACTGGAACTCAATGAAAGTTGAATGAATGAATCATGTCCTGGGTCTGTGTAAGCTCTCTGCGTTTTTCATGACAAAGGCTCATCCACAACCAGGTGTTAATGAAATGCTCCAGTTTCTGTACAACAGAAATCACTGTTTATTTCTGTTTCCTCAGGACAAACGACCTACTTGGTGCCATTCCCAGGAGAGTTAAATTTATATTGTCTTTCATCTCTGTCCGTGTGCTTTGCTTCACACTTCCATGAGACTTCAGTAGCATTAGTGCTTGTCTTCCAAGACAGGGTGCTACAGCTTGCAGGGAACTGCAGGATCCCAAGACTGCTAAAACTGCCCTCGACCAGTTGATTTGGTAGTCTTTTACTGGGACTTTGTAAAAGATAATCTTTCATCCCAGTTAGTCATCTGGATTTTCTACCATGGTCTGTGGAGGCAAATTTCTCCAGAGGGTGCTTCATCCTCCTCTTAATGTTCCTGTTATTCAGCATGTCTCAGTCTCATCTATATTTACCTCACAGTTAAAATCCTTGATTTTCAGGGGGGAAAAGGGAATTTTTCTTTTGAGAAATAAGCCTTTGTGTGTCACACACACATTTACTTCCCAGCCTACACATGCCTGTCTTGGAATACCCGGGCCTCACTTTGAACTCTTCCCATTTACAAGCTGTAGTCTGTGTTCGCTAAATAGCCTTCTGGATTTTCTACAAGTAAACTATTTCTGCATATCAAACTATCAGTCCCTCTGTCCATCTGTCTCATTCATCTTCTTCCCAGCTTATTTTTGGGGTTCTTTTTGCTAGTGTATCCCTGTGCGTTTCTCAGGGAAATAAAAAAAAGCCAACTGCCTGCAGGTTAAATTGCCTGGAATACTTGGGGTGAACAACAGGTCTGAGGACACATGGAAAATATTTTTTGCTTAAAAATATCGAGCGAATGTCTGTGGGAAAATTCTGCTGGTGTGACCATCTGTGTATTGACATATGCTTGCTGTGGAAGGCTGAATCCAGCATTCAGTGCTTCAGTGGGAATCTGGAGTGCCCAAAGAATGGAGGGCTCAGCCCTCTGTGCCCTGTCCAGGTCTGAGTTACACAGGATGACCTAAACTGCTGCACAGGAGGGACAGAAACTCCAGAGGACACGGAGGGAGTTCTGCTTGGAACAATCGGTGATTCCTTTCAAAAAATAAGAGAAAAACTTCAACCAGGTTGATGCCTTATCCGGCTACCTAAAAACAGAGGTCAGACAAAATTAAGGGAATAAAACTCGGTTATATTTATAGAAGGGCCTTCAGGTACATTCAGGACAGACGAAGCCCCCCAGAGACTACAGCCAAAAAATGGACAATGGGTCGTGGGTTTTCACACTTTTATAAGTTTGGTCCATTTGCATACTGGGGGTTAATCTTCCAATTACAGCTTCAGGTAATGAAGTCATTTACCCCAAGTTTGCTCCCCCCCCCAACTCACTTTTGTTTACATTTCTTGCGGCCTGAGACAGTGAGGTGTCCTTGATTCTCAGGCCTAGAGAGGAATTGTTGTGTCTGACCAAAATGGGAAAGCTGTAGCTAACACTCTGTATGGAGTTTAGAGTTACATGCTAAAGAATTAAAGGATTACAAATATGAGAAAAACATAAAGGCTAAAATCCTAAGGCATCAAGGTAAAAAACCCTAAAACCAGTGATGATCCTATAATACCAGTAATAAAAACTTCACAATCTGAATTGAGGGGTGAAAAGTCTCATTTTGTCCATGAAAGCAGATTGCAGCTTCCTTCAGAACATTACAAAACATTGAAATTTAGCGTCAACAGTTTATTTTCATTGAGCAACAACTTTAAATCAACTCGGAGTGCAATCCAACAGAATTTATGGGTTTGAGAGGGGCAGGAAAACGAAGGTTTTGCTTTAGTGTATCTGGGGAAACTCATGGACTGTGTAGCTGCTTCTTTGAGAGACTGCACATCACCATTAAAACAAAAGGAGTTACTTAATTTTTCTTCATCTAATTACTGTTTTATGCTGCACTGTGGCGTGAAACTTTGCAAGTTATTGTGCCAGAATTAACACCTTTCTCACAGCCAATTTTGCCTTAACAGTTACAACAAAACACAGTGGGCTTTGTGGAGGCCCAGGTTGCCCTTAAAACACTGGGGTTTATTGCAAGAAGCATCAGGAACGGTGTCTTTCAGTGTAATGTGGGCCTTTGCCTGTCTGAGATTGGAATTACAGTCAGTGGAACTGGAGATTGAAGCCATACATTAGTGAGTCATGTACATTAAACAATTTAATCCAACTCTGAGGTCCCCAGCACAG
>VWPU01015277.1:0-181073 GCA_013398955.1 Callaeas wilsoni
AAAAAAAAAGGAAAAAAAGGGAACAAAAAGCCCAAGTCTGGAGGAAATCAAAGCTGCTCTGACTGCGAGTGCCAGCCGAGGGCTGCTGCGGGGAGCGGCTCGGGGGTCCCGCTCCGGCCGCCCCGCTCACCCCGCATCCAGCGCCTCCTCCGCTCGGTGCGGCTGCTGCCCGTCCCGGGGCCGTGCCGCTCCCGCCCCGAGCCTCGCCAGGAGCCCGCAGCTTCCCGCAGAGCCAAACACCTCGGGGAGACAGCCGGCACCTCCCGCATCCTCCCGGCGTGTGCGCGGAGGCGGAGGGGCCGCGCCCGCGGAGCACCGCGCGGTGCCCGCCCGCCCCGGGAGCCGCCGCAGGTAACGGGGCTGCGCGGGGCGCGGCGGATCCGCGGACGGGGGCGCAGCGGGTGAAAGTTGGTGGGTGAGATGCGCCGGGGGGCTGCGGGCTCTGCCTGCCCCGGGGCTCAGCCGGCCGGGAGGGAAGGGCTGCGGGCAGGGCAGGAGGTGAGCCCCGCGCCGCTTCGCGCATCCCCGCTGTCCGCAGCCGCGCACACCCCTGCGCATCCCTGCGCGCACAGCGCCGGGCGCGCACGCCGCGCCCGCCCATCCCCGCGCGCACATCTGCGCGGATCTCCGCGTAGCTCCCGGGGCATCCCGCACCGCCCGCTCCGCGCGGAACCCGAATCCCGCACCCCGCGGTGGCTCGGCCGGGAGAGACTTAACTGGAAACGCGGCTCGGTAGCAAAAAGTTCAGGGGCAGAGCCGCGGGTGCGGGCGGGAGGTCCCGGGGGCTCCGCGGGGTCCCGCCGCCCCGGGGCCGCTCTGCGCGGGCAGGGGCGCAGCCTCCGCGCCCGCGGGCACGCACCATCTTCCCCCGGCTCCCGAGCTCTCCTCCACCGGTGCAATATGGACGCACCGCTCCCTCCTAATTAAATTGCTGCATCATTCATTTTCTGACGCGGGAGCGACATGGGGTACCGGCAGGCTCCGTGCACTGACACCCCCCTTTCGGAATGGGGGGGAGGCGGAGAAAAAGGGCGAAAGGGGCAATCACAACAGTTTGTTCTTGCAACAAGCTCGCACGGCGGGTTTGGCAGCAACTCAGGAAAGCGACCTAAGGGAGCAAACCTCGCTGGGTTTGGAGGCAGCCCCCCTTCCCCATGGATGCCGCCCGTGGGGCAGGGTCGGGGTGCGCGGGAGGGGGCCCTGACCTTGCAACTTTCCCAAATGCCACCGAATATCGCTCGTTTCCCTTGCCAGGGCTCCTGCCGTCGGGTTGTGCAGAGGGACGGGCAGAGGCACTGACAGAGGGGAGGGAGAGGGGGGGCTGGGGAGGGATGGTCCTGGATGCGGACCAGGGAGCGCTGCGGGGACGGACGGACATCCCGCCGGGTCCCCCCCGCAGCCAGGGCCGGCCCCGGGACCCACGGACACCCCCGTGCCCTTCGCCCGGCTGTGACACGGGACAGCCCCGCGGGATGTCCCGGGGTAGGAAAAGGAAGGGGATCGCCCCGCACCTCCCTCTCCATCCTTCATGCCCCGGCAGTTTCCCAGAGGGCCGAGGAGACTCAAATCGACACAGAGCGGCGGCTCTCCCAGGGTTTGTCCAGGCCGTGTCCCCTTGTCCCCTCAGCCGGGAGGCAGAAGTCACCGCGGGCCATCCCCTGCATCTCCCTCCAGCCACGGCAGCTCCTGGCCCTTCTATCTGTGCTCCATACGCCCTGCTGGGGACAGGACCGGTGTGAGTGTGAGTGGCAGCAGCTCCAGTGAAGGGTACGGCTGATGTAACCAAGACTAGGACGTCACTCAGTTATTAATGATAATTATTATTATTGGCAAGCGAGCGATTTCCTTGCCGAAGCCCATCGTGGAGCTGTGGGGATGCGTGTCAGCAGGGTGGGAGCTGGCAGGTGCCCTTCGGCTGCCTCTTCCCAGCCTCAGTTGCCATCACTGAAATGCACCTTTTCCCCCCTGACAGCCCTGTGAGAATAAGGGAGAGAGATCCTAAGTTAGAGATGGATGCTCGGGCAATTGTACCTTGCAGAAATATCCTCACAAGGTTCTGTTTCCAGCAGAGGCGAGCGTTCCCCCCGCTGCAGTCACTGCTCAGCAGGCACTGAATGCTCCAGGCAGTGCAATGGGAACCATCCCCTTCCCTTCCCTTCCCTTCGCAGCACAAGTGGCAATGGTGGAGAGAAAGAGGGAGTTTTCTCCCAAAGCTCGCCCTGCCTGTCCAGAAGGAAATATTCCGAGCTTTAATAGTCTCTCTGTCTCCAGTAATCTGTGGCAAGGGCAAAAGCAATAAATAGTGCAAGGGCGAGGGAAACTCTGCTGTAATTATTATCGATGGGAGCTGCTTCCTGGCTCGCTGTGCTTTGTTAAGGTGGGGAGTAGTTTGGAGGTGCTGGGTCCGAGTGTTGAGAGGGTTTGGACACAGCTGCAGCTGCATTTCTGCCCAAAAGCCCTGGCCAAGCCAGCTCCTGCTGGGCACTCCCCCAGCTCCCTGTGACAGGGGTGGCCTCCAGCTGCCAGCTCTGGGGGCAGGAGAACCTGTGGGAAGCCCAGGGTGGCAGGGGGAGCGGGGAGGCCCCAGTGGGATGTGCTGCTCACTGATCCCTGGGCAAACCCCACACGCACTGCGTGGCAGAGCTGCCAGCCGGCTGCTCCGGGCAGAGATGCTCCAGGGGCAGGGCAAGGCCCAGGGCTGGGAGGGAACATCCCATGGCTCTCCCTGCCATGGGGGCCTCCTCAGTGGAACGTGGAAATCTTGGAATTTGGGGAGGGCCGGAGCGCTGGGCTGTGCAGAACACAGAGCTGAACTCTCCAGCACGCAGAGAGTGGCCCTGGGCAGAAACACTCCCAGCTGCAGAGGCTGCAAGAGGCAGACTCGGCTCATGCCATTAGTCTGGGCTCAAAGCTCAGCTTAAAATTCCTTCCCTGCTCTGATGACCCCTCTCCTTGTCCCCATGAGGTTTCTATATTGCACAGTGTCTTCATATTCAATATTGAGGTTCCCCTCCCCCTTTCAATTTTAAGGGAGCCTTTCAAGTAGTTTTGGGTTTCTATACTAGAAATTATTCAAGAAGAAGAAACCTTAGTGGTTTTGAGAATGCTGATAGAGGAAAATCAGAATTGAGTCTTCTCTGTGCAGCAGTTAGTGAAGCAGTTTATGAGGCTTCACTTTTCTTATTCCCTCTCTGTTCCTTAATTAATTTATCAAACAGAGAAACATAATCATCAGCTGGAATTTACCTGTATCCCTTCTCTGGAAGGACTATTTCTGTTAAATCTCTGTCACATTGTCCCGGTGGTGTTTTAGGGACCACGACCTCTCTTGCTGCTGTGTCGACAGCTCAGCCTCACTTCGAGGGGTCCCAAACTGGATGCAGGGGCTTGTCCTGCCCCCCTCAAGCCACTGCAGAGGTTTCCCTGGCTGCTGGAGGGCCCTGTTTGCACGGGGAGAGCTCAGCTCAAGGCTCAGGTGCTGCTGAGGACCCTTCATTCCCTTCTGGCTGCTCTGCTGAAGGCTGGATCCTTTTTTCCATACACTGCTGGCATTTGCCACGCCACGGATAAAGTACAGGCACAGATTCTTTGAGCTGCATAAGCATTGGTGAGTGCACATGAAATGGAGGAAGTGTAAGAATTTTAAGCTGGGCTTTTGCAGCTGGAATCCTTCAGGATGGAGAAGCTGGTGTCAAACTGATGCTCCTGGCCACAGTTTTCCTTAGTCCCCTCATTATCAGTTATTTATTAAGGCATAACTGTTGATTTTTTTTTTCAGGACAGTTGTGCTATTTTCTCATGAAGTTAAGAAATAAGAATGCACCAAATGATATTAACATGGATTATTTCTAATATAAAAGTATCCTCAGCTACTTTAAACTCAATGGGACGCTGGAGCTGCACAGAAAGCCCAGCCATGCCCTCAGTAGCAGGTTATTTGTAATTGGTTTGCACTCATGGTTTTTTTGTTTCCAGCAGTGAAATTTTGCCCAGCATATGATGATATGTGTAAATATTAAAAGAAAAGGAGGGAAGAACTAATAGACAGCATTAAAACAGAACAGCAAATACCAGCAAATTGTGAGAGCAGCATTTTTAATGGATAGTTATTAAAAATAAAAGAGAAAAGTAGGCAAAATAAAAGGGAGGTTTTATTGGACAAAATTGACAGTTGTTATCCTCAGTGATTCCTGACATTTCAAGATCAGTTTTTTATCTAATGTTTCAACAGCCTTGGATATTTCCTTCTAGTGAACCACACTCAGCTGTAGCTTTTTTCTCCCTTTAGGCACGTAAGCCCACAAATTTTTTCCTGAATGTGCTGATATTTATTATAGCTAGTGTCAAAAAAACTCCACACTCCACTTATATACGAGCTTCTCCTCAGCCTTTCCTGGGATGATTCACAGCCCTGGTTGGGCACGCACAGCTTCCTCTGGCAGCAGCTGGAATTTCGCGCACGGATCCAAGGCAGAGCCATGCCCTTAGGGTGATGTGTTGCCACCCAAACTGAGAGTTATGAGCCGTCCTCCAGCAGTGAGAGGGCTCTTCCAGCCCTTCCCATCCTTCACAGAGGCAGCTCTGCAGCCACAGCCCAGACCCATGGAATCTTTTACCTTGGAAAAGGTCTCTAAGATCATGGAGTCCAACCATTAACCCAGCACTAAACCATGTCCCTAATGGGCGTCAAGACATTTTAAAATCAGTTCTAGGAATGGTGATGCCACCATTTCCCTGAGCCGCCTCTTCCCATTCTTGGCAGCCCTTTTGGTGAAGAAATTTTCCATAATACCCGACCTAAACCTCTCCTGGCACAACTAAAAGCTGTTTCTTCACGTTCTATCACTTGGTACCTGGGAGAAGAGTCTGACCTTCACCTGTCCACAACCTCCTTTCCTCCGTCATGACAACGTGCTGCATCCTTTTTAACCCTTTCTATTCAGTGGAGAGACTTCTTATCACCTGGGAGCCCAAGTGGAGGTTTTAATGTCCTGAATGAGGCTGAACATGGACCACACAAAGGAAGATCATGGACTTGGAACTGTGTTTCCTGAATCTCTCCATCCATTGCCCGCAGACCGTGTTGGCAGGACACACCTGTGGATGCAACTTCATTGCTCCCGTTCGAAAAATCTTAGATAATGCAAAAATACTGTTTGAATTCTTGTTGTGGAATAATGGTTGTGGTTTATTTTGACACCTCCACACTCTGCATGTGAATATTTTCTATTGCAATTTCTCCTTTAGCTTTCTTTCCTTTTCACCTTGTGGGCTAATCTTCCATACATCCCAATTCCTGTATTTTGCCTGGGTACACAAAAATGGAGATTAGCCTCCGGTATGTGCTGTAAGCAACAGCCTGGATTTTCAGGGAATCTGGATTTAGAGTTGCCAGAATTAGAAACATGAGCCAGACGAGATCATGCTAGGGCAATTCCCCGGGACTGGGCCATAAAGCCAATCAATTTAAAATGTAATAGAAAGCACCGAGTTCTGGGTGAAGGAAGGCACTTACTGCTCATTTGGAAAGAAAAGCTCATATTCTAAATTGCTTTTCAGATCAGACTTGAGCCTACTTTCAGTGATGTCAGTGGTGCCACTTCCGCTCAGTCCGGTGGTGCCAGAATTTTCTGTTTACTGCTGTTACTTCTCCACTTCCCTCTGTCCTCCTTTTCCCAAGATCCCTGGCAGCACCACTCCTTGCATGGTTCAGAGGAGGCAGCAGGATGATCAGAGGGATGGAGCAGCCCTGCTGGGAGGAAAGGCTGCGAGAGCTGGGATTGTTCAGCCTGGAGAAGAGAAGCTTTGGGATGACCTCACTGTGGACTTCCAGTGCCTGAAGGAGCTGCAGGAAACATGGAAGGAGACCATTTCCAAGGGATGGAGGGATAGGGCAAGAGGGAATGGCTTCACACTGACATGTGGATGTACAAAGAGGATCAGAGGTCCAGAAAGTCAGACTCATCAGGAAAGAGCAAATTCGGATAGTTCTGAATGGAAGAGTAGAAGGAACATGACAATACTTTTGAATTGTACAAAAATATGTTGAAAAATAAAGGGAAAACTTTGCTCTCTACAAATGACATCAGAGAGAGAACAAGAAATTGGTCTTAATTTGGAACTAGAAAGATTGATACGAAGTGTTAGGAAGGTGTTTGTGACGGAGAGGATGGCAGAGGCTGCCTAAGGAGGTCACAACCCTACAACCCTGTGGCTCTTCGTGTTGAGGGACAAATTGTGACCATAAACTACATTCCTTAAAATAAATATGTTGTCAATAAACACAGGAGGAAAATCCAGTAAAAAGCAGATTTGGAACTAGATTCCAATAGACACAATGCCATAAAAAATGTAACATGAAAAAACTGGAGGTTTCTAGATCAACATGGCTAAGTCATGTACTGGGCATTTTATATCCAGGCCCTGAATTCGTGCAATTGGCTAAAATCATCATCTTGGAAGTGTATACGTGGATACATGGATACACAAACACTCACATGCCTGCAAACCCGCATTCTTGGATTATTTTTGCACATCTTCAATTTTTCGAGGTTCTCGTGTTTAGGGTTTTTATTTTCCATTCATTTTCTCTCTTTCTGCACCATCCATCTCTCTGGCTGGCTGGATAGCTGGGAAATACCAGCTCCTTGGGAAGTCACCTTCCAGAAACCGGAACTTTAGGGAAAAAAATCTCAAATAAGCAGATTTACAACAAGCTCTGAGCACTGGGATTCCTGAAGAGAGAGAAAATCTTAGGCATGAGTGTAATGTTGGAATGTAAAATCCATAACAACTTCCTCCCCACTTTTATAGTATCAAATGTTTGCAGTTCCAAGGAGTGTGAGCGAGGCTCCCTTTTAGCTGCTGATTTAACTGGGCTTAAAATCCAATGAATAAATTGTCCATAGTTCATCAGCTTGTGGGGTGCTCAGTGCCTACACACCAAATAATAAGCTCCACATCCCCCTGTGAGCAGTTTATGGCCAGAAGACTGCGGGAACACCACGGTGGAACTGTCAAAATAAAACATGTAATGGGCTCATGAATGAAATGAGCGGATATTGGTTTAAAATCAAGCCCATAAATACGTGTCACACCTGTCCTCTGGGTGGTCAGCAGCAATCAGGCTGCTAAATTCTGAGCATGTTTTTGAGCTGGTGCTGCCTGATTTGCCCTTCCCTCCTTGCTGAGCTGTATCAGTTGGGAAAAGTGAAAGGCTGAAGTGAAATGGTGCCACTTCAAAGGGTGCAGCCAAGGTGATGTTAATGTTTCAAGCTAAATATCCAACAAATCCAGGATAATTCAAGGCTAATTGTGTTTTACTGCGTTAACCCTTTTAGGGAAAAAAACCAATGGAAATAAGTTTACAGCAGTTGTTTTCACCACCCAGCAAGCTCCTGCACTTTCCCACAGAGGCTACTCTGAGGTTNTAAACCCTTTGTTAACCCTTTTAGGGAAAAAAAAATCAATGGAAATAAGTTTACAGCATTTGTTTTCACCACCCAGCAAGCTCCTGCACTTTCCCACAGAGGTTACTCTGTAGGTGGAAATATCCTAACACAAGGATTAATAATAATAATAATTTACACTGTGGGAGTGCCGAGGATTTCCTCTATGCAGGGTACTGGAGAAATAAAAACTTTACACGGAAAAGCTTCGAAGCAGTGACCAAAGTGTGAGTCTACCTGTGATTGTCTCTCTTCATACCTACAGCTCCATGTCAGGGCCTAATAAATTCAGCTCAATTCTTACAGGGTTCTCCCAAAGGTTGCTAATTTTAACAGGCTATTTTCATTATTTTTCCAAAGAAGCCGTAGAGGCAGATCCAACATTTGATGTTTGATTTTTGCCCCCAGTGATCCCCTGGCTGATTTCAGGGTTGGACCCCATCTGCTAAACCAGCTCCTTGCTTCAGCAACTTCTTAGGGACTCTCTGTGGGATTTAGTGCAAAATCAGTTTTCTTGCTTATTTAATATTTAAAGATAGCATTGTTAAGGTGTGAAATTGTGCTGTTTTAAATGTAATCTTTTATTCTGCCATTTAAGCAGTAGGTTTTTTTGGGAAGAATCCATTCCTGATGGAGCCATTTGGGGCCAGCCTTACGTAAGAGCCATTGAAGAGTCCCTCAAACCTGAATGATTTTCCAGCTTAGATACACGAAGGAGATGAGGCCCTCTGGAACTCCCTGCCAGGGCTCCATTCCCACCTCTCCTTGCTCTTCTGCATCCTGAAAACCCTGTAGACGTTAAAGTTTTCAGGTTGTCAAAGGGACACAGGATTGCTGAGGTAGAGCCTGATTTCTTTATTTTAAATATATCACTAAAACACATTGTACTGTTAAGCTGGATAAAAAAGAAAAAAAAGGCAGCAGAATGGCAAAACTGCTGAAAAGCCGTGAGAACAGAGGCATTGTCTGATTTTTTGGTGTGCAATGCAGATGCAAACAGCACCGTTTCTCTCCCTCCATTTGCATATCTGTAAATGACTGCAAGGCAGGGTAGAAGGAGGCTGGCTGGATTCAGTTACAGAGAAAGGTAAAAACCTTTTGCTTCTGATTTTCGTTTTGCAGTTTCGAGCAGGGTCACACTCTGAATTTCTTTCCAGAATTTTAAAAAAATGAGGGAAGTTCTCACCGGCGCATCCCGAGCGCACGGAGACGCGCACGGTAATCGGAATTAGAAAAAGAAATTCTACTTTTACACTGATAATTAATGTTTTGTCTGGTGCAGCCTTTCCAGGGAGCCACAGCAAGCAGGTCTGAGGGCATTAGAGCTGCTCAGGGAGATTTCAGGGGACACTAAACTGCAGGACTTGCGCTGACAACCCAAAGGCGGTGTCACATGAGAGCCTTGTCAGAGCAAACCCAGCCCCAGCCCATCTGCACCAGCCCTGAGCCACAGAGCTCCCAGGCCTGGGCTACCTCAGGGTGCTGCATTTACCGAGGATGCAGCAGGATTTTTGGCAGGCCAGAATTATTTCTAGTATTTTGAGAAGGAATTGAGGCTCCAGGTTAGTGACAGAGCTGCCTCCCAGCCCAGGATGAGATGCAAACCTGTTGCTCTGTGTGATTGTCACCTACTTAATAATAATAATAATGATAATAACAACAATCACCATCATCACTACCACCAAGAACAGCAACTGCAACAACAATAATTACAATAACAACGTTACCTTTCACTAGCTCCTCATAAGCCTTGATCATTATTTTGTGCATCTTCTTAAGCATTTTTTTTCATCCTTTGCTTCACACTTCAAGTTGCAGCAGCTCCTGGCAGTGCCATAATTTCTGCCATCCATGCACATACAGCCAGGCCAGGGTGGTCAAACTGGGACACAAACCTAGAGGAGCAGGTGGACAGTAAATAATTATTAATTCTTTACTGCCATTTGTACCTTACAGAGGTCTCCAGTTTGTTGTCGCTCTGAATTACTGCCCTGTGCTGACGAACACAATCCTGAGTTACTCATAGACAGATCTTTTGTGCTTGGTGCAACATGAAACCGAGCTAAACCCTCCCTCTGCCTGCATTCTCTGATTTCTCACAAGCCTTTAGCACAGCAGAGGACTTCCCAGGTACCCAGGTGCTGCTCAAATGCCCTAAAGTTGGAGGGGGATAAAGGCAGAGCCAAATAAGTAGAGCAGAGAATTCTCTGGGTTAGGATGACAGACAGGTTAAGATGACAGACATTGTTCCCCCTCCTATTCAGTCAGCTATATTTATATTTTCAGTGGATTTTCTTCCTTTCGGAGTCTCTCTGTACCCTGCAGTGTCAGGGAAATGTGTTAACAAAGCTCTGCCACCCAGGGAAGGGCATGGTCTTCAATTTGTGCACAGGAAGGGGAGCAGAGAGGGATATTTGGGGTTTACATTCAGCTTTAGGAATTTGAGGGAGAGTTGGAAAGTCTCGACTGTGTGGCAGTCACACCAGAGCTGAAGACTCCTTCCACTCCCAGCCTGTGGCACAGGAGTTCCCGGCAGCAAAAGCCATAATCCCGGGCTCTTTGGGAATAGTGTGATGCCTTGGAGAGGCTGCCCTGGAGCAGAGGCTGGGCAGAGTTAAGGATAAAGGGCAGGGATTTATGGAAAGGCCTTCGCAGGATGCACCTTGGGCAGTGCAGGCGCCTCACAGAGACCACACCCAGGATGGACACCGCCACACGTTTTTGGGCCAGATAGAAGTTCTGTCTATTTGCTTATCAGAGGTTAATTGTGCAATTCCAGCTTCAGGCAGTGCAGTCCCATTCTCTCAGTTTGCTCCCCCCCAACTCACTTTTGTTTCCATTTCTCGGGGCCTGAGACAGTGAGGTGTCCTTGATTCTCAGGCCTGGAGAGGAATTGTTGTGTCTGACTCAAATGGGAACAGCAGTTCCTCACACTCTGTATGGAGCTCAGAGTTACACACTAAAGAATTGCAGGATTACAAATATATGAAAATATAAAAGCTAAAATCCTAAGGCATCAGTGAGGGGTTTCAGCTCCTCATCCAGTCCCAGGGAAGTCTGCTGGTGGTTATTTCAGTCCTAACCTCGTCTCACATTAGCACTTTTGGGAGGAACGCCTGGCGGTGTCGGGATGATCAGTCCCGGGGAAGGAGGCGGTAGGTGTGTGCATTTCCATCCTGTCTGCAGGAAATCACAGCAGGTTTGGGAGTTACTGTGATGCTTACAGGACTAGGGAAGGTTTCCACCTCCTCCAGCCTCTCTTGTGTAACCCTGAGGCCTGGATTAGAGCCCTGGCTGCTCGGCTTGGAAGGTGGTTTCAGTCTAAGGCTCTTGGAAGTCCATTTGTTCTCCCCAAAATACCATTTGTTCCTACTTGCCCCCATGCAGGTAACCTGGCTGTGACACGAAGTAGTCCCTCAAAGAATCCTTGGCTAATTTTAGCAATCCAAGGGTAACTTGCCCCATTTATTGCAGGTGGAAGGAGCGAAAAAGCCTTTCTGCACCAAGGCCTTTTTTTCTGTTTGTGCCAGTGCGAGTGAGGCAAGAGCCTGACTTTAACAGAACAGATAAAAATAAACCCAGCCATGGACAAAGCCAATTATGTTCTCCATTGCCTAGGGATGGACAGCCTAATTTGCAGCTGACAGTGATTTGATGGACTGAACCATCCTTTTTCTGATCCAGCATTTGAAGTAATTTTTATTGTAAACCAATCATTAGGATGTAGGACTCTCCGTACCGCCAGTGTCACCGTGACAAATTCCCACAGCAGTGCTGGTGCTGCCTCCGGAGTTTTTCCTGCCATCCTTCAGCGCCCTGACGCGTTCTGGGAAGCGCTGGCCGTGGCACTCCACGGCCCTGTCCCCAGCAGGGCCCTGGGCAGAGCAGCCAGTGGGTCCTGTGAGAGGGACGGTGCCAAAGCCGTCCCCAGCACTGGGGGACGTTTCCAATCTCTTCGCTGTCATTTTGGCAGGGCTGCCGAGTTTAGTCCTCCAGTTCGGAACACACAGACAGCACATTAGGCTGGGAGTGTAGCAGTGCACATTTTCTCCATCTTCGTCTGCAATGGCCTCTGATTTTGCTCTTTTATGTGGTTTATAGGTCATAAAATGATTTCCCCCTCCCTGAGGACATTGTACTAGTTTGTGTCTGACATCTGTGCAGTCCAGTAAGTCCTAAGCTGTCGTGTAGCATCCTTCTGTTCCCTGAATGGACACACAGGCACAGCTCCTGCCCAGAGTTGTTGGACAGAACACCACTTCATTAGAACCAGCTGGAATTTGTTTCCACCAGAGCTTCAGCAATTTCTTTTTGCAGCAGCCAGAGCTGTTGGAATTTACTCGTCTGCACCAGAAAACCTTCCTGCTGGGCTATGGAAGCTCTGGGGTGCAGAGGTAAAAGGAAATTTGGAGAGGATACGTGGAGGGTGAAGATCTGCTGCTTTTGCAGGGGTGGTGTGATCTACATTCCCTTTCCAGGTCCATGAGAGCTCAGTACAGACCCAGGAGGCTCCGTCTACATTTCCCCCTATTTCTGCTTAGCTGTGAAATCTGCAATTTCTCTCTTTCCACTGTAGTATTCAGTAAAGACTGATTAACTACTGATAGACACCCACTGTTGCTAACAGGAGCAACAAAACCCTATAATTTTCATAAGACAGGTCACCAAGGCTTTCCTCTAATCCTGCAGAGTTTTAGCAACACCTCCTCTCCTGCAGAGTCCTGAGGTAAAGGAGGGTTGTTAAGGCTGTGTCATCGAGCACAGAGGTGGTGAGACAGGCCAGGGCCACGGTGATTTGTGCACCTCAACTTTTGCTCCTTCCACTCACGTGTGCCGTGGTACCTCTGCACTGAAGAGCTGTGAGGAGCAAACTCTCTATTTTCCACTCATGTGCTTTGTGCCTTATAATTTACTTTGATTACCTGTTTGTATTGGGCAGCCATAGATATATTGATTTTGTTAGCTCAAAAACTCAAAGGGGAGGTGGAGAAATATATAAAATCTTTTCAGAATAATTTGAAATTGGTCATTTCAGAAGCAAATCTAAGCAGGGTGTGCCCTGGCAGGGAGACTTCTGGAAACATCGAGGCACAGGGATGTTCTGCCACAGAGGAGACCCCATGCCCTGTGCTCCAGGGTCCTGCAGTCTCGAGTTCTGCCCCTGCAGGGACTCAGGTGTGGCTCCTGCCCTTTTTTTTTGGGGGTGGGATTTGGTAACACAGGTACTGGAGAGGTGCGGGTTCTGCACTGAGCGTTGAGAAGAGCTCAGGGTGGGGTTGGCAGAGCTCCGGGTGGGTGTCTGCATGATCCCATGGTGTGCCGGTTTGGACACAAATCCAGGAGGAAACAACCCAAAAGGGCCGTCTCTCTTTCCTGCCTGTCAGGCAAGCAGGCCCCAGCAGCACCTCCCCCATGGGTTCGGGAAAATAATTTTCCGAGTGAAAGTGAAAAAACTATTTATTTAACAAACAGAGTCCCCCACTGTCACGGGGAAGAAAGGATATTGAAATCCCCTCCCCTGTCCCCTAAAAGAGGACTATGGATTTTAGAGTTCTTTCTGTAGGGAAAACCTGCAGTCCTGAGCTGGGCCGGGCCAGGCAGGGTCCGACGATCCCCCTTGGAGGGTCCCGCCGAGCAGGACCGGAGATGGGAGCTGGTCTGGGATGAAAAGCACCCAAAAACAGTCCAAAAAGGAACAGAGGCCGCTGAGGCAGATCACATTCCCTTCTCCGCTGAAAGCCGAAGAAGCTGGAGAGCAAAAGTCCTCTAACCAACAAATGTTGTCAGATCGGGAGAGAAAAGAATGCAAAACATTCTAGTTACAAGGTCAAGCTGGCCGCTTTGAAGAGTTCTCTCGGCTTCTCTCTCTCCCCTTTGCAATTTAAAGGTTCACCAGAGATCCAGCAGGCGATGGGGAATACAGAATTGTCATGGAATCACCCCAAGACACATGGGAAGGGCAGAGAAGCTGGGACATGCAGGAGATGCGGCTGGGATGGGGCTGCGGCAGCCACCGGAGTTTCTGGGATCTCTGCACGGATCTGGGGTGAGAATGGTGCCCTCACCGAGCGGCGCCGCTGGGAAGTGCTAAGAGCAGCCCTGCTTCCCGAACCATCCTGTGAAAGGAAACAGATTGCCTCGGGCAAGACATTTCGAGGGTCTTACACTTCTCTTTGTGCGTTTAAAGTGCCTGCTCTTGCTCTCAGAGAAGCGCTGCCTGTCCGGAATGAAGTCGGGCAGGGATCCGCTGCGAGCTGAGCGCACCTGCCGGGAGCTGGAAGCGCTGCTTGGGGTCATCCTCACGCCGGGAAATTCAGGGAAACAGGAAGATCAGCGAGCATCCAGATATTGCTGCTTATCTGCTTCGTGTCACGGAATCCCAGAATGGCTTGGATTGGGAGGGACCTTAAAGCCCGTCTAATTCCAGCCCTCCGGGACGGGGAATAAACGGTTCCATTGCTGGGTACCGGCACAGCTCCTTACAGGGGAGATTCCCAACCTCGGGAAATATCACAGAACCATAAAACATAAAACATAAAACAGGGTCAGAGGGTGGTTTGGGCTGGAAGGGACCATCCGATCCCACTCCTTTCCGTGGGCAGGGACACCTTCCACTGTCCCAGGCTGCTGGCCTCGGACACGCGCAGGGATGGGGCGGCCACAGCCACACCCCAACGCCCTCACACAGCTGTTTGCAGCAGTAAAATACATTTCTGTCAAGTGTCGGTTATGGTCAAGGGTTGCTGAAATTGGGGCTAAAATTGAGGTTTATGAACTCCTGTTCAAACCCACAAGGTTTGGAGTTTCTGTGCACGTTTCCCAGTGATTTCCATAGGCCTGGTCCTCCCACCTGTTTAAAATAAGCTTTAAGAGTATTCATCTCACAGCACTCTATGTTTAGACACTTATTTTTAAGATTTTCATTTTATTTTTAATGTATTCCCTCTTTCTGGAAATCAGAAGAAAGCATGCTAGGAAAATAATTTAAATTTCCATTTTTTTCCCCTCCACATTTTTCCACGTTGATTACTCATAGGTATCTCTTATTCTTCTGCAAGTTCTCTGAGTCACGGATCCTTCCCCAACAACCACTGCCATGCTCAGCCTTCCCACCCAGCACAGGCCCCAGAGCAGGACAAAGGAATTTTTCTATTAAATTATATTTTCAATTAAATTTTCACACCCTAATTTATCTTTTCGTCAAGCAAACAGTTGAGACAATAGGCAGAAGTCTCGTGGCAGCAAATTCCTGCAAATACTCACCCATTCTAATTCAGTCTTTGCTATATGATAAACCAATATATTGATTTTTAAGTATCCTCAAGAAGTTTTTTCTAATTTTAATTGGTGGGAAAATTGGTCAATAATTGTTATTACATGATCACTTTTTCTCAAAATCTGTCTTCTACATGGAATTTAATACATCTATATAGTTTAAACCAGTTTTCTGAAAGGGGAAAATAACATTATAACTCATTTTGGGGATTATAAAAGGAGTCATTTTCTTGAAACTGGTCCTTAATATAGCTAATAGCTCTTGGCTTCACCTCAAGATGCTTAACAAGCCCATCATTAACTGTGGCTAATGAAAAATTAATTAAACTTTTTATAATCTAATACCAGATGACAAATGATTATAAATCATGCCCTTGGTTATTCATGTCACTAAAGCCAATAAATGAGTTTGAAAGTTCACGTATATGTATAAAACTGTAAACAAATACACAATGAATTGGGCTGGTTGGCAATAGTTATTTTTTATCAGTAGCTTTTAAAATTTCTTCTTAACATTCCCAGAACTCTCACTAAGGTGTGACCCTGCACGTAATTTTTGGAAGATCCAATGGGAAACCTTTACATGGCACCTGTTTAGAGACTCCTGGGATCTGCACCAGGATGAGCCACACCTGGAAGGGAGTTAGCAAAACTGGGGAGATTTAGAAGGAGGAGGGCAGAATTATTACAGAGCCTGGCAGGGCTTCATTTAAATAAAAACCTATTGCGCCGGATTTGAAACTCTTACCATAAAACCAGGGAACTCTGGTTTTCTTTCTGTTCGGAAGTCGCCTGAGTGACTCAGTGAAGGAACGGCAGCAAGATCAACCAGTGGTGTCTGCAAACCGGCTGAAAGGCAGCGCCAAGGTGTGCAGGATTAACGGGGCAAACGCTGAGCGCTCCGGAGCCTTTCGCAGGACGGGTCAGGTTCCGTTTGGTGAACCCGATGGATATTTCCGAGATGCCGGGATGAGCTCGCAGCCCCCCGGGTACTGCCCGTGTATGACTCGCATCAGCTGCAGCTCCCGAGGGGCAGCCGTGCCAGGCTTGGCACGACCCGAACCCTCCTCACCAGCCCAGTGTTCCCCGCGTGGAGTTAGAGCAGCCCAGGCTGGGCGAGCAGCAGCACCGAGGATGCTCCGGAGCCCGAGGGAGGGGTGCAGGGGGAGTGGGGCAGGACAGGGCGGCTCAGGAGCGGCAGCAGCTGCTGCTGCAGTGACCTGGTGCCCAGCTCCGGGCCCCATCCATCAGCTCCCGGCGCCTCCCTGGGCAGGGCTGCGCACACGGAACCTTTGGTCAGCATGAGAGGAGAGGCTTTCCTTTGAAGTAACTGCTGCTCTGTGCGTGCTGTGCTCCCTGTCCTTTATTCAGCTGCTCTTTGAGCGCTGCCCAGCCCACCCCTGCTCCTCCTCAGGGCCGCAGGACCTGACCTCTGTCTCTGTGGTTCCTTTGTTCTCCTTCCCTTCCCCTCCCATAAGACCGCGCCGTGCTCTCTGCGGGAGCGTCCAGCTCCAGTTCCACTCCTGGCTCACCTCGTGATCCCTCAGAGCATCCCCTACAGATCTATATATACCCCTGAGCAAGAGGTAGCTCAGCAGCACATCCACATCCCGTGGAATTGCCTTCCTTGTGTCCCATTTGTCCCGGTTTTGGGGCGCAGTTGTGTTTGGGGACAAAAGCCCTTCCCGGTGAACTTATTAAAGCCCCCAAAGTTGCTGATGCACTCCAGCAATTACTGCAGCCCAACACAAACATACTTTCTGCCTCTCCCTCTCGCTTGCAAAAGCCCAAATTGATTTATTTTCAAACTCAAGCATCAGTTTGCCAAGTGCAGGAATATGTAATGCAGCAATTATGGGCATTCCCCAAAAGCTGCTTTTATGTATTTATGAAGAAAGCTCCCGTGGGTAACACTTCATCTCAAATATTTGACTTGGAAATGCTTTTATTTTTCCAAGTTCTTTTCAGATTTCTCTTCTGAAAGCTGATGTGATATTCTTCATCTCATGTAACCTTTCTTTGAAAGGCCACATTCTGTAGCCATGGCTTTGCCATGCAGGACTTTTAGGCAGCGAGCAAACTTTTATGGTGACATGTAAAGTTATGTTACAAAAGAGATCACAGCACCACATTTATTTTTTTTTCTCCGAAGACGACATTTAAACAGATTTTTTTGCGGTAATCTGTAATTCAGACATACCTAAAATGTAATTAATTTCCTTCACAACCTTTCAGTTCTGGTGCAGAATATGGTACCAGTGATATAACCCAGAAATTGCTTCCAGCACGTGAAATGTGCAATTATAACAAGCAAATATTTAACTCACACTATGTTCTTGGGATCACAATGTCAGTAAGGGACTTAAAAAAAATTAATTGTTTCATCAAGCAGAAGAAGCACCTGGGGAGAGTCCATAGGTGGACCATAGGTCTGCCAGGGCTCCCCAGGGTGCACAGCTGGCTTTAGGAGGAAGCTGGGGATGATATTTATAAGAAACAAAGGCTGGGATCTGCTTTAGGATCAAAATACTGAGCACAAAATTAATAATCCTCTAGTTATGGCAGCAAAAATGACAGCGACACTCAGTAATGGTAAAGTCACTGAAAGATAAGAGTGTCCTGCATGTGTGTGGAGTTCTCTGGCTGCACACACAGCTGAGAACTTCCCCAAGGGCTGCTCAGGGGCTCTCACCTGCAAGAACTGACCTCAGGGGTAAATTTACCTCAAGAACTGACCTCAGGGGTAAATTTACCTCAAGAATTGACCTCGGGGTACACAGAAAGGGCTGTCCCTGTGCTCACTGTGCCACAGAAGGTGTCATTGTTGCCTGGCCGTGGCTCTGAAAGGAAAAAAAAGAGATTTCTTTGTGACCCCCTCCTCCCTTTAATATTCCTTCAAGTGCTTGGGACAGTCCTGAGGACGACCCTGAAAGGAAATGAAAATAAAAACGGGCTTTCTCTCCCTTCAGAGCCTTTCCCGCAGAGCCGGAGCCGCTGGGCGCTGGCTGGGGCCTTAACTCACGAGCGTTTCCAGCAGCAGCACCTGCAGGAACTCTCATTTTCTGTGGCAGATCCCTTCTGGAGCCGGCATTACCAAGCCATGGCTGGATCAGAAGTGTCACCGTGGGAAATCTCAGGTGGAGAGAACGCCGGAGCAGGGACGCCGGGATGCGGAGCTGGAATGGTCTCAGTCCTCAGCGAAGGGCCGTCGTTCCCAGCGATCCTGTTAAAGGCACCAGCTGGCCCATGAAGCTGGAGAATTTGGATTTGGCCTAAGAGCAGCCGGTGCCTGGACACTTGATCACAGTGTGGTCCTCTCCTTCAGCCCCTGGCTCTGCAGCAGGATCCGTGGGCTCGCGTTCCTCAGGCTGAAATAGGGATATTTGTATTACTGAAACCATGCACCTTCGTCTTCTGGATCTCTGCATTTATCCGTTTTATTCTCTTCCCAAGGCAGGATTTCCATTGACTAACACCATGGGAAATTTCGGATGAGCCAGAGCCAGTGCCAGTTAAAAGCAGAGCTGAGAATTCATCTGCTTCAATTCCAGGGCTCTTTTATGGAAATCAGGTCTCTAACCAGGAACCTTTTGCTGTCACTTTGTGAGAGTTGGTGTGGCAGGATAAACTGAATCAGTAATTGCAAACCCACCGGTGGCATCTTGGAATATGGAGATGATGTGTGGGAATGCATGGAAAGCTGGTGAAGGAATGGGATGTGCAGAGGCTGCCACAGTGAAAAAAGAGACATTATGAAAGGTGTGAACAGAGCAATTGAAAAGTAAAAGGTGATTTTAAAGAAAAGGCAACTATCATCTACAGAAAAAGGGGAAATTGAGATCAAAATTAAATGCTGGATATTCCGTATTATTCCAAAGACTAGTTACAGAAAGCTGCCATAAATTAAATTTCATTGCGTTCTGTAAAACGTGGATTTTATGGGCTTCCTACCCCCAAGTTTTGGTATTTAACATAAACCCCAACAGGTGGAGTGTCAGGAAAAGGACAACTGGGAAGGGATGATCCAGAGGGGCTTCAGATGGTGTTGAAGGGGTCTTGCCTCTTGGCAGCTTAGATCCTAAAATTCTCCTTGTTAATTTGGATTTATTTAACACTTTCAAATGGATTGTGATGAAACAATACAAACGGAAGGAATTGATGAAAATTTGTGGCAGAAATACTGAAAATACTATCTTTTCCAGCAGAGCAGAGGGGGAGAAATCACTGTTGGATCTTGTGCAGCTCTAGCAGCAACTTTGATGGTGATGTAACCAGAAAAAAGCACCGAATCAGGCTGTCAAATAACCTGAGCAGCAATGTATAGAAATATATATATATAAATGTATCCAAAGTGTTACATAAAAGAGGAATTTTAATATATTATAAAAACTGGTAACATGATGGCAAGAAATCTGTTAATTAGCATGTCTGCCATACATCTTTTTGAACAGTCACCTTAAGAATAACTGAGGACAGCGTTAGCAACAATGTGATACAAAATAATTAGCTTGTTTTCAGGGCTTAAATAGTCATTACTTTCCTGTGAAGTCCCTAATTAAGCTAATCCTAGTTTATAATACATTAGCAACAACTATTTATGTAGAAGCTACTTCTTAGGGGCTAAAAATAACCTCAAGTTTTGAAACGCTCAAAATGATCTGCAAAATTGTAGAGCTCGGGACAGGAACAATACAGACTGAAAAAATTATGTAAGAGCTTGATTTATTCCTTGCTGCCCACATGAAATTCGTTCACCTGAAGGCTGCAGATACAACTGTTTAAAGGGGCTTTCATGAAACAATTTCCCCTTTCTGCTCTCAAAGCCCATGACAGCCTGTTACCACGATGTTCTCAGGAGGTCCTGTTACAGCGTTGCCCAATTATTTCCTAAAAAGTGTAAAGATTTTTCTCCCTGACTCACAGTGTAAGAGATGAAGGAGTGATTTTCAGTTTGATGTTCCACTTCAGTCAAAGGAAAAGAGCTGATAACATGAAGTTGACACAAAACAAAGCACAAAAGTCTGCGCTGTTGGACAAAATGGGTTTTGACCTTCGTCCACACGCAAAGAAAAGGAACTCTAAAAAGGTAGAAAAAGATACAAAACCAGGAAGATCCATATCTTGCATTTGCCATTTTTTCCCAAGTGGACAGAATTGTTGCTTTCCTTGACTTTTTGCCTCGCTTGGTAATCTACCTGTGGGCAGTTGGAGGCAACATTTAGGTACAAAGCCCTCAAGTCATGCAGGAATGAGCTCTAATGAAATTATCCGAGGTGTAAAAGTCCAGACTGATGTGGAAGACAAAGGACTTCCCTCCCAGCCAAAAGGAATAATTTATTGGAAAAAATCAATCAGTTAATGAATCCTACGAAGAGATCAAAATGAAGCAGGAGAGCCTGGATGTCCCTGACTTTTGGATTTACAACAAGGAAGGAACTTCAGTTTCCATTCAAGGGCAGAGCTGAACTTCTCACTTAAATAATTTGTAGAAGCATTTGTATCAGCTTAGGCTCCAAACCTGGATGAGGTAACTACAGGAAGAAAGAAAATGCCTGAGATCCACCTGTAGTTCCTTGAGCCACAAACCCTCCACCCCGAGTTCCCTCCACCCAGGCATCCCACAGAAATGCGTGCTGGCTGCATCACATCATGGAATATTCTCTCTGTTCCCCCTGGTCTCCCCTGTACAGGATCAATAATTCATCCACTTTTCTTCTGTTTAATATGTTGTAGGAGGCAAAATATGCCCAGTGTGTGTAAGGGAAGATTCCCTGCAAGCGATATTTACAGAGCTGTAAAGCCCAGGAACAGGGGTAAGGCAGAGTGCAGGATGTGTCTCACTCAGGTGTGACAGGCAACTCCTTTTCATGCCCACTTTTAATTTTTTTCTGCATGAGAGGTGCAAAAAACCACTCCAGAAATAATTTTCTGAGCCAAATATCAGTGAATCCCTGATTTTAACCTAATCAAAACAGAGAACCATTTAACCACAGTGCAGCAAGGCCCTGGGAAAATGTGATCTTGTGTTCAGAGCAGAGGCAACATGTACACAAATTACCTCCTGTTTTTGTGTTGTTTGCCTCTGAATTGAGAGTCAAAGCTCCTGACTGTGTCCCCAAGTGAGATTTTGGTAGCACTGCCCAAGCCAGTGTGTCCAAGCCTCCGTTCTCACCCTGCTGAAGGCTGGGACAAGCCTTTTAAATTCAGAGATCCTTAATGCACACATGTACATGCTCAGGCTGATTTTTTTATGAGCACGTTTAAGTTGGAAAAGATTAAGTGGAATTAAACATGGATGCCTTTTTAACAGAGCCCACTCCCAGAAGAGATCCCTTTTTTCAGCACTCACTCCAAAGACTCCTTTAGCAGTGTTAGATTTGACTGCAAATGACAAGCTGTACACAGGAACCAGACATTTATGTCCCTATCATCACTTATTAACTGTTGTTATTGTCGCTGACAACGTCGTGATAATAATAGGGATCCTCTCAACAGCTGGCTTTAAGATGTAGGAGTTTATGACATTCAGAAGTGTCTCAGCAGAAGTGACAGGTGAAGGCATGCTCAGAAGCAATTTATCCTGGGAAGAGAATATAAAAGCCATTCGAGCTCAAGGCTGAGACCTTGGGGGGTCTTCGCTAACCCTTAGGATTTGTTGTAGGAGTTGAAAAGCAGCAGCATTTTCTTTTAATAAGGTATCACCTGTAAATCACCCCCCAGTGCCAGCGTGCTGCTGCTCATCCAGGATAATGACTAATAGGGAATAATGGTGGTGCAATAAACACGGTGAGGACAGCTGTGGCAGAGTGGGAAAAAGCAGAAAAAGCAGGAAAAGCAGCTGTTGACTGATTCCAGGCATGGAGGGGATGAGCGTGGAGAGGTTGATTTCCGTCAGCTCTTGTAAGGTGTGAGATTCTTCTGAGAGATGTCTGGCTGCTGGACGGATCCGGCCTGGAGAATGGATAACGCCTTCAGCTTCCCAGATTTTTGTTTTATGTGGATCTGAGCCTTTCAGGCACCACCTCGCCTGCAGTGCGAAGAACTGGATCCTGTGTGCTCCTCCACGTGCTCTTGTCCAAACATCGGTCCACCACATCTACCAGCCAAAGCCCGAGGATCCCTCACCACGTGCAGCTCAGATTTCCATGGGATTCTCAGTGGGATTGCTGTGATGACCCGAAAATTATGGATGTAGGCTAAAGTCATCCTGGATCCAGTAAATCTACATCCACAGGAGTTCAAACGAAGGATTTAAAAATACGGCTCCCCAGCTTGATGGAAGGCCATCCCCACGTGAGTTTCTCAGAGATGGTTGGAAAGACAGCGCAGCCTGAGCAGCCCGAAGTTGTGCCCATGCCCTGGCGGGTTGGGAGGCACCTCAGCAAGGCTTGGAATGCCGAGATGTGGCCAAAGGAACATTGTGTTGGGTGGTTTGCAGTTCGGCCCTCAAGAAGAGTTTGGACAATGCTCTCGGTCACACGTTGGGATTTTTGGGATGGTGCCGTGCAGAACCGTGGGCTGGATTTGATGATGCTTGTGTGCCCCTTCCAATCCAGGGAATTTTGAGCCTATGAACTGTTGAGATCTGCCTTATGAAGGCCATCGAGTCCAGCCTGAGGCACCCAAGGCCCTGATTATCCATCACCGGCCTCCAAGGATGGCACTGTCCCTGCTCCACCAGCTGTGGGAAATCATCCCTGCTGTCCAAAGAAGTAAATCTTTACACCTTCTTCAGCCATAAACTAATGATCCCGAGTGATCAAAATAAAATGACTTGGGCAATGTGTTATCTGAAGTTGGAAGAGGCAGGTTTCAGCTGTGACAAACCAAAGCAGGGTGAGCATTATTAGGCAGGCTCTGTCTCCCAGGATTAGAGGTAGGAGATCTAATATACAGAAGGACCCAAGGGTGAGATTATCTCAGGATAATACACCCTTTAGGTTTTGAAACTGCAGCCAAAGCAATCAGACCTGTTACCATAGCATTCATTTTAATGCACAGATAAATTTGTAGCTCTTGTTTATATAGCTCATCCTCTGGAGGCACTAATATGATTCCCTTTAAAACTCAAGTTAATGAGAAAATAATGGAGCATTGTGGATATAAGCAACATTTTTTCCCACTGTCGCTGTCATCATCTTTTTTACAGTCAGACTGATCTTTGAAAGTATAAGTTGGATTTATTTTATGTACTGCAAAACCTTTAGAAATCTTTCTTTAAACTGAGCTTTCTGATTCCAGCCTAAAGCCAGAAATACTCACTGTCTAAACATATTTATAAATCGGTATATCACCCGTAAATCTTACCTTATCCCTAATAGGAAATTTAAAATTGTAACTCTTGAAACTTCACCTTGGCAACACACATTCTTATTTTATTGGCTTTCCTGGACAGAAAGCGCTGATGAGATGGAGAATGTGGCCAGGGAATAGGGATTGCATCTCCCTGCTGCGTGCAGTGAGCTGTGTAACGAAGACATGTGTGTTTACTTTCCTCTGGATACAGCACTGCAGCAAATCTCCAGCCTTTTTCAAGGTTTTCTCAACTTTCTTTTTACCCGAGAAGTTCTCCTTCAATCTTTTCGGACCAGTTTTCTCAACTTTCTTTTTACCCGAGAAGTTCTCCTTCAATCTTTTCGGACCAGCTGAGGAGCTCCATTCTCATGGAGCGTCCTCCAGTGCAAGGACAAGATGTTGCCAATGTTGACATCAGCAGGTCTGATACGAGCTGGTACCAGGCTGGCACAAAGCTCAGTAATTCACTTTGTCTGGGAAGGATTGGTGGTCTATACATAATTTGCATTATCTAGCATTTATTATTCATACCTATAAACAAACACCTATGTGGATTGGGCCTTCAGACATTTCAAACTTCCCAAGATTTAATAACAACAGAAGTAATGTAATTTACTGGGACTGAAGTTTTATCCTTGGCCTCACTTAAAGATTTTGGGAGTTTTGATTTGAGCAGGAAAACTTCAAGGCTGCTGTTGGCTGTGCCTCTGGTGAGGGCACCTCCCTTGCAAAATTCATGTTGTTGCTCTACAGTTTTTGTCTCTGCTGCTTTTGCTTTTTCCTAATCTCACCTGAATTTGAGACTGTTCCTGCTCTCCTTTGATTCAGGAGAAGTGTGGCCATGCCAAATCACACCTGCTCTTCCCTCTGTGTTGTTCCTGTCCTGGGGACCCTTTGGTCTGTCTGGAGAGGCAGAAGGATGAGAGAGAAGAGAGGAGAGAAGAATGCAATAATAAGAACAATCTCTGTGGGTTTATGACCAAGTTAAATTTCATCTCCCTGGGCTTCTTCAGAGGCTGGTGCCTGGTCCGTGAAGAAGAGCTGCATTTTGCTTCTCCCCCTGGACATGCAGGTTGAGGTGGTGAGATATCCCAAGGTTTTTGAAGCCTTATTTCCACACGGCCCAATGTCAAGGCTTGCAATCCTGCTGTTAAAATGGAAATGTAATTATTGACTTGGAAAAACGCTGCGTCGGGAAGTCACTGATGAAGTCAGCCCCGAACAAGGGAATTGGAGAGGGCTGCGTTGTTAGAGCCACTAGGAAATACCATCTCAGTTGTCAGCAGTGGCAGGAGAAGGAGCACAAGGCTTTGGCCGTGTCTCAGGGTTTGTGGCTGAGCACAGCAACGCAAAGTGACGGGGCTGAATCCGGATTTCGGGAACCCAAAATCCGAGGACACAGGCTGGTCATGTTAAAAGCCAGGACTGGGGATTTAATAGAGGCCAGACTTCATTCTGCTGTTCCTTAGGCTCTGGACAGCTCAGCAGAGTGGGAGATTCCTCCTCCAGCTTGCCTACCCCGGTGACACCAAACCTCTCCTTCTCATCCCTGTTTTCCTTAGTGCCATGGAGCTGACACCGTTGGAGTCAGACTCAGCCTGTCCCGCTGGGATCTAAGCAGGAAAACCAGTCCAGTTTTCCTCCTGACAGATTTACTTTAAATAAGTTTCTATTTCTAATTGCTTTGGGACATGAAACATGTATGGAAAGATCTCGAGGGACTGGATTAAGTAGTTTTAATTGAGTCTGGCCTCTATGGAGAAGCATTTCTTGAGGAACATTAAACAAATATACTCTTGGTTTTTTAACCCCACTTGGTGTGTGGGAATTTTCCATATCTGAAAAGCCAAATTAATTTAAAGTTAATGATAGTGTCTCATTAAGTGTGCACACCTGCTGTGATCTAGCATGTGCAAGTGGAGGTATCACAGTGTAGGAACTGGGGATCTGGTCCATACTCCTTGCAAATAACCCAAGCAGCTGGAAAGGCCAGGATTCCGTAAGGTTGGTTTGGGATGCCCTCACGCCTCTGTGCAGATGTAAAATTGTTCTCCACACTGCATTTCCAGCATTAGAGACCAAAAGGCCCCATTTCTGCTCCTTCCCCTGGGGACTATTTCAGTTTAGCTGATTTGCTGCTGGGAAAAAATTCTTCTTAATATTCAATCCTATTTCCCCTCTAATCCCATTTATCCTACTTGCAGCCCCACCTACCCCCAAAAGATCCTTCCTCTCCCTGGGATGTTTGCCCCAGGGAATTTTGGACCATTCTCGGTGTTATCTTATAGCTCAGCTGATCTCCACGTGTTCCACATGTGCCAGCAAACAGGGAAAACATCCTGAATGAATCCATTCAACCCTGAATCATTTTCCTGAGCTCTCACCAGCTCTGTTTCACTGCATTTGGTGTTTGATTTGTAAAACAGAAACCCCCGACTGCTGCTGCAGGATGGATATTCCACTGAACAGAGAGAAAGGATCATGCAATAATAACATCAACAATAATAATAACAACAATAATAATGAGAAATGAAAATAATAACAATAATATCAGAATCATAATCTCGATTTTTTTTATCTTGCCAGGGAAATATTTACTTTTATTTTGAGGTTTACTTGAATGAATTTTAGCTGGAGTTGGGGTTGTCAGAGCCCAAGCCCAAGCCCAGTGAAGACTTCCAGGTTATTTTAATGCATATGAGCAGATTGGGATTTTAAACCTCAGGTCTTCAGTTTTCAAGATCCTGACTGACACAGATCAATGGATTTTATTCCAGAAACTCAGCTGGGACAGTTAATGCCCATTAAGCTGGAGACAGTGGGGTCCAGGCAAGTGCCAAAGTGCTCTTCTGAATTGGATGTTATAAAAAAAAAGAATTTGTGGCTTGATAGAAATATCTGGAAGCACAATATTTTAACTATTTGATGAGACAAGCCTACGAGATAAGGAGGGGAGATAAATTTATGCATAATTTGAATATTTGTTAATGACTACTTCAATATTTTTCACTCTTTCCAGTCAAGTGGGCCTTTTTTCATGTATAATTTGTAAAATAATTTCCCTCCAATCTGTGACCATAACTCCCAATTCTGTGGTGCAGTTGGGTGTGTTTGGGAAGGTTGTGGGTGTGACCTTGGAGGATTATGGCATAAGTGGAATGGGGGAGTAGGATTTGGACTTTTTATTTTATTTTGGGAGATAATAACATTTTAAGTGCCTTGTGTCTTCTAATTGCATCTCACAACCCTTTGGAGCTGCAGTCAACTGATTGAGAAAAGCAGCACTAAATAAATCAAATTGTGACTTCTCGGAATTAAATTCTCAGGGCTTTTCTCAAGTATAGGGCATTTTTGCATTTTTTGCTTTTGAAAAAGATTGCTGGAGGGACAAAACACTCACCTCAATGGTTTGGTCACTCAGGATAAATCGTGGTTGTTCTTCTGCTCATTTGGATCCAGAACGGTCCTTCCGCACACTTTTGGAAATGTTGTCCATTCAGAGCTTAATTGTCTCAGATCACCTTCAGAGCTTTGCAGAATAAATGATTTTCTCAAGAATCCAGCGGCATTAGTATTTATCTTCCAGTAGGAAATTGTCATTTTAAGTGCAGAGATACAAATAACAATCGGGGGTTTTTTTAAAGATAACTCATCTAATACTATAATGCCAATATTAAATAAATCCGGGGATGAAACAAGGGGCTACATAAATAATTCACTTTAGTTATTAATGAAATACCTGTGCTAATACTCATGGATTTATTGTACACCAACCACGCACACATCAAATATACTCAGAATTTTCCTGCTGAAGACAAAGAAAACAAAGGGGTTTTAAAGGAAGAATTGAAATAATGTGGAAGCACACAGCTGACTTTTATAAATACATGAGCAAATACATGTTGATTGCTACTCCATGCTGATAAATGCAGCCTATTGAAAACTGGGAGAAGGGAAAATGTCTGCTAAATATTATAGTGAGGCTGAATACTAACCAGGAAAGAGATTTCAACTGTATTGTTGGGAATTCCCCAAAGCTTTTGCTGTGGTGCTTCAATAGGCAGCTGTGGCACACGCAGGACAAACAGAACTCTGTGCAAAAAACTCTTCCAAAGGAGCTGGAATTGCAGAGTGACAGATCCCTGGGGTAAAGGTATTCCTGGGGTAAAAATATGGATAGGGTTGGTATTGTGCTGCTGATGGAATTGCTCTTGTTAGAACAAGCTGATTTAAGTGAGTAAAAATATCTGGAAAGCTTTCTCAGGGGTTTTTCTTTCTCATTTTAGTCCCTTTGTTTAGCGACTACATTTAGTGAGAAGTAAAAAAACCCACTTTTTAATTGTTCTAATGTGTGAAAAGGAGTGAGCCAAACAAATCTCCCCTTCAAAGAGGAAATCCAGCACTTCAAAAGGGACACCTTCCACTCTCCCAGGTTGTTCCAGCCTGGCCTTGGACACTTCCAGGGACCCAGGGGCAGCCACAGCTTCTCTGGGAATTCTGTTCCAGGCCCTCACCACCCTCCCAGGGAGAAATTCCTTCCCAGTATCCCTTAACCTCTGTCAATAGGCAGCCATTGCCCCTTGTCCTGTCCCTCCAGGCCCTTGTCCAAAATCTCTCTTGGAACCCTTTTAGGTACAGTTTTATAAATATATGATGTATATTGAGTTTCTTTTTTGGCAATACACATTACAACATCACAAACATTCTAATGTCATTTAGCAGCATCGTTTTTTTTTAAATTTGATATGAAGATTAGCAAATACAAACTGAAGGAGTGTCTGAATTAAGTGAGAAAGTGTTCCATTAGTGAAAACCAGACTCCCTCTTTTCAAGTTTCTGGGCTGCTAGATCCAAAAATGAGAATAATACCTACAAGCACACTGAAAATGAGGGAGCAGCAGTGTGGAAATTAGTATATTCTAATGGGAAAATTATAAGAAATGCAGCTGTGCTCACTTTCCCTACTGATCCTAACCTTCAGATTCCTCCAAACTGAATTGTAAAATAATGATCTCCTTTTCTCATTTCTCCTAAGATACACCGTTAATCCCTGACATAAAAATACAAAAAGGATACATATATTTAGAAAGAGCTATTATCAAAATAGAGAAGGCCTCAAACCAAAGCGTTTCCATCATTTCCAGCTCATATTTGAACCCAGATCTAAATTCTCTGCCTGGGTTTTTCTCTGTCTAATCCTTTTGTTTATAACCTGATTTTCAGGGGGAAAATCAGACTATGGTTTTAACAGGAACATTCGGCTGGTGCAGCGAGCACACATACTGAAATAATCTGAAACAGCCTGTCTGCTTTAGCTTTTTTAAGCTTCTGATTATTTTTTTTTCCTGATGATTTCAAATGGCAGCGTAGTAAGAACAGCAGACGGGCCTGGGAGAGGCCCATCCCTGTTCCAGCAGTGGGTGTTAAACAGAGCAGAGCTCCTGAGCGTGCGACCAAGAGAAGAAACGTTGATAGCTTTAGTTGAAGTCACCCCGTTCCCCAGGGCTGCGGTGGCGTTGATAAGGTCGCTGGTGTCAGGGCAGTGCCTGTGCTTCACCTTTCAGAGTGTCCCAGCCCACGTGAACGTTTGGGCTCGGTGTCCCCCGTGTGACACGGTGGCTCTCCCCGGTTTATTGAGGGAGCAGCAGCTGCGGACGGGCCAGCTCGGGCTCTGCGGGCTGCTGGGCTCTCCTTTTCTCTGGGTTCTTTACCAGGGACCAGTTGTGACCCGATTGCAGATGGCAGCTGGTGCCATCCAGTGTCTCTGTCCTCTGGTGCCCTGAAGACATGCAAATGAGAAAGAAATGCAAGGGACAGCTCCTTCGGATAAAAACCGCTGTTATGCATAATACATAAGCACCTTTTCTTCCAAACTGCTGTTGGTTTGTTTTTTCTAACATGCTCTCTTTCTTCCAAACTGCTGTTGGTTTGTTTTTTCTAACATGCTCTCTTTCTTCCAAACTGCTGTTGGTTTGTTTTTTCTAACATGCTCTCTTTCTCTCCCGCGTCTCCTGCCACCAGGTCAAAAATAAAACTCTGGGGGAAAAAATAAAAGACTGACAACAAAGAATTATTCTGGGACTTTCGAGAGAAACCGGGATATTTATGGATTTACTCTATTCCCTGTGATAACAAGTTTCTGAGATGGTAATACACTGTCAAATATTTTTCAAGGTTAACAGTTTAGGGACACAATTATGTTGCAAGTTTTCTGCAAGATTAATTAAGGGTATTTCAGAGATATGGGAGAAAAATTGTTCCAGCAGCTATTAGAGGGTGAGTAATCCCAACTCGAAGAGTCGTTCCCGTTCAGTTCAGTCCTCCTCAGAGAAAATATTCCCATGTTTAAGGCATACTCAGAAGCAGATAAAATGTGCATGTTTGGGCTGAGAAGAGCAGTGATGGGGAAGCAATTCTAGACACAACCCACACAGTCTCACAACCAGAGCTGGGATGGCCCCACAAAGGTTATTTTAAAACATTTTAAAATAAATATTTCCCCGGGCCAGAAAACTCTAAAAGATCTCCCAGAGGAAAAGAAGACAGAGGTGAGAGCCAGGCTCAGCAGAGCTCCCCTCAACATCAGCAGCCACTGGGAGGGCAGTGGGGACCTTATTATCCAGCACTGATAGAAAAATTATTGGGCCAGTTAATAAAACATCAAGGATTGTTTGTGAAAATAATTGCAAGGTCCAGAGAACTGTGAATATGAGAGATCTTAAATAAAGGAGAAAAAACCCATCAGCAATTCAGCACTTCAATCAAAGCACTGCAACCAATACCCACATCTACCCATCTATCTATAATCTGATATTATTTTTAATCCCTTTTTTAAATCCCAGTCACTAATGAGGGATAATGCTGGATTGAGGAGGGCCAAAGAGATTTATTGATACCAACTCAGAGCTGTGGCTGTAAATCAGGACAGTGAAGAAGTATGCCACTGCTGGCTTATGTTCTCTTCCTGCAAAAGGACAGGGATGAATGAACAAGTGTCTGAATGAATGACTGAATAGATGAATGAATGAAAGAATGAATGCATCATCAAATAAATACATTAAAATACATTGCCAGCTCGCAGGGCTCGCATAGCGCGGCAGCTCTTCGAGGCCTTTGTATAAAGAGAGGCAACGGCGGCCTTGATTTATTATAAATTAAAATCTGCTTTGCCCAATCCCTCCGAGTGTTTAATTTTTACTGAAGGTCAAAAGGTGCTTTGCGTTTGGAGAAAATGCATCCCAGTGTAGCTCCTGTTTCCGATGAGGAGCACCGAGCTCCCGCTGCCCGCCGGGGCTGCCTGCGCTCAGGGAGGGACCCCGGCGTCCCCAGGGCCACCACAGGGTGACAGGGCGGCACGGCCCCCACGGGAGGACAGGTTTTGTGCAGTAATCAGCCTGTCTGCCCCTCCTCGCAGGGCTCAAGGCCCTCTCCTCCTCGCTGGCCAGAAGCCCTTTCCACATTTCACAGAACCACGGAATTACAGAATCACGGAATCTTTTACATTAGCAAAGATCCATCAAGGCCGAGCATTCCCCCAGCACTGCCAAGGCCACCACTGAACCCTGTCCCCAAATGCCACTTCTCCACATCCCTCAAATCCTTCCGGGGATGGTTATTCCACCAGTGCTGGGGCTGGACAACCCTTTCCGTGAGGAGATTTTTCCCAATATCCCAGCTGCTTCCTCTGGTGCAATCTGGGGCCATTTCCATTTGTCCTGTCAAAGGGCAAGGTTTGTGATCCCTCTCTGAGATTTAATCTTAGGCTTGCCTGCCATGCAGCAAAGTGGCATCTTGTCCTGGGTGGGAAGAACAGGTGGGACCCGGTGAACACAGGGACCCGGTGACAGTGGTGGCTTTTCCATCACAAGTGCCAGGTGCACAAAGAACATTCCAAATCCCCCTGCCAGCTCCAGAGTGCAGAAACCACCTCTCTGGCTTCATGGGACCAGTTTTATTCCCTTTGAGGAGACTGGGGTGATTAAAATTTATTTATTTTGGATTTTTTTTTCTGAAATCCGTCTCTGTTTTGAACTTTGCACTTGTGTTTGATTCCCTCTCCCTCTTCTCTAACGAGGTCCTGGAGGATGAAGCTCTTCTAGCCTGAGATGAAGGTCCTCCAAATGAGAAGTACAGAGCCATGGCTGCCAATTTAATTAGCTCTCACGCATTCACACACAGATAGAAGGGTTTTTGGAAGGAGAGAATATATTCAAGATGAATAAATTACTTCATTTTTTAAATAACTAAACCAGCAGTTTTATTCCCCACTGCTAATATTTCTGTCAGTCAGGTCAAGGATAATGAAGCAAAGTTCTAGAAAGGGTCACCCAAACCTTGGGGTTTTTTTTTATTGTAAATGTTCCCATTCATAAAACCTACATCTGCAAGTACAAAATCAACAGTTAAATGTTTGCCTTTTCTGTGTCCGTATTTCTCCAAGGAGAGATGATTTTTACCCAGTTTTCACTTATTCTGCTGAAGTTTCTGAAGGAAGAACAAGTCTTCTAAACTTTGTTCCTGTTATTTTTTCCTGTGGGTAAATATGTTCTTTGCTGTTAATAGAATCATTGTTTTCCTTCCATAATAAGAAATTTTTCCACGTGTCTCCATCATGGTTTAGGGTAGCTCCTTTCCTCCCAATTTTTGCAACTTGCTTTTTAACTTCTATTGAAAAGAAAAACTGTGAAAAACCAACCCTATAAGGGAACATGGCTTATGGAATAAAAGAAAATGACCAAAGTATTATGGAAAATATCAGACATATACAAAGAGCGAAGTGCAGTGTAGCAGGACCCAGGTTATCTGTTTTAGGAAACACTTCCAGCAGATGAAATAACTGCTAAAAGCAGGTGTTTATTCCAAAAGCTGCAGCAATGTTGCTCTGTCATGTCACATTAAATCATCCCTGCTGCATCATGCTTTGTTACACCACGTCATGGACCTATGGCGGAAAACCCAGCGCAGAGTAACAGGATGTGACAGACAACATTTAGCAAAAATATTCACTCATTTGACTCAGATCCTTGCCATCATCTCGAATCAGGGAGCAGGGTCCCAAATGAGGCTGATGGATGGATGTGAACTCACCAAGGAACAGCATCCAGTGGAAATCTGAAAGTTTCTTGTTGAGCACCTGGTCCTCGTCCTGTCGATGGTTTTGCTGTGCCCAGCTCCTCTTTCTCAGCATTTCCTCCGCTGCTGTGAGTAGTGAGACCGGTTGGTTGTCATTTATTTTGACATAACTCGTGACTTTCACATGAGGGATTAATCACACACTTGGTACAGAAGTGCTGTCAACTGACAGCTGATGGAATTGCTGTAAACAGTTTTTATATGAGCGGAATTGTGAACTACACGAGAAGGTGTTTGGACTCTGTATTTATGTTTAGAGAGGGACTATTTTAGGGAGCAAGAGGCTTATCTCTGAAGACACCTATATTTTGCAGTGTGACAAAGTCTTTTTGACGTACTTGAAGATACGGAGACTTTGCTATTGCTCTTGCAGGAACTGTTTTATGGTAATACTTCTAAAAAAAGGTTTAGGAAATAAGTGCATGTTTATGGAGACAAAAAATCAAATATAAGCCAGGCAGCTGAGGTGCAGGACTTGCCATGGAGGGATTTTTATAAGCATCAGCCCTGACCTAGATGGCGATTTCCAACCCATGGGGCAGGACTTGGACAGCTACAGACTGGTGTGTCTGGGCACAATTCCTCCTGGCAGAAATTAGGATGAGAGACGCTCATTCCAGGTATTAAAGAGAGATTCAGGGGTGCTGGTGAAGGTGGTCCAGGAAGATCTGGCTGCTGAAGTGTGAACAAATTTACACGTGGAGTTGAATCTTCTCCTCCTTATGAAGAACAAGACAACCGATAGTTTGCGGGATTCTGAAAAGAAACCTATAGATGCCAAAAGATAAGGTTATATTATGGCAGTAATTCATAGCACCCATGGTGCTTTGTCCTCCCACCCTCTGCAGAGGGAATTTTCAAGACTCTTCTCATTCAGGGATTTGTGGATCAGTCTTCCACTAGCAGTTCACAACATTTTTCCAGATGCATTTTATGGGAATGGCAGTAAATGCCAGCAGTAATAGTGATGATGGAGGGAATACACGGGCTCATTTCACAGCTGGAATGTNCTAATGGTGATGATGGAGGGTGCACCTCGGGAATACATGGGCTCATTTCACAGCTGGAATGTCCACGGCCTCCTGCGTGGTGGTCTCAGCACTCTGCCCTAAGGATGTTGAGGACAAAAAGCTATAATAGAATCGTGGAATATCGTGAGTTGGAAGGGACTCACATGGATCATCCAGTCCAAGCCCTGGCCCTGCACAGACACCCCAACAATCCCACCCTGTGCATCCCTCGGGGCCGTGCCCATTCCCTGGGAAGCCTGGGCAGTGCCCAGCACCCTCTGGGGGAAGAACCTTTTCCTACTGTCCAACCTATGGATAATGCAGCCTATGCAGAGTCAATATTGATCATTCAACCTGTGCAAAAAAGAAGAAAGGAACAACACTGATCATATGTTTCCTTTGGTATGTGCCATCTTAGCTGGTACTAGAAGCATCAGTTATATTCGAGGAATTAGTTCCTCGTGGCTCTTGAGAAATTTGGAAAGCAGGCTTGCTTTGCATGCCCCACAAATGCCCCTGGGTGAGCCCCCTGCCCACACTCGCTCCGTGAGCCACCACTGTCCCCGCGTTTGTGCTGACGCTGTTCACTCTTCCCAGGAAGCCTCAGGAGCCTCCTCGCCTCGGGCAGTCTCCTGAAGATGTGGGGATGGCTGGGATGGTGCCTCAGCAACCATCAGCTCCTGCTGCCGTGTCCATGAGCCCGGCGTGGGCTGGTGGCCCCAGGGACGCCAGCAGAGCCCCGGGAGGGGAAGCCCTGGCTTGGCGAGATTCCCTGAAATGCAGCGTGGGATGGCAGGGAGGGAGGCTTGCCCAGCAGCCCAGGGGAGCTGGGATGAAGAAATCCTTATCCAGAGGGGAAGTACTGGCTGTGGGTGAATGTGGGCTTCCAAGCAGGGGTTCAGAGATGCAGCGAGGCAGGAGTCAGAGCGAGGAATGAATTATTTATTAAATTTACAATACCATTTATATATTCTAGTTCTATAAAGCAATTGAACAGTGCTTACACTTCTAGGGTGATTGGTCAAAATCTCCGACACCCACTTAGAAATGTTTTTACCTAATATAATGTACACAATGTCAGAAGATACCAGATATGAATGCTATTTACAAAAACCCTATCTATTGTTTGCATAGCTTACACAGCAAAGGAAAAGTTCTCACAGAATGAATGCAAGAAGAGGAAATTTCCCTGCTAACAGCATTTCAGCATCCACAGGTGAAAGAAACCCAATGCCCAAAGGGCCTAGGCCCACCCTGGGGAGCTGCTGAGCATCGAGGAGCCCCCACCTGCTGCTGGCTCTGCAGCATGGGCACATCCCTGCTGCTCAGTCTGCAGGTGAGCCTTTACCAGAACACATAAAAAAAATGCTGCTTCTTGCTCCTGGTCACACCAGACCCTCCAGCAGGTTTTAAGGAAAGGTTTCTGCCCATCTCCCCAGTCATCGTGCCTTTGGAACCTGCCTGACTTTGGAATTTGGTGTTCCAGGTGTTTTGTGGAAGAAATCCTTTGAGCGAGCGTGCTATTCACTTCTTACTGATGAAAAATAATAAAAGAGTGATTAAACAATTAATACTGGATGTTGCTTAACAGTTGCTAAGAGGTTTACTTAATAATTTTCTGATGCTTTTTCCCCCCTAATTTAGGAATAAAACAGACATAATTGAGCATGCTATTCTGAAGCTCCAAATTACACTCTGAAGAGAATTGAAGGAAACACATTTCTTTGATTTGAATATTTTTCTCATTAACAGGACGTTCAGAATAAAGCAGAAATATTTGATGCACAGAGCCTGTGGCGGTATCAAGTTAACACTGGCGTGCTCCTGCATTTTACCTCATGTTTACTAATCAATCCAAAAAGAAAGGTCACGTTTTTCATCACAAAATGGAAACTTTTTGACAGCAAACAATTGGATTTTCAGTACTCCATTTGAAGTGGATTTCAGTGAGGAGAGTGAGAGCCCAAGGTGGTGGGATGAGGTAACCAAGCAGAGCTGTGCTCTCACGGTGTTGAGCACCACAAACTTTGAGTAAAGGCACTCTCAGCTGTATCAAGGTATCATGCTGCTCCAAAATAGGGGTATCTGAGTTCAAATTGTTTGGAGAAGAGAATAAATAAGGTTTGGGCAGGTGCTGGAGTGCAGTTTTGGCTCAGACTACAATGTCAGGGTTGAGACACTGCTGCATGTCTGGGTCAGGATGCTGCAGGATAAGTGAGCCTGAAGGCTAGGAGAGCCACAGTTACCTGCAGAGTGTTAAACCACATTCCTCCTCTGAAGAGTCTTCTCAAATCTATCTCCTCTGTGCCTGCACCATGGCCTTCTAGCTCTATTCTTCTTCTGATTTTTTTTAAAGACCTGTATTTTGACAAAATGAATTTACTTGGCAGTTGGAAAAAAATTACTTTTTTCCCAGGTGGAAAATACAGCCTGGTAGTTTCTCAAGCAAAATACTCCCTATGCAATGTCTTCTGTTTCTCTTTCCTTCCCATTCCTCCTGCTCCAAGCGGAGGAGCAGCCCTGAAGTCCTTTTTGGCTGGGTGAGGGAATTTCTGCCTCCCTGGAAGCAGTTCCCACCCATCCCTGGGTGCAGAGGGAAGCTGGACCAGGAGCTGGGAGTGGATGTGACCAGAGCACAGTGCTCAGAACTCCTCTTCACCCTCCCCTGGGCTCTGCTGTGAGTTCCCCTTGAGACAAGTGAGGTGAAATCAGAGGAGTGACCAGGAAATATCACCGGTTCTCTTGTTCTTCCTTCCCCTCCACTGGTTGCACAGAATCAGCCGCCTCCAAGGAGTGTCCCAGGCAGTGACACCCGCAGGACACAGCCTTACCCCTGGCCAGGCTTTACACCTGGCTCCCGGAGAAATCACTGGTATGAAAAGATGCACACGGTGCCTGCAGCTCCAGCACACATTGCATGGCATGGCACACATGTAAGTGAGATTAATTTGAGTTCTGGGCATCATTAGCGCAATTAAAACTGTGATTTTTTTAGTTCAGACCTACAGGCCATTGCAGAGAAGAGTAATCATAAGACAGAAACGAGTTCCCTAGTTAAAAATTAATTCCCTAGACTAAAAATATAATCAAACGATGTCTACAGTATTTTATGAAGAGCTGGGAGGATAATAAAATTTAAAGCAGTGCAACATTTGCATTTTGTTCATTTCTATCCATATTTTCCCATAGACTGCCTTTCTGTGTGCTTGTTAATCATATGCACTGCTACAGTCCTGGCATTTTAAGATCACTGTTCACATCAAGATTGAAAGGAAACTAATTACAATCACATTTCAGGGTGGTTGTTCAAAGCTCGTTCGGCGCCGGCTACAGCACGGGAGCCTTGACCTTTATTTGTAAGCATGAAAATAAAGTAAAGATGAAAGATTGGTTTTCCTGCAGCTCATACTCAGGGACCAGGAGGCCCTCCGGAGAGGCGGAGGCGTGGGAAGCCTCTCTCCTCACCTCCTCTCCCATGCTGGCAGCAGAGGCCACTAGTGCTATGCAGAAGCTCTGCTCCACTGCAGCGAGAGGTGAACGAAAGCTCCGTGGTATTTTTCAGCTCTCCCTCCAGCTGAAAGAACATGGAAAGAACCAGCAGACCCGGGGAGCCTTTCCGACCCCCGTGCAGAGCTTTGCAGTGATTTGTTTGCAGTGCCAGTGCTGCACTCTGTGCTCGGGTGGCCGAGGCATTGGCACGTGCCAGCTCCAAGCAGTGCCACAGTCTCTTCTGCCACTCATCCCGTGGCTTAGTAACACTCACAGTACCCAGGTGGATGCATCAGGGCAGAATAAGGTCCTTCAGACCTTAGGGAGTGCAGGTAGTCCTAATGCAATCCCTGATTTCACTCAATGGGAATGCAATGAGAGCTTGCTGGATGGCCGATTTCTCCAGCAGGTTTCACCTTCTGTGTCCCTGAATTTTCCAAACTGCAGTTTTAATAAATGTGTGCTGTGCTGAGAACAAGCTGGGAGGTGCTTACACCAGTGGGCTTCACCCAGGAGCTGCTGCTGGGGGGCTGTCCCCAAATGCTCCTTTCAGGATCACTGCCCAGCGTTCAAAGCTGAGCCACAGCGAGCGCTGACTCCCAAAGGATCTCCTGAACTTCCACCCATCCTGGATTATCACAGCTCTCCCTGGAACGAGTTCATTGAGGAAAAGTTCACCAGCCCTGAACAGAAGGGATCCCATTCTCCTCCCACAGTGTGTTTACCCTGCACAATCACTGCGTGTGCCCGGCCCCGTGTCCAGGCAATCTCTGCTGGAGCTCTGAGGTCCAGTGGGTTTTTTGGCAGGATCTGCCAAATAATTTGTATCTCCTGGTTGGAAAAGCTCTATCTAGGGCACCAAGCAGTGAGAGAAGGGAAACTCATCTCACATCCAGCTCCCAGCCTCCCTCAGCCTGCTGCAGGCAGAGGAGCACCTGGGCCGTGGTGGGGGCACAGAACTGGCACGGTGCTGGGACCCTGGATGCCACTCAAACCAAGAAGCAAAGATGATTTTGCAACACTTTTTGTGATGTATTCTCCTTTTCTCTACATTCTTCAAAGCACAAATTTACCCAGGCAAATATTTACAGAAACTGAAGGAAAAAATAGACTGGTGCTATAGACACTGCAGCAGTGAACTTCTAATTACAATCCACAAAGTGTTTATGAATAAATTTATCTATTATTTGTCTAGTTCGAGCACTGTGTACACTTTGCCTTGTACCATTACATGCTGAAGGAAACAATATGCAGCATGAAAATGAAAACAATTTGACTTAATTATTTACACCATTACCGCCACTTTGAATTAGGCCCTCCATTTCTTCTGGATTTTGTAAAATTTAACTGGTAATTATGCTTGCTTAATTAATTTTATTTATCTACTAGTACAATGAGATCAAAACAAAAAACCTACCAGAATGCAAAGTACAGGCTCTGTCCCCTAATTGTAAATGTTGCTTTTAAGCCTTTATGATAAAACTGTAGTATTTTGTACCATTTCATTTCAAGCGTATCTGGCCATGCTCCAGTACTATTTAAGTGTAAACAGGAAAAGCCTTGGAGGACGAGTAATCACACTTAAATGACACAAAGATCATTATAATGATGTTCCAAAAACATGGCAAAATTAGATATTGCAGAACTGTTTTCTTCTCTGAAGTGTTCCACCAGATGGTGAAGAGTGCTGAAACCGTAGATCCGAGAGAGGGGAGGAAAAACATCCCCGCGCTTCCCTCACGCTCCCGTCCCAGCTTGTCTCAAGTGGCACCTCACACCTTGGCTCTGTCAAACCTCCAAGCTCCAGATGACACCGAGGTGTTCGAGCGCTGAATCACAGCCTGGGAAACCCCTGCTTTGTTCTGTTAAAGTTGGCAACCGCATTTATTCGGAGCCGAGGACGAACGAGCGCGTCAGCAGAAGTTACGGTGGTAATTTGTGAAACTCTTAATGAGATATTTTCAGAGCTCATAAAGAGGAAGAGCCATGTCATTGAATTACTGCACAATGAGTGCATTTTGATACAGGAAAAGAGTTGGGCTTTTATCAGAAATGGCACTGCATCAGTGGGGATGTGTCAGGGAGTATTTAAAGGGGTCTAAAAAGGGTTATATAAATGGGGTTTATGTAAATGGGGGATGTCTCTGTGTGTTGCTGCTCCGTGAAATGGCCGCAACTGAGGTCAGTCTGCACCTTTATCACTTTTTGTGTTCCTTTCCAAAAGACTTGACTAAGTTCCTTTCCACAGGACCTGCTACAACTTCAGATATCATTAGATTTTTGCTATTTTTTGTTATTAGAAATATCTGAGAAAGATCTAGAAAACTGGAATTACTCATTAGAGGAACATCTAATTTTGTTATTTAAATATTGGTCAGGGGGTTCTACTTTTTAAAATATCAGTGAACCTCAAGTACCTGCCGTCCATCCACCCCTCCATCCGTGCCCTCGGGAATGTCTGATCTCTTTTAATACATATTTTGGGGAATCCATAATTGAACAAGGTGAAGTATTGGGATGCTGTGGTTTCTGCTGACCCATTCCCAATACTAACTCCCTTTGGAAAAGCCTGTCATGTCCTGGGAGACAGCAAAGTCACAGTGGGGACAAGGGCAGTGCTCTGGAGAAGATTTGGGCTGGGATGCGCTGGGCGAAGGAGAAGAGGGTGTAAATGTACTTCCAAGCCTTCCACCTTCCTGAAATGTTTGGTTTCTCAACATTTCCTCGGGAACACACATGACAAATCCAGATCCACAGGAAAACTTGTCCTTTTTCGCTGAAAGATCCTGAAATGGAAGGTGACTTCATTCCCAACTGGCAGTCGTTCTAATTCCATGCTGAGCAGGGAAACAGCCTCTTATTCACTATGCTACAAATATTTTTGAACTGAATGTTCACAGTGTCCAAATAATGGCCCACATGCTGCATTTGCTGCACTTCCATTATTCAGAGTTAGCAATAAAAATCATGCAAAATTCTCCCCCCTTTCCATCTCTCCCCACTCAATGGACATTTGGAAATGGGGCTTGCAAATGGGAGAGGGTGAATACAATATCAGCAACCCGGTTTATCCATTTATCCAGCTCATCTGCTTGAGTGAGAAGCCTGTGCACGGATGGTTTGCAATGGCCTGTGTTAAATGAAGGGCTGATTTCACCCCCCTGCCTTGGGGACAGGGGACCATTTGCTGAGCAGCCACTGTAGGTGACATTAAAGGTCATCCCAACCAGCCCTCTCAGGTGGCATGGGACGGAAAGTATCCCATAACCCTAAAAACTCACTCTGAACCAGTGGGAGCTTGCAGTGATCCCGTGCTGTTCCCAAGCTAGACAGCCTGGGAGAGCGGGGTCTCAGGGACACTGTATCTCAGTTTTTGGTCTCCAAAATAGCAACACAAGGATTTTGGGAAAGCATTATTGTATTTTTCACCTACATGGATTATTCTCTTTTTAGAAGGGCTCTTCTAGTAATGCCAATCTTTCCAAAAACTTGATTTACCAACAAAACCACTTTACAATAATTAGTAACCTCTCTGTCTTCAGCAAGGCAAAGGTTTTATTCTCCTGTTTGAGCCTAATTATGTTTTCAGAGCCATGTCATGGAGGCTCAGATGAAATTCTTGCTTTGTGTGCAAGAAAGTCACACCACATTTGCATTTGTTTGACAGAAGCCCTGATCTCATCCAATATGGAGTGCTCGAATTTGGCAACGCTCCCGTTGGACATCTATTTTATATTCTGCATAAATTCCAGGCAAAATATCATTCCTTGCACTTAAATGCTGATACCTTTGAGGGAGGGAATAAAGCCTGGTCCATCCAAATGAAATCCTGTGGGGCTGTGCATCAGAGTTCTGTCTCCACCAGCCAGCAGAGGCTGCTCTGATGTTAATGATTCACTATTAAATCATTCATTATTGTCAGTAATAAAGCACATGGAGGAAATCAAACCCAAATATTGAAATGGTGAAATGATCTATGAGCCAGAATGCCGTGGAATGTGCTACATGGGAGTAGGCTGGGAAGCAGCAGCCCCTACCCCAAGTCTTTTGGACAACCTGCTGCCCACTGGATTTTCCAACGCTGGGATGTGGCCAGGTGGGCTCCAGGAACAATGGAGTGCATCCTGCCTCCGAGGAGATGGTAAGAACTGGGATTACTCCTCTAGCATATAAATTCTGTCACTCTGGCCCTTAAAAACCCAGGGTTTGTTCTACAAGGAGAGCCATGGATTTTAATTGGATACTTGAAATAAACAGATTCTCTGCCCTTACTTAGCAAACGGGATTTTTTTTTCTTTCCCAGTTATTAATTTCCTTAAATGTAAAGTGACATCTAAAATGAAAACAGTTTATTGCTTGCCAGGAGCAAAGCCAGCCTAATTTAAGAAATCCAGAATTAAAGCTTTTGAAGCATATCTGGGCATGTTTATAAAACAATTATCATTGCAAACGTTCTCTCTGCTCAATGCAGCCTCTTCAGGCCACCTCCAAAGCCTGGAACTTCATCATCAGTTGTTCCCACCCCGAAATGTTTCATCCATTCCATAAAATCAGGTCATCCTTTGATTGCAGCTTCCCTCTGTCGACCGAGGTGCTCAGTCCCAAACCGAACCCACCTGGAATGTATTCGATGCTGAAAAAAAATTAACTTAGTGTTTAAAATTAAGTAGTGGGCTCATTATTAATAACTGACAGCGGACAAAGGAGTGCAGTGACCTCTCCAACAGAGCATTTAAATCTTTGCACAACATGCTCTGCTTGTGCTAGGCTGGTTTCACAAACAACAGCTGTGGAGTTCGTTAACATATGAATCCCCTTGAGGTAATTTGGAGGAGCCAAATGTGCTAAACTAAACACCTCATTAAAACAGTGCTTTAAAAAACAAAACAAACCAAATAAACCCCAACCCCAACTAAACCCCGAACTAATTTCACATTCCACTTCCACACGTGGAGATTCTATTACGTGGAATTCATTCATCTGCATGGCTGGAAATAGTGGGGGTTAAAACCGGTAGTGTGGGTTTTTCTCTGCTAAGATGCACTTGAGACTAAAGTGCCTTTGAAGTGTAGCCTGTCACAAAGAAGCAATTAACTGACGACAATAATGTTTTCTTTTCCTCCCTGTTACCGAGCACAGGACACAAGTTTGTACTCAAACATGCGGCACCCCGTTTCTCTTGAGTCTGGGGAGGGAATGGAGATAACCGAAGGGACTTTCACTTGGATGGGGCAAGGCAGAATCACAGCGAGTGCCCCTGGGGTCAGTGTGTCCCCCAGGAAGGCCTTGCAAGAGATTTTCAGGGAAATCCTCTATAAAATCACAGCTGCAAGGCCAGGTGACCACACTCAAGAGGTACAGTCCAAAGGCAGTGGGAGAAACACCTGCTGCCCCTGTTCCTGCAGGCTCGGAGGGCTCAGGTGCCCTGCTCAGACTTTGCACCAGGAACAGCCTCTTTCAGTCTTTTTTTATTTCTCCACAGTGCTACTGGTATAATTCTGCCGGTAAAAAGGTTCACAAGCTCCTTGGTGCTGCTCCTCCTGGAAAACAGCATCTCCTGCCCGGGTAATGCTGCTCAGTGGAGCACTGGAGCTTGAATATCTCCTGTGACGTGGTTGTTCCAAAAACACACAGAAATCCAGGCCTCTCCTTGGAAAATCACCTTTTCTTCTCTGTCTCCAGCTATATTTGTTGGTGACTGGAAGGAGGGATGTGATGGACACGCATTTCACACCCCACAAGGAATTTTACAACAGTAAAACAACAATAAAAAAATGGATCTCCAAAAATGCCTGCCCTCAAAAATATATAAATTAGTCATCCCTCTTTTTTACCAATGGTTTTCTATCTGCATCAAGATAATTTTAAAGAGATGCTCCTAGAATTTATTAATTCCTAAATGGATGTGCAAGTTTCTCTCTAAAATGTAGATCTGTTTTCCGATTTTGATAATGATCTAAAAGGCAAATAACTGGAAATTTTTTTGGGTGCTAGAGTCTTATGAAGCAACAGTCCCCCATTTTCCTTAAGGAAATTGTGGTTTAAGATTCTCCTGAATGACCTCAAATTATAAGATGCTATAGAGCTCTTAGATTTTTTGGTTTTTTTCCACCAAAAAATCTTATTTGAATGCTCCATGCACATCTCTTTTATGTTTCCTTTATCAGGAAAGACATCTACCTATTTAGCAATGCTAATTTGGAACTTCCATAAGAAACATTTCACACGGATAAAAACAACAGAAGTTGTGCAACATCGAGGTGCTTGTGCATGCTCCATAGTTTTTATTTTCCTTTTCAAAGCCTTTATTCCTGAAACTTAGGCAAGGAACTTGGTTTTAGGGAGATGGGGAAAAAAAAAAATCTCATGCCTACAATCTTATTTTTGTTCTCTTTAAAGCATAGCTTTATAACATGTTGGAATTTCCTCAAGGTTTTGTAAATACTCGTCTGAATTCCTCCCAGGTATTAGTATGTCATCCAAAAACCAGAAAATACTATTTATTCTCTGCAGGATTCAATCCATTTGTCTTTGAAATCCTGCAGGTAACTGGCTCCCCCCAGGGTAATCTTTCCTACTTCAATAGGCACGAATGTGTGAGTTCAGTCAGAATTACTGTGTTTTTTAAATTCTGATTCCTACGGTGCTGCCAGGTTTTGGACAAGCACAGTTTGGAAAAGTCTATTCCCTCTGCCAGTGTCAGAGGTAAATCCTGTGGTTTGGGGACCTTGATGGGCACACAGAGTGCAGCACCTGCCCTGACTTCCACATGTACAACCAGTCCCACTCTTCCAACACCTGTTATTGCTTTTCCACGGTGTCTCTGCCTGTGTTCTGCACAATTATACCTTTAACGAGTGGAAATATTCTCTCCACTTTTCCTTCAGCACAGTTTTTGCTTTGGTAAATCCAACTTTCACTCCTCCCATTGGCATTATCTTGCTGCTTTCCAACCTGGCTCCAAGTTTCGTCTGATTTTTGTAATTTAACAGCTTTAACAGTGAAGGCACCAAGAACCTCCAGGGGTCCTGCCCTTCCTGGGGTTTGGGCATCCCATTTTCTGAGACAAATGCTGTGTGATGACCTTTGAGATGATCCAAGCCATGCCTTTAGCACCCTCACTCCCTCCCAGCCTGTGAACGTGGTGTGACCAAGATTATTGGTTTTTAAATGCTGCCACCTTCGACAGGCTTAAATTGAGCTCAACACCTCCAGTGGCAGTTCCTTCATCCACCCAACACCCAGCAGCTTCTTTCTCAGTTTGGGGACTTGCACACAAACAACAAACTGATTTCTGAGAGTCTTTTTCATAGAATTACCATAACAACAAGGACAGTCATTTAAAGCAAGCCAAAAATGCAGAATTTCTGGGCTGGTTCCTTATTTGCAACTTAAATTGTTCTAAGCAGGAATTTGTGGTAGGCACATGATGTTTTGCAGAGGCTTTATAAGGACTTCAGAATCCATCTTGCTGCCTTTGGAAAACCCAAGATTGTGCACTGCAACTGCAGCATAAATCTTTGAACTTTATTTTTACTTACCAGTAAAAATTCCTTTGCATAGATGTATTTTCAACAGCAGTTGCATAAAATACTGTTCATAATAAGAAGGTTTTGAAATCTTCCACTCTTTTCATATATCTGGAAAGTCTCATAAATAGCTTTTTATCTATGAGCTTATTTTTTAAAGTCCATTCTTCAGTGCTGGTTTTTCGATGAGTTAAAAAACAACCACCAGACCCCACAAAACAGAATGAGAAGGCAGTGGCAACCTGTGAAGGAGCTGCTCCAAAGCTGAAGTTTATTTAATGGAAAGCTCTCATTTTGGATCCTAATACAAACCTGAGACTCTGCTGCCACACCATTGCAAACTTAAATCATCACCCAAGTGAAACCAAGAAATTCGGATTCTGTATTTTTTTAAGTTAAACCCTTGCCTAAGTTCCTTGTGCCTCTTTGTGCCTGCAGTCAGTGCCTCTAAAGAGCAGCTCTCTCTCCTTTGACAAGAGACAAATTTGGCTCTCGGAGCTGCCCTGCCTGGCTCTGAAAAATGAAATTTCATTTGAGGCATTTCCATCAGCTCCTGTGTTTAACCATCTTTCTCTCAGGCTGGAGCATAGACCAATAAAGGAGCAGGTCACCACAAAATGGATTAAGTGCAAACTCACACGTGTCGCACCGAAGCTCACCACTGAAGGAAAGTAAAATAGATTTAAAAGTCTTTTCAGAGCAGCAAGATTCTAGAGGAAGAGATCAAATTACTTACTTTTATATTGCCATAAAGCTACAGAGACATTTTCTGTCTCTTGTGTGTTTTGAAAGGATCACAATCTTGTCTGAGGGCCAAATGAGATAATACTACTACTACTACTACTACTACTAATAATAATGATATTAAACCCAAACAATAAAGAAATAATTGAGAATTAATAAGCATATTTTAAAAAGAAATTACTGTGACCTTTTACCTTACAGAGGTAGGTTTAATTATAGAAATACTTTCACCTCAAGATGATTAAAATTACCAATTTTTTGATTTTTAATAAAACTTCCTGAATTGCTCATAGAGTTCTATGGGCAATGTCTGTTATTCACAAAATTTAAGAGCTAAAAGAATATTAATTAAGGAAGAAACAAATATATTCAGCCCATAAAATGAGCAGGGCATGCATGAAAAAGAAATAAATAAAGAGAAGATTAAATTCTTGCAAGTTGTTCAGTGCTGAATTAAGTAATGGACTAAACACAGGCTTTTCTTGCCCTCCCTACTCAAGATTTACTCTACTAATCACCCAATTTTCAAATCCTTAATATACTAAAGCATTTGCCTTTAAGGCAGCAATAATTTAGGACTGCCATCCAATGAATGCTTTTTCCATTAGGCAAAATAATTATGTCATATATCCCAACAGTGTCTTTGGACTCCCATCTTCGTGTGAAGGAAGCCATCAGTCAGCTGAGATTTCACGGAAAATCTGCTGCATCAAAGGAATGCAAATAAAAAGTGACTTTTTCCTTGTACCACAGTAATTCAGGACCGCTGATAGAAATGAACGCCTACAGGAGAGGCCGCATGCCACCCTGAGGCCTGCTGCGTTCTGAGGGAGGCCTTCGAGGTTTTATTTACGTGTTGGGAAAGCAGAACCTGCCCAAATTTAAAGCCTGCAGCTCTGCTCAGCAGAACCAACTCGTATATTTTAGTGTGGCTTTTCGGGGGCCGTGGGACTGGAATTGTGAGCGCAGTAAATCTTTACAGTCTCGGATTCCCCGCGTGCTGCTTTCGAGGCCCGAGGCCCTTGGGAGGTGTTTTACTGCCCCTCGCTCCTCCAGAACAAACACTGAGAGTTTCTGCTCGGGATGTGCTTCAGAATTCACCCCAAGGCAAGAATTTAGGGAAAATTAGGAGGTTAATTTATTACCTGACTGACGTTCTGGAACATTTGAAAAAATCAGATTTATCTCATTTAACTGAAGCTTGTACTTAGCTGCTGCCAGGTCAGGTCACTCCCACCACCTCCATCACTGCACAGAGTTATCCTGAGCAAATCCCTTGACCTTCCTGTGATTTCATATCTGTTTATCTCTCTTTGGGGAGCAGGTTTGTCTGCGGGGAAGCTGCTGTAAGGCCGTTCCAGGTGATCCCATAGAATCTTTAAGGTTGGAAAAGATCTCCAAATAGTGAAGTCCAAGCCTTGACCACAGATCATCACACCCACTAAAAGATATTGAGAATTGCCACATCTACTTGTTTCTTGAACCTTTCCAGGCATGGTGACTCCACCACTTCCCTGGGGAGCCTTTCCAATGCTTAACCACTCTTTCAGTGAAGAATTTTCTCCTAATATCCACCTGCCCCTTCCCTGGTGTAACTTGAGGACATTTCCCCTTGTCCTGTCACTTGTTCCCTGGGAGAAGAGCCTGACTCCACCTGGCTGCACCCTCCTGTCAGGCTGAGAGCAATAAGGTGTTCTCTGAGCCTTCTTTTCACCAGAATAAACCCCAGACATCCACAGAATGCCAAGGATGGCCTTGGGATCAGCCTGGCTGCCTGCAGCCTCTCCCAGCATCACTTTGAGATGTTCAGGAATTTATGTGCCTATGAGTATCTCACACGGAGGGTGAGACTTGGCCCCATCGGTCCAGACACTCAGGCTCATTCTGCCCCATTTAGGAACCACCTCATGGGATTATTTTTTTTGCAGAAGTAGTGAGGGACCTGCTCTCACTTCTCATCAGAAGAGGTCACCTCCAGGTGATCCTTTGGCACACCCCTGGGGACCAGGTTTGCTTTTGGAATGGGAGATCTGATGGCACAAGTGGCAGTGGCAGAATCCCGGGTGTGTGGGATTGTGGAGAGAGAGGCTCAGGAAAGAAACAGCCGCTGGTGCTTGCACAGCTCTCTGCGTGCGTGATGGCCACTCAGCAAATAAATGATTGTCCTGCCTTCCCGTGGGATATGGAATACGGAATATGGAAAATGGAATCGCTGCAAAGCACTCACAGCTGACCCTCTGACAGCTGGAGAGTTCTCAAATGTCAGGGTAATAAAAAATAATTTTATATCAAAACTTGTGTCGAGGGGTGGGTTCCAGTTTGCTGCTCTGCCTGGTGTGACAATAAAGGATTTTAGCACAAAGCAATTTATAAAAAAACCTTTTGGTTTTCTTTTTCAATTTATCATAAGTTTTCCCAGAAAAACAAACCCCATTATTTACAGACTGTTTATCCTATTGGTGGGGGAGGGCTCTTAAATATAGATCCCAAACTCCAGGTCCTGTCAGGGATGCCAGTTTGAGGATAAACTGTGGGAAAGTACCACTAGAGGTCACTCAACATTAATTGTTACCTAATTAGCAAATTTTGACCCTATATTTTAGGTCGTCCTACCACTTTCATACTTAAAGCATTGTCAGCTTTGACTCCTCAGCTAATTCTGCCAAAACTCAGGAAAGCTGGAGACAGAGAATTTTCCTTCAGCTCTTCCCTCATGTGACTCTTCCCAAGGCTCCCAAATCAGCTTTGCCATGGGCTCTGCAGGCAGGAAATCATTCTTTCCTCAGCTTTGAGCTTAATAAAGCTGGCAGTGATGGACCTCTGGAAGTGCTGGGTTTAGAGGCACTCAGCCTTGGCTGTGTTATCTCAAATAGCTGCTCACCCATTTTGAAAATTAAACCAAAATGAATTTTACAATATATGGGAAGTATATGAGAAAAAATATCTTCTGTGTTTCTTGGTCCTTCCCCAACCACACTGACTCCCTGTACATTTTTAATCATTGGGATATAAAAGAAAAAGTAGATCTTTGCAACAACTGTTTGACTAACTAAAAGAGAGGTAAAACAAAGTTTAAGTTTGATTAATGGGTATCTGTTGAAATATCTCTGCATGTGTTTAATCAAAAGCAGATGTTCTATTTGCAGGGATTTTTCCATGATCTCGGAAAATGATGGTAGCAATTTGTTTGCCCAAGACAACAGGAAAAGGGAGAGCTAATTAGTGTGTTCTACAAGGTTAAGATCACCCACTGCTGGCTCCATGCCCCTATCACCTGGTGGATGCTATCAAACGCTCTCGGGGCACTGAATCCTCCCATCTCTCAGCTGATGATTGTGTTCAGCCAAAATCAGACTTTCATTTCAAACCCAGCTCAGTGCAGGCAGACCCTTGGGCAGCCAAGCTCTCCTAAAGGATGCTCTATCCAAAATGACCAATTCTTATTTAATTTCTCTTTTTGGGTTACTGCTGATCCTCTCCTCCTCTTCCCCCTTCCACTCAGCTGAATTTGCAAAGGCTGGATTATCCACTTTATCCTTATGTATGAGCATGACAACTGTAAAGAATATTGCAGTTTCCTGAAAAATCATTTAGTGTTTCCTGAAAAATCATTTAGTAACCTCTCAAGACCAGCATGTGTGCAGCTGGAGGAGAAAACATTAACCACCATTAACCATCACCACTGTGGGTGAGAAATTTATCAGATGCTCTGGTTTTCCAGTTCCTACATTAAGGTGATAAATAAACAGATCATCAGCATCTGAAAAGTCACATGGCTCCTCTCCCCACTTTGTAGAGAGATTAATCTTGCAGAGATAGAAAGAAGAATTAGCCAAAAATTAGCAAGCTCATAGTCTGGACTAACAGAATTTAGATTTAATTATAATTGTTTTAAACAGTGAACCACCCTCTAAGCTTCTACCCAAGAAGCTTGCAGGACCTCTTGTGATAGACAAAAGGTGATGATTTTAAACTAGAATAGGGTAGATTCAGATTAGATTTAAGAAAGATGAAGGTGGTAAAACTCAGACATCGGTTGCCCAAAAAGATGGTAGATTTCCAAGAACCCCACCCTTGGAAATATTCAAGGCCATGTTGGATGGGGCTTGGAACGATCTGGTCCAGTTGAAGATGTCCCATGGCAGGGGGTGGGACAGGATGACCTTGAAAGGTCCCTTCCAACCCAAACCATCCTATGATTCCATGATTTTATTTCAAGGTCTCCCATGATCTGAGGCACCTCCCATCTGTTCATATTTCATGTGTCCTACAGGCATCACCTTTCTAATATTGATGGAATTCCTGTCTGGCACCATTCAGTCACATCTGCCCGTTTATTACTTAGATCTTTGGTGACCCTTTGCCCCCTCCGAGGAAGTTCTTAGTTGGAAGTTCATGGTCCCTTTCCTTAGTTCCTGCTGCATCCCATCCACAAAGATTCAAATTGTGTTTGAATTTAAATTCTCCAAATCAGCCCTGTAATTCCTGTGTTCTAAAAAGCGCTGCATAAAGAAGATTTAGGGCTGTTTAACAGAAACTCAGCTAAAAAGACAAGTTTATCCAAACCTCTTCTTTGGAAGATCTCTGCTACTGGAGATCTTACTACAGAATGGGTCAAAGGGTTATTTAACAGATTCACCTTCTCAGAAATATTTGCTGAACTGTCATCATGCAACAAAACTTGATTTTTAAAGCCAAAACTTTAATCCTGACATGGAGAATTGGAGGAACAGGTCTGCTTTTTTTTTTTTCAAAATATTAGGTCCAGTTAAGGAAAAAGCCCTCACTGATGAAAAGTTAATACAGAAGGCCAATGGCTGAAGGGTCTTAGTAGCAAAAATCAAAATCAAGTGGGCTTAGTCAGAGAAACTGTCACTCCTTTTCAAGGGAACGTACAGCTTTTGGGATACAAATTGCTGGAAAGCTCCACAAGTCTTGAATTCCAGCTCCCTGAAGGGATCAGTTGCCCCAGCTGGGTCACCACAGGGCATTTCTGCTAATTATACAGCTCTTGTTCCCTGATGCCCATTGTTATACCAGCAACTATTCTAAAATATTCTCAGCTAGGACAAATAACCTCCTGTTCCTTTCCTTTTTAGCTCCCCAAAAAATCATTAGCAGCACAGCAAAGTTCCTTGCAAGATTTCTACCCAGCTGACACAACAATTTGCAAAGACTTCTCCTTTCCCCTCTACAAACCTACTTTTTACTCTTATCCCTCATCATAAAAAAAGCTCATTTCCAAATTACAACACCTAAATCCCAGTCAAATGAAGCTCCTTTCAATCCTCTGCAAGAGTTTAATGGAAATATAAGAAAACAGGAAAAAAAACCACCTTTTTTTTCTTGTTGAAAAACAAGCCCAGATGTTTTTTACCCAATATATGGATTAGATAATGCAGTTGTCAGCGACACACTTTTTTATCAGACTTTTAAAAGCATTTAATGCTGAATAATAAATATAGTTTTTCCAATCAATGTTAAAATCTTCATCAAGGATAAAATCACTTCATACACATAGTGGGGTTTGGGTGCTTTGATTTTTGCAATAATCCAATAGAAGCTCAAAATTAGCACTGAAAACAAAGGGAAATCAACCAATTCTGATGTATTAGTGAAATGATAAAACACAATTCACAGTGGGCATTAAAATTGAGTGCATGGAAACGATGAACAGCTGAACTCATCTGCCATAAGTTTTTTATTTCAAACTAATCCATAAACTGCTTTTTCAATTCCCTAAAAGCTCATAAAATACCAACAATTCTTTTAGAGTGTCCCCATCAATCCAATCAAAAAAATCGTGGGTTGAAAATGACCGCCCATAGCTGTGATACTAAAAATATCCTGTGTTATCAATCTAAAACTGGTTTTGCAATGATGTTAGCCAGGATATTTTGCCTCATTACTTCATGGTTCTCATTCTGTTGTTTATTGTCCTGTCATTGTATGTTTATATCATTTGGTCTCTATCTTCCTTAGCAATTAAAAATGGCATTTCTTTAACCCTGGTTTTGCTGGTTTTTCTGGTGCTTTCAACACATTTCCATCCCTGAGTTGGAATTTATTATCACCACCAGTCTCTGTGCAATGACCTCTCCCATTTAAAAAAAATCTTTAAATACCAGCTTGATTCACTCCATTCTTCTTTTTAGTTATTTTACCGTGATGGGAAACGTGGCTCCATAGACAAACTTTGGCACACACGGTCACCACCTCAGCAGAGAGACCCTGGAAATGCCTGATTTCTGGATGTGGATTCCTTTTGTCATTGGACATGGTAAATCCTGGAATCGCTGCAGCTTGGAAACTTTCCCAGGCAGGGCACATGAGGGAGATTGGGAATCACACATTGGACTCAAACTCCCTACATTTAATGACAAAATCTTGGATATGGAAGAAAAAAGGGGCTCAGCCAATATTATCTGGTAATGTGAAGATAACCACAGCTAAAAAGGGCTTCATGTGTCCAGAAAAGGAGCTGTTAGACTGGATTATGTTGGACTGGGACAGGAAGGATTGGTGGGGAGGAGGCCTGACAGTGAATTCTGTATAACCTGCAATAGGTATTGTAAACTGCTGCTTTGTGGGCTGCATTCATCCAAAGACCTTCAACAAGAACTTCCATGAGTGTTTGCAACTAGAAGGAACAATTTGGAGCTCAGTTGTTAGGATTGGCTTTGAACATTCCTGGGGGCCCAAAGCTGGAATTCTGAACCCCATGGACAAGTTATCAGAAATTCAGCCTGTGCTGTGTGAGGATCACCAGTGGCTTTATCTCTAAAAGACATTTCACTGGCAAAGGATTTTCATCCACCCACTTTCCCATGAGGAGATACTTTTTTCTTTCATTAGGAAAAGGTTCTTCCCCCAGAGAGTGCTGGGCACTGCCCAGGCTCCTCAGGGAATGGGCAAGGCCCTGAGGCTGCCAGAGCTCCAGGAGCGTTTGGACACCTCTCCCAGTGATGCCCAGGGTGGGAGTGTTGGGGTGTCTGTGCAGGGCCAGGATCTGGACTGGATGATCCTTATGGGGCCTTTCCAACTCAGGATATTCCATAATTCCATGATCTTTGAATGGAAGTGCTGGGAGGCACAAAGAGGATAACCTGCACGACCTGCAGGTGTGCCACAGAGATGCTCTTTCCCTTTGTCAGGTTCTTTGCCAGGTATCTTCCTTAAACGTTGGCCCAGCTCTGTCCCCCAGCCCGGAGGTCTGGATTGAAATGACAATTTGCTCTCTCTTGGCTAATTGGAGCTCCAGCAGAGATATTTCACACGACAATAATGATGAGCTGGTTTCCCTGCATCCCTCTTTGTTTCCATTTTAATTTTTATAGTGTCTCGTCTGCTCTGCTGAGCTGCCGGTCACCTCCTGGGGACACCGTCCCTCACTGAGAGCTCCTGGGACAGTCTGACTGTCCCTCAGCTCCCGAGGCTGGGACATTCCATCTGGAAGCTGGACCTGTGGACACTGATTGCTCAGAAAGTGCCTTGTAGTTCTGGATCTCCTCATTTCCCTCTGGCAGCTGGATCTGAGCTCGGAGGAGCTCCCTGCTAACGAGGGAGCTCCAGCCTCTGATCCTCCCCTTGCTTGGCTCTGGTGGCTGAATTGCCTCTGGCTCACCTCAATCAGCTCCATTTATTCCAGGGTTTTGAGTAGCTGCATATGAAAGCCTCGCTGATGGAGATATCACATGGCTTTGCTTTGCCCACAGACAATGATTTCATCTTAATAAAGTCAGATTTTGGCTCTGCCTGCTGCACTGTCGAGTGAGCTCTCCTACAAGCCACACAATGCAGGAGCTTTGTGAGGAAAAAAAAATACTGGACAGAATAATTCCTCTTTTTTTCTCTCAATAATCCTGAAAATGAGCCATGACTGACAAGTGGGAGCAAGGAGGATTTGGAGCACTTGAATTTATTTTTCCAGTGTATTTTATATTGAAACTGCGGATGCCGCTGTCACTGCAAGGAAGGGTTATGAGAGCATTTAAAGGGTTAAGACCTTCATATACCTGAGGACACTTTTAAGCCCTGGTTTTCTGTACTGCTCTGTCCTATCAAGTTTCTTTCTCCCTCTGGCCAAAATAGTAACTTATATAATTGCCTAATTCATACGAGTTTGCAAGGCAACAAACGGAATGAAAAAGCTCCTCGGAAATACCAGCATTACTTAAAAATCCACATAAATCAAATAAGCGCCTCCAACACCTGAAGTGACACGAAGCCACATCGAATTCCTGCACTGCAAGCTGCTCAGCCCACGGAACAGAGCAAAAATGCAGAGCACAAGGCAAAAATGTGCCAGTCAGCCTCTTTGGGAGGCTGTGCGCGTCACTGGCAGGGGCTGCGCTGCATTGGTGCCCCTCAGCTCTTTGACTGATTTGTTCCTCGGGTGTAACGGCTGCCCACGGGTTGTACCTGCACGGGCGAATCGAGAGTGACACGAAGCCAGAACACCGCGGTGCGTTGCTCCTTGTACTAATAAATATTTAAGCATAAAGCCTAAGTGCTCGTTCTGCAGCACCCGATCCTTCTGTGCTGCGAGAGGCACAAAAAGCAACCGGCGAATTGCTGCCCATAATGGCAAATTAAAAAAAAAAAAAAAAAAAAATTGTTGGTAAGTTTGTGGTAATGGACCACATATTTTAAATTGATTTTTGTTTCTTAGGAGGATTTGGAGCACTTGAATTTATTTTTTCAGTGTTATTTTATATTGAAACTCCAGATGCCACTGTCACTGCAGGAAGGGTTATGAGGGCATTAGAGGGTTACGACCTTCACATGCCTGAGGACAATTATAAGCCCTAAAATTCCACCTAAACCCTAAAACCCCACATTTTTTTTTGTCTTTTTGTTTTATTTCTAACAGCCAGCCATGTCCCTCTACACAGGTCAGCCCTGAATGGGCCACACTTCAAGGCTCTTTTTTTCACGGAATTTTTTCTGGGGAGAAGAAAAACATCTCAGCCACTCAGAGTTGGAGCATCCTTCTCCCCTCTTCCCCTTTTTGGCATCAAGTGAGAGATTTACCCACCTCACACCCCAGTGATGCCTGACAGCAAAATATCCTGGCTCCAAACAGCATTCCCTAGGCCCACAGTCAGCTCCAAGATTCTGGGATGAGCAATCCCAGCTTTGCCAGGAACCCTGCAAATAATGTTTGTACAGCTCCCAGGACAAACAACCGCAGGCAGGAAGCATTTACAAATCCAGGCAGCGTTAATTGCTTCTGGGAGTGCCTGGAGATGACTCTACCTGAAAATATTTGAGGGTTTTGATGAAAACTCAGGTATTGTGGCACACAGACAACAAGGCAAACATTTCCCTCATTTCCTCGCCGGATTTTGAAATGAAAAAGGAAAAAAGCCACATCTGTGCTCAGGAGTCCACTCCCAAGCTCCCCATCCAGCTGGGTTGGCTTCCATGGCTGGACAGTATGGATTGAGCAGGTCAGAAATTTGGGATTGCCTCCTGGAACATCAGGTGTTGCACCTCATGGGGTGCTTATTGCTTGGAAATTAGGAATTTGTGAGGAAAAAAAGGGGAGGGAGGGGACTCAATATTTCCTTCTAGGACCACCCTCCATCCTCAGCTCTCAACGAGATTTGTCTTCTGGGGACATTTTCCTTGAGTTATGGCAAAGCCTGTGGTGTAAACGTTGTTTGACTTGCTGGGATTATTATTTCTATCAGAAGAACCTCTCAGTCAGAGAATAAAATTCCAAAATAGGGTTTTATGTGGTAATTTCTTTACTGATAAAAAAAAGGAGTAAAATAAAGTAAAGCAGTGACTTTCCACTGATTTTACTCATATTTATTTTATGTGCCAGGAAATTTTCACTGTTTCAGTGGGAACTGGAGTTGCCTTCAGCCTCACTGTAAGTTTTACTTCTATTATTGGGAAATACCCAGTTATTTTTCTCGGCTGGTAAAAGAAAATTAACAAATGTAAATACACTTCCTTATTTCTGGATGCTGGTGTGGAGTTAGCTTGGGGAAAGCTGGAAATTGCTGCTATTAAGATTCTGTGGAAAAAAAACCCCAGCATTTTAAAATCATAGTTTCATGTTTTATGATTTATGAATCCATTCTGTGTCATTGTAAACCAGAAGGGAATTTTCACTGGGATCCTAGAAACAAACTGGAAACAAGATGGAACAGAGTCAAAGTGACTATTTAGGGACTGTGTTCTTTATTTTGGATAATAAATGTGCAGGCTGGAAGAAGGCAATGAAGCATGGCTTGGAAACATATTCCCCAGAAAAATATATTCTAAATAAATGTCAATTCCTTTTAACAGAATCCACAGCTGACTTTCTAAATATCTTTGTCACTGTTCCCATTAGGCTTATTTTGCTAATTTAAGTTCACCCCGAGAATTTTCCCTACATTTTTGGTGGGAATTACCTAAAGTCTTGTCACTACTGTATTTCTTAAACACTGTATTTCATCCTGGGATGTTTGGGGCTGTGATTTGTGGGGCAAATCAGAAAAGATTCTGATCCAACCTCAATGAATGTGGAAATCTCTGTTTCCTCGCATCCTGGCCCAGGACATTGAAAGTGGAATTTCATGAGTAAATATTGGATTGAATTTGGTGAATCCATGAAGTGAATTTTTGCCACTGAAGGACTGTCATTGTGGAGGGTGATTTAAGGGCTTTGAATGTTGTTCTCAACCTCAGTGTTATGAAATTCATCTGTCCATGCTCCCGAGATCCCTTCCAGCTCTTTCGAAAGAGCATTTATTAACCTCTGCAGCATGGCTGGTTTTGCTCCACAGGAGATATCAGAAGAAACCCCATGGAATCAGTCAGAACACGTGTGGATCTCAGCACTGGAGCTGAATTTTTTAGGATAAACTGTAAAAAATGCTGGTAGCATGAATTTTCTTCCTCATTCCTCATGTTTCTCCGTCTGAAGAAATCAAAATAAATATAAAAGGGCTCAGCAGTGAGCCTATGCCTGACACAGTTTGAATGTGGGTTAAGAAGACCAAACAAAAAAAAAAAGCAAAATAATTGTTATGCTTCACAATACACCCTCAGAGCCAACAGCCCGTGAGGAAGTAATCTATGTCGACGTATCAACATTGCAAATTGTCAATGTCCTCTTTGAAAAAACCAATATTTCTCCTAAATTTCCTTCAGATGGGAATGACTGATCCCCAAGAAAATGCAAAAGGACCTTGAAATGAAAGGCTGCTGCAGTGGCTTGCAGGGACACGCTCCTCCCAAGTTTCCAGCACAATTATATGCTTATTACTTCGGAAGAGTTCGAAAACAAGCAAGCTGCAGCTTTTAATGAAGCTTTCATAGCAGTGAGAACTATGAAAAAGCATTTAAAGCAGCTCATCTCCTCCTCTATTCAGACTCTCTTTCATTTCCAGAGGCAGTTGCGAGGAGAAATTGGATGCCATCCAGTTTGGGTTTATAAGGAAGCAGAAAAGGAGATAATGGCGGAAGTTTGTGCTTTCTTCCCCCATGTAAATTTGATCATCTTCAACGTTTGATCAGATTTTGAGGAACACAAGACAAAAAAACCCAGCAGATATTTCCAATCATGCATTTTAAAAACCTCAAAAGAGCTTTGCAGAGCCTCCCTGTATGCAGAGCTGCTTCAGACTTTTCTTTTTATCATTTTGGGGGAAGATGTAGAACATAACCAGTTACTTAGCCCTGGCATCTGATTATAAAATCCTGACTCAGAGCATCTCAAAGTTCTGCTTACAATGCACAGACATACATCCAGCCCTTTGTACTGTCATGCTGCCTCCCTAACAAGCCAGAAATATGTATGTGAGTGGAGAAGACATTCCAGGATCAGAGGAACACTCACTTAACAATATATCATTGAGACTGATCCCGTTGTCAGCCCCCAAAAGCTAAATGTGACCCCAAAGGAGACATCTTTTGTTATGGGGGATGCAATTTTCTTACCCTTTTCTGGCGCTAATTTTACGACCAGCATTATTCACGATTCCCTAATTAGGGAGGATAACATTGGTACACTGGTTTTTACTCTTCAGTTTGGGTGTGCACAGGTGTATTTGTGCAATAAGTTGGAATAATACTGCTTTTCCTTTCTGTTTTTCTGTACAGAGTTCAGTGGGCCACGATATTTTTCTGTGTCTGCTCTAATGCTGTGATCTCACACATGCACTCGAAAAGATGAGGCTGAACACTCTGTTCATTTGTTTTTCAGTTTAAAAGAGCTCGTTTGAAACTTTGCAACCGAAGCTTATTTCAGGTTTTATTTCTGAAAGCTCACACAACCCTTCAAGCGAAAGAAGTAACAGGTGTTGACATTGCAATATTGTCCAAACTCAAGCACCTGAATTCAGGAGCTCACCTTCCCTCGGTGCTCCTGGTTTTGTGTGCCAACACGGAACACAAATCCCCACCGTGGGAAAAATGAAGGCACCGCTTTGTAGGTGCTGAAAACCTGACCACGGGAGTTTAACCTGGCAGAGGATTTGCTCGTCGCTTTGTCTATTTGCTGTCATAAGAATTGCAGCAGAGTATAAAACCCGAACATGAAAAGAACAAAACATAGGATATTTCTGGGTTCCCAAAAAGTTTCTGGAGAAACCTCACGGTACAGCGAGGTGTTGATACCAGAGAGTGCAAACTGCCCCAAATCTTCCTTTTCCAAACCTTGCAGAGTCACAGCTCTCGGCATTTTGAGGGAAGTTGTGGATCAGTTCCCTGCTCAGGATTTCACTTGACAGACCCAGCACAGCCCTAAGTGCCAGCTGTGGGGAAGCGATTCCCGTATTTGTTTGTTTGTTTTTCCGTCTGAAGCCTGTCCATATCTCTCTGCTCAGAAGCCAACGAGGGGATTTTACAGCAGGGCTGGTGAAGTTCTCTAGCTACAACCCAGCTGTAAAGCACACAGTAGAGTTTTCTCCTTTTTACTTCCAGGCAATGAGTTTTGGTCCTGTCAGTTAAACCCACCTCAGAGAAGGAGAAAGAAAGAGAGAAATGACTGCTCAGTGAATCTCAGAAGAATTATGGAGTTGCACAGCCCCAGAAGGATTTTAGGCAGTTTTATATTGCCTGGCTCAGCTCACATTTATTTTGTCTGTCTCGGTGTCTGAGCTATGTGCTGGGTAGAGAAAACTTCCTCTGCTGACTGATGCATCTGAGCAATCTGCTGTGGATCTGGCTGGATGAAACAGAAAAGAGAGTTCCTAGCTGCACAGAAGGCCAAATTCTGTATTGTATATATATATTTATCTTATTCTGCTATAATACATTTAATGCAAGCAAGAACTAGAGAGTGTTAAAAAATAGTTTTTGCAAAAAGAAAAACAAAGAGGCAGTAAAGAATTAGGAATTTTTTAAAAGTTAAATGCTTCACTATAAACTTAGTTATGTCCAACTGCTTGAACTCAGAGGAGGCAAAACTGCAGCAATCTGGAAATTTGTGCTGCAAATGTTAGTATCTTCTAGATAAAAACATAAACACATCCTAAATCAGAGTAATTATCCAATTGTGCTGGGTTCTGACTATATGAGACACTCAGAAAGTCTCCCAAGAACCTGGAGATACTCTGAGGAAGTGTTCTGCCAGTGAAGATTTATCCACGGTTTCACCTGATAAGATTTTTCATCTTGTTTTGAGCAGTGTAATTTGCCCTCCTCAGCACGCTGCCTTGCATTCATATATGTAGAGAAGAACTGGATTGATTATCTTCAGGCTTCCTGCCACTAAACTCAGCAAATTAGCTGCTCACGATTCCAGCAAATGACTGCTCTTTTTTTTTCCTGGTGCTCCGGGAGAAATTGAACTGCAAAGCTTTGGCTGGGAAGCCAAGAACTTGTTCAGAAGCTCCCCAAAGAGGAAAAAGCTGGAGAGCTGCTGTTAGAATCAGTCAAGAGGTACAGCAAAATATGGGAGGGTTCTAATGTCCTAGAGAATCCAAGGAAATTGAGCTCTGCTTCTCTTGGTGCCTCTTCTGCAGAGTGAAATCGAGTGCTGTGTGTGACATTCGGGGAACCATGGATGGTATGGGTTGGAAGGGACCTTAAATCCCCTCGTGGGGACTCCAAAACTGCCCTAAGCAGCTGTGCCAGGACTGGACAACCCTTTTCATGAATAAATTTTCCCAGTATCCAATGTGAAGCTCCCCTGGCCCAGGCTGAGGCCGTTCCCTCTCCTCCTGTCCCTGTTCCCTGGGAGCAGAGCCCGACCCCCCCGGCTGCCCCCTCCTGTCAGGGAGTTGTGCAGAGCCACAAGGTCCCCCCTGATCCCCCTTTTCTCCAGGCTGAGCCCCTTTCCCAGCTCCCTCAGCGTCTCCTGGGGCTCCAGCCCCTTCCCCAGCTCCGTTCCCTTCCCTGGACACTCTCCAGCCCCTCAAAGTCCTTCTTGCTCTGAGGGTCCCAAACTGACCCCAGGACTGGGGGTGTGACCCCAGGATTTCAGTGCCCTGCTCCTGCTGGACACACCACTGCAGGTACAAGCAGGATGCCATCCTTATGTGACCACAAATCAGGAGCAAATCCTGCCTCCAGAAATCAGGGTTTAAGCTGAACTTCATCCATCAAGCTTCCATTTCTCAGGATTTTCCTTGTGTCCACCCACAGTCGGTGCCAGGAGTGAAGCATCTCACAAAGCCACAAAGCATCTCCAGCCTCAGCTCAGCTCTCCAGCTGTGGGATCTGGGACAAATCACTTTAATTTTGTCTCCTGGTTTTCCTTTCTCTTTAACAATGCACTTTCTGCCACTCAGGAGAAACTCCTTATTTCCTTTGGCCTTTGCATGGACTTTGAGTCCAAATGAGAGAGGATAATCCATCATTCCTCAGCTGTACCCTCTGCCAAAAAAAAAAGAAAAAAAAATTGAAGAAAAAAAAGGAAAAAAGGCTAATTCCAAGCTGGGAGGAGCTGTGATGCTCCAAGAAGTAAAGACATCTTTCAGTTTAGAGAATATTCTGCTGCAGTGCTGCCAGGTGAGCTAAAGCTGCTACAGCTGGAAGGTGCTGGGAGCAGGGCAGACGTGGCCTGGCTGACACAGGGCCCTTGATGGGAGTGCACTGGAGGGAAAAGTCCCACTTTTCATCAAAAATGTGCTTTGAAATGCTGCAGGGAGAGGGAAAGCCCTGGGCCCGGTGACTCTGCGTTGCAGCTCTGGGCACTCACTCGATGTTTATCTTGAGAAAAAGTTCAGATTCTCCATGTTTTTCCCTCTCTGACCATTCATTTTCCCTAAACGTCCCTTTCTCTGAACACAAATTTGTCAGATGGTTTCTTAGGCACTGAAGAAGGAGAACGAAGCTCGGTGAGCTCCGTGAGAGCCCCATGTGTGGTGGCACCCAGCCCCACCCAGAGCAATTTGAGCATTTCTCTCTCATTTCTCCTCAGTAATTCCAACCCCCTCTTCCTCCTTTGTCTTTTAAATGTTATTTGTATCATTTTATCCTCCCTCTTCAATTTTTTTCCCCTTCCATAAAACCCAATAAAATATTAATGTGGCATAACAAATCTGTCTGTGCTGGGAGTCTCTTGGAACTATTGATGAAGGCATGAATAAATTACGAATCTTGATTTTGCTTGTGGTATATCAGATTTCATGTGTTTATTACATTTTCTGTGAAGTAAGCTCATTCAGCTGAGGTTTTTGGTTTTGTTTGCCTGCTTTTATTTCAGGTACTCCTTCATTTCTTAACCTTTGGAAAAGGTAATGTCTGATGTAGTGTAACCTAAAATATGAAAATTCCATTTGGATCAATTTTTGTAGTTTTTCTTATCTGGAAAAGAAAAAAAAACGTAAAAAAACCCCCAACACTCTGCTTATCCTAGTAAAAAATAAAAAAAACCAAATACTTTTATTTCCTTATGCTGTTGAGCTGCACCTTTCAATATCACCTTGGCCTAAGGAAAAAGCTTCCAAATGTGATGAGCAAAAGAAAAATCCTCAAACCTTGGGTATTGGAGCAGTAATTCTATTTTCTTTGGGAAATATGTCTCTCTTTGGCAATCTTAATCAAGATTTTTATTCCAATTATAGACCAATTTGAAAGTTTAAGTGTGGGTTGCTCTTTCTGAAATTATAATTATATGTTAGTATTTTTTAATTTTTTTTTTTTTTGAAGGAGATTGATGGCAAAATAAATCTGAAGTAGTTTTTCTAGAGATGTCTTCACTGCTAAGAGTTTTCCTGGTTTACTGACAAAGGATCTGCTCATTTGGGCATCTTATTCCTGAAATAATCTAATCAGAGACGGGGTTTTTTAATAACATGGATTTTCCAACAATGCATTTAAGAGAGGCAAAAGAGAGTTTGGAGTTAAATCTCTGAAACAAAGGATTCTTGATGTACAGCTCTCACTTCCAGGCTGCTAACAAACAGAGCTGCTGGCAGAAACTAAGAAATCCCTGCCTTTTTACCCTCTTCCACGTGTCCCTATGGGGCACACAGTGGTCAGAGCATAAAATTCCCTGCTCCAGAAATGCAGGTGAAAAAGCCGATAAGCTGAACCTCAGGAACTGAGTTGGGAGAATAAAATCTACTCTTTTAATAAAAAGTGTGTTATGTATTTAGAACAGTTTGCATATGGGAGAGAAGAAGAAAGAATTCTGGGAATCCTTCAAAAAATTAATATAAAAGTTACATTATGATGCAACGCTAACATTTGAAAACTTTAAAAATTCCTTCTGAAAGGCATCTTTTCAAATTTGATAGCTGCAGATAGTATCATGATAACTTCATAATTGTTGTTTAGGCCTATTTCTTATTAAATATTTCTCAGGTAAACTCTGTCTTAGGCTTAAAATGACATGAAAAAGGCATCTTTTCAAATTTGATAGCTGCAGATAGTATCATGATAACTTCATAATTGTTGTTTAGGCCTATTTCTTATTAAATATTTCTCAGGTAAACTCTGCCTTAGGCTTAAAATGACATGAAGTCCAAAAGCTCTACAAAGGCCGCCCAAAAGTGAGACAGCTAAAGGGGAACTGAAATCCATGAGGAGAAAGGTGAGGAAATCTGCCTCTCAGGTAATGTCCCCTGATAAAGCTCCTCTAAAATCACAAGGTTAAGCAGAGCTCTAAGGCAAAATTCAGTCTTGGCTCACAGTCCTTTTGGTACATTAATAATTATTATGAAGGATTAATGAGAGTGGACAAACACCACAGTGTGGTGGCAGGACAGGACAGAGGATGTTGCTGTTTCCCTCTTTGCTTCAAGCACAGCTCACCTGAACAACGCATCCAAAGAAGTGCTTTTCCTTCAGCTATTCCAGTGATTCAGTTCCTCAAAATACAAATCAGAGGGTTAATAATTAGGAGCAAATAGCCAGCTCTCATTTTCCGAGAGTGTTCCCTGTTTTAGGTGTGCAGCATGACTCCTGTGGGTCTGGGTTACCTTTCCCAGCACCTCCCACATCTGTGGCATTATGGGTTGTAGTGAGTAAAGCATTTAAGAGTTCTCATAGAAATAAAGGGATTTTCCTCCACCTTCCCTATGGAAGAATGGATAATTGCTGGCTAATTGTAATTTAATTCTCAGGCCTTTGGGAGAGGGTGCAGGGCTGGGGCAGCAGCATCTCCCACCACCCCTCCACTTGGTGAATCCTCCTCCTTCCAGAGCCTGCGATGGGCTGAACCCATAAAACGCTGCCCATAGGGTGGAAAACACCCAGTGGGATGAGAAAAGGAGCTCAGGGGAGTGCACGGGAATGCAGATGAGTTTCTACAGTGGCCTGAGCGTGGCACCGAGGGATTTTCATGGAATGGATGTGCCGAGTGGCCGCTGCAGGAACAAGCCCAGCTGCAGCCGCTGGAGGGGCTGCTTTGAAGTCCTTCAACCACTCTGCTCCTGCCTGAAAATAAAAGATGGGGATAGGACTTGTGCTACCTGAAAAATGAGTCAAATTTGCTGGGCAGTGAGGAAATGCATTGCATCCTCTTTGTGAGGAGAAATCGCAGGTTTCCACCTATTTTTCCCCCTTTTTTGTTGTAGTGAAATGCTCCCTAGAGGAATGATGGTCATTGTCTCCTGTGGCTCTCAGACAAAAGAGGCTGCTTTATCGATCTCCACTCCTTGCTGCAAAGTTATAATTAAAAATAAGTATTAAAGCTGGTTCCAGCCTAACCTGGCACTCCAGAGCTGGCTGTGTACAATAAAAATCACCTCATGTTCTCCTCGTCAGGAGAGCCCTCGCTGATCCAATTTCAGAGTTCTGCAGTGGTAATTGAAGGCTGCAGGAGGTTGTTCTGCACAAGCTCAGATTAGGATTTAGCTGAGAACATGTCAGATGCAGCCACAGCTCAGCCCCATCTCCTGCAGATTTTGGGGAGGATCAGGACAGGGCCGGAGGTGAGAAGTCCAGCACTCTGCACACTCAAGAATTAAGAGTGTTTAAATATGCCAGGCAGTGGATATATGTTATTTTTAATTAGCAATTAGTTATAAAAATGGTATTAATCTTTTATAATGTTAACTTCTGTGCTCTGACAGCTTGGTTGGGTTTTTCTGGCTCAGAGGAAGGCTGATAACACCGCCAGATGATCTGTCTCTCAGACAGGAAGATCATTCTCTGAGTACATAAACAGTATGAATATATATGCCATAAATATATTTATAAATATGGTCAGGATAGGATCTGTTTAAACAGGAAAGGTCAGGATTGAGCCCTCAGGAATCTCATTTCAGACAAACCGAAGCCTGCACTTCTATCACTGTTTACATGCACTCGCTCACATTTCACAGTGGAAATTGCCTCTATTAGAGTTTATTTTATACTTTGCTTGCGACTGGAACTGAGTAATTTTTTAATATATTGAGTTCTCAGACCTTGGGACATTGCTGTGCAAGGGTGTTGTACCTTTGAAAAGCACCTCAGTCCTTGTGCAGTGTGTTCTGGAATCCAGCACCACCCCAGGACCCCAAATTTCCCATTTTTTCTGCATTTCTTTTTAAAAATGAGCAAATAGGCTGCGATCTTATCTAGCTACTGATTTGTGTAGCTGCTGATCTTATATGCTTGGGTGGCAGATGGATGGTGCAAGCTGTAAAATACTAAGGCAAAGAAAAGGGTAGCCTGTGAGATTACTAATCAATTTTCCAAAGAACTGTCTTGCAGAAGGGCCAGCTGTAAATTGTTTCATATTTCTTTTTAATTTACACAAAACCATCTAAGGTGACCTGCTGGCATCTGTCTATGTTGACTTTCATGTATTTTATTGGTCTTTTAGCACTGCTTCTATTGCTCATCAGCTACTCTGAATGTGTCTGTAAAGTTTCCCAAGGAAAATAAAGATGCTTACGGTGGAGATGATTTCCCTCATTTCGGGACACATTACGTTTATTAATCTAATGCTGAATCTCTTCATATTTCTGCTTTGGAAAGAGCGAATGGCAATTTAGGCTCTCTTGTGCTGGGTGCTCTGCTTCTTAATGGGACTTATCCTGACAGCCAATCTCATGCACTGGATGAGAGACATAAAACATGGGGAAGAAAAATTATCAGCAGCCTCTTTCACAGATGCAGAGCTGAGTAAGGGAAGGCTTGTTTAAGTTCACATAAAATAATCTTTGGCATGGTCAGGGGCTGAACTTTGATGCTGGGCTCTGCTTCTCAAGGCCAAGAACACACACATCCATCCTGAGACTTCGTTTCAAAGGAATAAAGGTGAATCTCTTGACATAAGCCAGAATTAATTGAAAGGAAACAGAAATCTGCTAAACTGGGAGAAAGATTAAAAACACGTCTGTATATCACTTGCATTTTCTAAATATTTTAAATGATAGCAGCTTTGATTTTGAAGTGCGGGGAAGATGATCTGTCAGCTTCTCTCAAATTGGCTTCGTTTCTCAGAGAAGAAAGGAGAAAGTTGTGAAGTTTAAAAACAATAACTTTGTTAATTTGCAGCTCTTTGCTTTTGCCTTCAAATAATTGCACTGTAACAGCTCAAGAAGGGTGTGTTAGTGGCTGCACTAACACTTCTAATGAAGTGATTTGCTTTTGCTATTAATACATCTGAAGAAATCTCAGCAAAGCTTTCATAAAAGCTCATTGGACTTTGCTATCCGTGTCTACAACCCAACATCTGATTATCCCCTTTGTTATTTCCATCAGGCACTAATAGTGTTTCACGTGGCTTAAAAATTGAGGACAACATCCTCAGCTGCTTTGAGTGGGAAAACTGCCTGGGCTCCCTCAATTACACCCACAAGAATCTCCCTCCTACCTCAGACAATAAACCCGTTTATGCCAGCAAAAGCAAGATGCTGCTTCAACAGAAGGAAAACACGCTTTAAATGAATTTATTTTCTCTTTAGCTTCCAATGTGACTGTAATTTTTTTTATAATAAGAGGAAAATCCTGGGTAGGACAAATAGTTTAAATATTTAAATACAGAGATTAAACCAGTCGTTGTGAGTTCGCTGGATCTGGAAGAGGCAAGCAGCGAAATGATAAAGAGAATTAGGGATGACACAGCAAGCAGGAGCAGGAATTAGTGATGCCAAGTAGCAAAGCTTGGTAACACACTCCTGAATTCACATTGACTGGGAAGTTTGGTTCTGTGATCAGTGACACCAAATCCTCAGGTGATTTATTCATAAAGGCTTTGCTTAGCTTTGAAGTCAGAGAGAATTTCCCCTTAGTAAGGGCTTCACGATGAGACCCCAGATGACAAAAGGCACCAGATCAAGGAGGGTGCAATAAGTTAGTGAAATGCAGAATGTCACTTATGCTCGCTCAGTCATTTCCCAGTCCTCGGCCTAGGCTGGGTGCCAAGCAAAGCAGGGCCTTGGTTAGGAATGAATCACAAATTTCACCAAATAAAGACAATCTTTTGCTCACTAGATTCATAGGTAAAACCCCAACTCTCCCCCATGACCAGACTTTAGCTAAATATTGCAATATTTGCAGCAAATGGTGTAAACCTTGACGGGGGGGTGATAAAACTGCCTCCAGCTCTTTCTCTGCCTTTCAAACCCCAACCACACCGGCGAATATTTTTATTGGACTCCAAGTCTCACTCCTACCCCTGAAGAAGAAGAAGAGGACTAAAGGTTGCTCACATCAGGATGACAATGAAGGGTGTGTGCTTTCCTCTGCAGAGACCTCGTTAACTTGTCCAGGAGCGCTCTTTATTTCTTGCATGGGTCTGCTGCAATATCTACAGGAGCCGGAAAATGAAACCCCACTTCACAGCAAAGTGGTTCTTTTCCAAACTCTTTCTTTTCAGGGCTGCTCTCAAGGACAAGGGGTTATTAGTGGCCTTTCACTCTCCAGGGCAGGAACTTTTCAGGCTTCAGAAATTTTTACCCTGTTGAGGTGAATGCAATCCATTGAATTTCTTTATTGCTTTCATGTTGCTAAGGTCTACTTCGATTTTTGAGAAAATAATTAACTGCTACTCAAGCCAGGAGAATGAAACTGGAAGCGCAAGAGTAACACAAAGAAATCCTCAAATAACCTCCGAATAGTATGAGCTGATTTTTTATTTAGCTACCAGTTCTGAAAAATGGAGGGAAATCATTTTGGATTGGCTTTAACAAAAGTGTTTGAAACGCTTTTGAGCCAAAAGTAAAACTGAAGGTTTGCTTGTGAAATGAAATCCTCCACTTGTTCCAGGCTTCTAAAAATTTGGAGATTGTCTAATATTCAAATTTTTTTTAGTGAATACATTTAATTTAGTAAAACTTTAAAATTATTCACTTGGATTTCTTTCCCCCTCATCCCCCCAAATTTTATCACCCTTTTTCTGACTAAATAACTTAATGAAACTGGAAAAATATTACATTAGAAATACAAGTGGATTTATCTCTGCATTTTTGGAAAAGCAATAGGAAAATGTTTTTTCTAGAACAAGTCTGATCAACAAATCCGAAAAACAATGACTATATGTGCAAGGTAAAAAAAATCATGTTTTTTGTTAGCAAATCCCATATCCAAAGGTAAAAAAATAAGAAATATACGTTTAATTTTGTTGTGTGCGTGGAGTGTGAAATAGAAGAGGAACAATTTTTCCTTCAGCTGGAAGGAGTGGTGGAGGACTGGCACGTCCTCTTATTTTTGTAGGGGTGCACTGAGGAGCAGAGAACTCAGAGGAAGCAGAACATGATTTCATAAGGGGAAAATAGTTTTTTACTTGGAGGAGAGGAGAAGAGCATTGAACAAGTGCTGAAGATGCAATTCCCAGCACATCTTGGCTCTTTGGAACATCTCTGGGTTCGTGCCATCCCCACTTACACCCAGGTACCGCAGTTCCATGCTGCAGCAACCTGATATCCACAGGGATCATCCTTCTGAAAACTGGGGAAAGGACAAGCTTTTCACTTCACTTTAGCAAAGGAAAAAAAATTCTCAGTGCTGTTTTCATTATTATCTGAGGCTGAGTAACTAAAAAATGCAGGCGGAAAAGTAGCAAGTTCAAATTATTCAGAGTTCCTCTGAGTTCGTGCATCCCTATTTCCATATAATTTGGAAGGCAAAAGGCACACACTGGGACATCTCAGCCCAAGCAAACAAGACACTAAACCAGAAATGCAATCCATGGAGCCATCAGCTAGGAGTTACTGGGCAAGGGCATTTGGCAAACTGGTAACACTTGAAAAAAAATATTGCAAAGTTCTCTGCACAACGATATTTGTGAAAGTTCCCTAAGAATCCACAGAGGCGTCAACAGCATTTCAGCAGGCAATGATGTGGGACAGCAGCGGCAAGAACTTGGCCATTAAATCTCCATGCACAGGTCAGGGAAATGTTCAAAAATGAGTAGATGTGGCACCTTGTGATATGGTTTTGTGGGCACTGTGGTGTCGGGTCGTGGTTGGACTTGATGACCTTGAAGATCTTTTCCAATCTTAATGATTCCATGATTCTGTGGGATGCATCACTCAGGAAAAAGCAAAGTCCGTAAATTTTAATGGCATTTGCAGCTGTCGTAGCAAATACCTCTGTACTTCACAAAGGTGTTTTAACCAAACTACTCTTTAAACCATCAGGAAAATTTGTCTTACTTTTTTTTCTATTGCATAAGCAAGTTCTTAATTCTTCGTGTTGAAAATCTAATAATCCTGGCTCCATTTGCTGACTGACATTTTAAAAGTCTTAAAAATTTAGAAAATTTAACTTTTTTTTTATCTTTTAAAGGTATCCTTGAGCTGATAGCCTGCAAGTCAACTTCAAGAAACTAATGGTACAGCCAGGGAAAATCAGGTATATTTGTCTTTTCATCTTATTGAAAAGGTTCGAGATACAACCCACAGGAATTGATTTAAGTGTCAAAGTTGGTATTATAAAAAATGAAAATTAACTGTCAAAGAGTAAATAAAAGGAAGAAAAGATGTGACGCATCTATTTGGTCCTCGCTAACACAAGCCAGGGTCACCTGTCCTGAAAGCAATGTTGGTAGATGTTTATTTAATCATATTTGAAAGCCTTTTCTTCATAAAATAATTTATATTTTCCATAAGCTACTCCAGCTTTTAGCCAGCCTTACTGCTAGAAAACAGAAAGATTGTCCTAATAAGCTCCCTTTGGGATTACTTTATCCAGGAAGCACAAAGCACTTTACTCAGGAAGTTATCCTCAAATGATTTTATTCCTAATGCAATTTTTCCAGTCCCACCCTAAAAAGGGCATGGGCTTTGTCCTTCCAATTTTTACCACGTCCAAGCAGCAACACTATAGAAAATCTCACGTGTTCTGGTTGGGGAAAAGCACCTGGGCAGGGGCAGCGGGGCAGGAGTGGGGTCAGTGGTGATGCTCAGGACTCGAGGGTTGGCTCTCAAACCATTCCAGACTCTCCAGGGTGTTTGTGCCCTTCTCCCTTTTCCAGGATGGCTGCAGACCTCGTGCAGGAAGGGCCTCGGAGCCCTTCTTCCAGTGGCTCTGCCAAGTCTTGACATCTCCCATGGACGGGGATCCCGAGCTCAGGCTGCGTTTGGTGAGTGATCCAGAAACACGTCAAACTTCATTCGGCTTTGGCTTACGCTGGTGTTTGTGCAACTCAAAGGGCAGCTTTTATTGAAAAGTTTCATTCGGGGGAATAAATTAAATCCAGACATGTAGAATGTATTTAAACTTTGGGGCAGCAGAGACCGTTTGTAAATAGAGGCACTCAAAGCAGACGGTGTTTGGACTACAGCAGAGACATCAAGGGAGAGCTCGGAAGATAACGTATTAGAATTATACAGCAATCTTGTCATCAGTGACCCAAGAGTGCTTATAGGACTCTGCTGAAGTCTTCTGAACCAAAGCGCTGTCCAAAATAACCTTGGCATGAACAAAGCCAGGAGCAATTGACTGTCATTAATTATGGATACGAGCACAGAAGATTTAACTTTGTGCAAAATCGAATCATTTCAGAGCTCCATGGAAAGGAGGCTGCTCTATCAGCAAACATGGTCCTTGCTTTACCTTCCTCTCTGGGTGATTGAGGAGAGGCATAATGAGGTTATTGTGGATGGAAAGAACTGGTCGAGGGCTCAAATGCCAGCAGGTCACCAAAGTTTCAAATCAGAACTGCTGCAAATGATAGTGTGGGGTCGTCTGCTGTGAGTGTGACATTAAAAATGTTAAAACTTCAGTGTACAACATGTCACAACACATCAGGTTATGACATAATCCAGGAGCTGAGCAGGAGCAACTGTTTTCAATATCAAGGAAAAAATTATTTCATAGTAATGTGGCTGGTCTAGCACACTGAAATATCATTTTTTAAACCTCAATCAGAGTGCCACAGTGCTAAACTCTTTCATTGTCACAGACAGACAACAATTTGATATAGAAACTGATGTTTAAAAATGCTAAACTGTGAATTTTAATGAATTTCATCTCAGAATAAAGGTTATCATGTTTTGTAGGAGATAACAGGATGGCAGACCCATGGCAGTGGGCACTGCATTTTGTCACCTGGCACAAATGTCATGAGAGCATAAAAGGTGAAGTGAGTTCCTATACGAGATGGTTCTTGAATTTTTATATTTTGATATTATAGTCTGATTTTTTGGCATTACGTATATTTTGCTTGGATTCAAAATGAAGACGGCAGTTCAAATTTTCTTCCAGGGACGAATTCCAAATTTCATGGAAAATTTAGTGGTACCATTTTACCTTGACACGAGAGCAGGGCCAGACTTAATTTCTTAAACCACACTGAAATTACTGGAGGTTTTGAGCAGAGTCTGTTGGAACTCATCAGTCAACCCCACTTGTTCTGACCCAAATATTAAATTATCCTCAGAACTATATTCATTGTCGCCCACCTGACAACTGAAACCTGACTTTAGTTCCACCTCAGCTTCCTGCACCAAGGCATCAGCTTTCATCCTCCTCATTATTACAGACTGACATGTGCTGTGGATTATTTATACATGTTTGTAACTCTTTAATAATGGCATTTAACTCCCAGCCACGACGGGAGGTTTGACTTGCATTTTCTGCCATTGTTGCAGCTTCACAGTCTGATTTGAAATGTGCTGTTATATTTTGAGAATCAATAATATTTTGTATATATATATATCTTTTTAATTTCTCACAAAGCAGCACTTTACCACGTCCCACAGGCCCATCAGCTGACCTAGGAAAACCTACACAAATTTCCAGCCTTGGCCTGAGCTGAAATGAGTAAATCTTGTTTCTTTTCTCTCTTTCAGAGCTAATGAGCCCTTTCTTTGCCCGGGGTATATTTGCATAGGTCCACTGCCACCACCAAGGCTGGTTTAGACCTTGCTCAGGTTCTTCATCTTTCTTCTTTGTTCTTCAAGCACTTTACTTTAGATCAAACTCATGGCAAGCCTTTGTGAAAGAATATTTTTGTGAAAATATTTCCATCCCCACTCCTTATAACAGGAAAATTCTTACCCAGATTCTCTCCTTTCTAGATAAAAATAAGCGTGCTCGGGTACAGCTGGTGGTGGTACATTAATTAGTACTGTTACAATAATTATTAGTGAATTATCATCTCTTCAACATTCTTAGCAATGTGAATAATGAAATATAATGGTGTATTGTGTTGAAGTGGTATAATTGTGGTGAAAACTCAGAGCTAAACCAGATTATCAATAAAGAAAAAGAAAATGAATCTGTGGTGATCTACACAAGCTGCAAATTAGCCCAGAAATGGTGTTTTAATGAGATCCATGTGATCAGAAGAGTTCCAGGCAGGAGAAACTTCCATCTAAAGTAGATTTTTCTCACAGAAATTGACATATATGTTATGCAGAGGTTGATATCAGTACCTGTAACTCGGTGTTTATTACCTGCTGACACTAATTCTGAAATTCCTAAGCAACACCAAAATATTTCCTTTATTAACAGTTCAGTGAACCATCTTTTTGGGTTGCAGTTTTACCAGATGAACTCGAATAGAGCAGCATTAAAAATAAAACACCCTTAGCACTTCTGGTCTTCCAATGTTGCTGTTGACCTGAATTTCTCTTGTGCTCTTCAGCTCTGATGTGTGTCTGCTCAATGAGGCCATTCCCAGGAATTTTGGGAGATAGCAAACACTTTTTGGCTTGTTCATCAGCAACATTAACAGGAGATCTTGGAGAATTCCTGAAACGTTCTAAATACTTGCCTTTAAAAACAAACAAAAAAATGCAATCAATGATACCCGCGGGAGCTTTTACAACAATTAAAGTGCAAATGTCAAACTCAGGCTATTCCCACATAGAAACAGAAGGTGCTGTGAGGAGTGTGACACGTGACAAACTCAGGGAAAAGTCTATCAGGGAGCAATGGGACAGATTTCTCTCATGTTCCCTCATAGCAAACCTGTAGGAGATGGAAAAGAAGAGCGCACTTTCTCCTGGCATCTCCATGGGCTCACAGATTCCTTGGATGTGACAACACCAGAATAAGGATTTGGTGAAAATATGGTATGGACATAACTTATGACAAAACACTATTGTACTGCAGCTTTCAAACGGAAAAGACAGAAATTTTTTAATCATCTAAAAATTTAAGAATTTTGCCATCTCATTTTACAAGTAACAGAAGCAAGCGCCATTTGTTCATTTTCCTACTTCTATTTCATTTTCCTTGATAAGTAATAATTTTTATTAGCATTTCTATTGAAACCAGGTTTAAGAACCTGAGTCAGTCCTCACCTCTGCCAGCCCACTTCATCCTTTGGGCACCTCTGTGGAGATCCTGATGTCTAGCATTGCTCACAGAGTCTCTGCATTTCAGCTACATATTCTTATTTGCACCCAGGCAATTCTCCACCACCAAATACAATTAGGAACCTCATTGTAAATGCAGCTCTGAGTAAACTGCTGGGTTAGAATTCCCCCCAGAGTGCTGGTCTGGCACACAGGACATCGACTGAGCTCTGTATATTTTGATTCCTTCCTTTACAGCTGCTTTATTTTCTCTGCAAGAGGTGACTTTCACATATTGTCTAATTTAATTTTTTTTTTTTTTTTGGTATCTGGATCCAGTGCACCTACTGTAGAGCTCTACAATTCTGTGTAAGAGCACACCCAGCACAATCAGAACTCTGATTTTCCTGCCCCCCTGGTGCACTAATAGCAGGTGTTATGACTACAGAGTGCAGTGCTGAAATCAGCACAAAGCCCACCCCGAGTGCAGCAAAGCTCCGAGCTCATAAACCCAGATAAAATACAGCTCCACGAGAGCTGGGTTAAACATGCTGGCTATTAGTGCCTGGCAGTAGATAAATATCAAATATTAATATTTTTATTAACTGAGAATTTGGAAAGTAATCTAATTAGCAGCCTAATAAAGAAAAATATTTGCCAAGGAATTAATCACACCTTGCGATAGTTCACTCCATTAGTTTTGACATCTTCATCTGAAGGAGCTGCCTCTGCATCCCAGTCTGGGCACCATTAAATGCAATTAATTGGGAGGAAACAGCTGTTGTTGTATCATTTGCTATGACCAAGACAGAGATGTGATTACAAAGCTTTTTGGTAGAAATATTTTCCAGACAGATCCTGATTATTCTGGAAGTCAGCAGGCTCCAGCGAGAGTGTTGGGAAATATGTTCTCCCCAGGATGGAGACAGGGAGGGATTTCTCCACTCTCTGCTGCCTTTAGGCCACCCCTGGAGCTTGCTCCTGCCTTGGGGTCTTCGCAGCAGCTTCCTGGGAGTGGAAATGATGGTTGTGAAAAGGAAAGATATTTTCCATGTTTCCAACAGAAAGAACTTGCATGGTCATGTCTCAAGGAACAACACAGCAAACAACAGGAAAACAAAGGGATGAGGTTTTTCCAGCCCACCCTGTGCAAACTCTCGGGGTTCTTTCCTAAAGTAGACATTAAAGTCAATTTTCCAGACTAGTTTTAAGACACCCAAGTGATGAGATACCCTGAGGGATTTTTTTTTTATGATACTTCTTTACCTCCTGTCCTGATGTTCAACCTTCATTTTTCTTTTTCTTACTCTTCATGAAATTACCCCAGGTTATGAAATTAAGCACATTATATCATTTAATCGCTCTCTCCTCTGGCTCTGCAGCTTGAAAAGCAGCAAAAAAATACCAGCAAAATAGAACTAACAGATGTTGGAGTTGAAATAAAGCAATGCTAATTATTTATACTATACCAAAAAAAAAAATCCCATTTGTAAGTTTAATGCCACACCACATCTAAATATTGGTAATAATGGAATATAGAATCTTCATCGTCTGTAGGCATAATTGGTTTGATTTTTTTTTTCAGAAAGAGAAAATCAGTCGCAGATTTTAAAGGAATTCTTTGAGGTTTTGCAGTGGAAGGGGACAGAAAGTCCCTGCTCCTTCTCATCCCTTTGTCCTAAATCTCACTTTTCTCCTTGTAATGCTACAAACTAATCCATGGATGTGCGAGTCCGTGTCAAACACAGCCTGCCATGATCTAAGATGTGTTTGTGCTTCTGATTACAGCCGGAGAACAATAAAAACTAAACATCTCTAAAGCCCTGAGGCAAAACCTGGAGTAAGTGGTGTTAGATGAGGATGAGTTTAAACAAAACCAAAATGTTTGTATGAGATGACAGGGAAGATCCAAGGAATTATCTTCCTTGGATATAGGCTATAAAATTAAGTGGAAAGAGGCAGCCATAAAACACTGAGGAGGAAAGGTGGTTTCATTTCTGCACCAGCTTGTAGAGCTTTTAAGCTGCACACCTTTGCTCCAGCCCTACCCAGCACGTCTGCTGCCAAAGATAGAACACGATTTAAATTTCCTCCAGGCTCCCCAGCCTTTCAGCATCACTGATAGCAGAGCAACAGTAATCCTCACCTCCTGCCTCCTGCATTTGCTCTCAGTCTCTTTAGTGGCTCATATTCGTGTTTTTCCAATAATGAAGGCTTTCTGCTGATAAAACTCTTACATATTTAAATGACATTTTCAGGCAAATGTAGTCTCCTCTTCTAAACTTCCAGGCAAGACAAGCAAAAAAGAGCCCAATTTAACGGAAGGAGACTCAACCAGATGGGTAAAATACGTTCTCTGTGTGCCTGCACAAAAATGAGGGGAGATATAAAGCAGCATGAATTGGTCTTCTAAAACATCTTAATGCAGTCTCTTCACTGTGCTTTTGCTTTTATAATACTTGAAAAATGTTGTGGTTTTTTTCCCCCCCCCACCTCTGGCTGGAAGTCAAGCCTCTCTCCGATCTCTGCTGGTGTGTCCTGTGAATTTTCAGGACTCTAAAAGCTCTTTTTTAGAAATTTCGCCTTCAGATTGCCAGATCCACCCCATTCCCAGGCCTGCTGAAACCTGGGCTTTGGAAAAGTGCGTCATTTAGGGAGAACTTCGTGTCCACATTCAAACACCCAAACTAAAGGCCTAATTTAGTGCCATGCTGATGTGCTCTTATGCCTTAATGAGAGCACTCAATGAGCCGCCTCAGGGCTTCTGAGGAGTGGGAATTGAGGCAATCATTCCCCAAAAAGTTAGCTCATAAGCTTTGATTGCTGGGTGGAAGCAAACCTCTGTAAAGCTTCCTCACTCCCAGGGCTGCAGGGATGTAAAAGCACATTCTCAAGACAAAGCCGACAAGGAGGTTTGGATGGAGAGCCCAAAGCACAATTCCTTTTCGGCAGGAGCTCATCCCGAATGGCTTGCCTCAGGAAAAGCAAGGTTTTAGTGCTGTTTGGTGTTTCACACTTGTTGGGAATTCTGTGAAGGAAAACCAACCACAGGGACCTGGGTTGCTTCTCTCAGGCCTTCACGTTCTCTCTGAGGCTTAGGGTCACCAGGAAACGAGCAGAGATTATTCCGTGAGGCACAGAGCGAAAAACGGAATGATCAGAATCTTCTCCAAACCATTTTCCACACGAACAACCAGGCAATAAAGGATAACAAAGCAGTATGGAAGAATTTTTTTCCCCCTTGGTCCAAGAGACCGACATCTCTTCTACATCAGAAGAATGGGGGCTGACATAAATAATATTCCTAAATCTCATCGAGCCCGGAGTTGTGGTGCGGAGATTTCCCCACTTCCATGGATCTAAAGCAAATCTGCTGGAATCAGAGGGCAGCCTCCTTGCTCTGGTGGAAGCCCAAGATAAATGGCAGGAGGTGCAGGCCAAGTGAGAAAGAACAGAGAGGGCAAAGTCCACGCTGGCTCCAGGGAGCAGGGGAGGGAAAAGAAGCTCAAAAATAACACTGAAAAATGTTTGGTTTTTTTTTTTTCCCCTTTCTTATCCCTACCGCTGAACACACCAACAAAAAAATGCTCCCAAGGGATGGTCAGAGGAAGATTATTTTGGAAACTCCACAATGCTTTAAAATGCATTTTATTTCACCCACATTCATCTGAAAGACTGGGAAAAAGAGATAAGGAGAGGAGATGAAATGGTTCAGGGAATAAAATATTAACATATACACAGCATGTCAGAAGCACAAATAGTGGAAGATTTGATATTTGACTGTTTTGAGTTTCTTAATTCCCCAAAAGCATTTCATTGGAATTAATTAAATGTACATTAATATCTTTCACTCACGTCAGATTTTAAGGCATTTTGACAACTTGGGAGAGAGGAATCACCAATAATTACATGGTGGTATGAAAAGGAACTTCCCCATCTTTCACTCTTTTTCTGACATTTCACTATTTCTCATTAGAAACTTTAGGAAAACATTCAACTGGATTCCTGGACCTACCACCACAGGTATCAATTTTTTTGAGGTGTTAAAAAAAATATATCAATAAATAACAGTGGTTACCGAGGAAGACTGGCTCTACATGCCTGGTGACACACAAAACTCTCCAGAGGACATGAAGTAAGGTAATTTAAAATTATAATTTTGAATGTGCTGCTCATTTGTACATGCTTTTTCATGTATCAAGCTATGAAGCAATGAAATTCACTTTAATTTTCCACTTCTCTTGGAGGCAATGACAAAGTTAGGCTGATTCAGCACACTAGGAATAATTTTGACACTTGCAGTTACCAGATGATGTTTAATATAGGAATTCAAGCTGTCAGGGGAAATCTGCAAGTGTTTGCAGATTCATGAGTTTATCCATAAATGTTTAAGAATTTGCAAGTATTAGAGGCCCATTTTCAAATAAAATGAAGGAAAAAATAAAAAGAAGTAGAAGTAGTAGAAGAAGGAAAAAATACATTTGAAGCATTAGGGGAATTAAACACAACACAGCTAACAAAAAATTCTCCTCGCTGAGGAGAAGCTGTGGGACAGAAAGAGCTTTGTTAGAAATATTCCTGGTTTTCTGTTAAGATTAGTGGTTACATCTCTTTGTGAAGTTGTATCTGTGTGCACATCGGCATCTCCGCCTCCCGACACAAAAGCAGCCTGGTTTGAAGGCCAAGCCTTTAAATTCTCTCCCTACAACATTTCCCCAGGTGGATCTACCCTGTCAAAGCCCTTGAGAAAATACCAGATCGGGGTTGCAGAGGCAAAATGCGCCAAATGGGGAAATGGGGATAAAGAATCAGCAGGATTCTGAGCCCTGGCCCCAGAGTCACAGCGTCTTACTGGGAACAAGGAGCAGCCAGAAATACATGGGAAGCTGCTGCTGCTTTGGTTTTCTCCAAGGTTTTCTCCAGGATCTGTCATCCGTGCAGCAGTGGGATCCACGCTCCCCAGTGGGATCCACGCTCCCCAGTGGGACCAGGAGGCTGTTTCTCACAACACGCAATAAATGGTATCATCAAAAGCTAAATAAATAATCAACACCAGAACATATTTCAGGGCATCTCGAAATACAAAGGGGGATTTGTGCTGGGAGGGGATGAGCTGGCTGTACATTAGCAGGGAATAAATTAAAGGATTAATGCCTGGGGGTCATGGCAATGGCTAAAAGTGTTTGCTGCAGGAGAAGATGGGCTCAGGATCTCTCTGTATTCCCAAGTACAATGATAAAACACCTGCACGGTGTCTCTGGAGATGTTTCCCACTGGAACACAGCTTCATCGAATGTGCCTGATGTTCCCTTGTGGTGAGTGCTGCTCGGGGTGTAGTTTCTCTTGGAAAAGGCTCATGGAATCTCCACATTGCTGAGTGATCATGGAATCATGGAATGGTTTGGGTTGGAAGGGACCTTAAAGCCCACCCAGTGCCACCCCTGCCATGGGCAGGGACACCTTCCACTGTCCCAGGGTGCTCCAAGCTCCGTCCAACCTGGCCTTGGACACTTTCAGGCCACTTTCTGCTACAGCTGCTCTGGGCAACTCGTGCCAGTGCTCCTCTCACAGGGAAGAATTTCTTCCCTACATCCAATCTAAACGTCCTCTCTTTCAGTTTAAAACCATTTAAACATCTCCATTCCCAATCCAAAGCCTGGCATAGAACTATCAGGTCAAGGTTAAAGTTTTGCTTAAACTTAAGGTTGGTCTTTAGAATTAAAGAAATTAATGGCTTAGAGCTCCTCCAAATTGTAACATTTCCCATCATGAGACGACACACAGGATTTAAGTCATAAGGTCAGGCTTTTTTCCTAAATTAATAAATTTTAAATATAATTTTTAAAGCAAAGGTGGTCTTAGTGCACAGAAAACCTGCTTGCAAATGCTTCACGAGTAGCAAAAAATATGGGGGATGTCTGACAAAGGTTAAGGCAGCAACACTGACTCAGTGTTTTATATTTCATCTAAATTTTTTTTTGGTGTTTATACAGTGCTACGACTCACACATTTCAAGCACTAAGTGCAAATCATTTCTCTTCTACCACTGAGTGTTCTCATTCATCATCTGCATTACCCTTTCCTAAAGCAGACAAGAAATAAAAAACATTTTAAAAAATGCGGTATTACTATTTTTTATGCTCTTGAAAAGAAGGAAAATAAACTTTTTTGTTGTGTCAGGACAAGAGGTATCGAGATTAAATCATAGGGAAGATGATTCTGCTCAGGCATGGTGGAATTTCTGTGAAGGAGGAGCTCCACAAACAAGGAAAGATATTTAGTTGATCAGGTCTTAGGGAAGAGAGATGGACTTGATGACTGTTGATTGCGTGACATTTTCCTAAATGATGCCCTTGAACCCATTATTTTTCCCCAGCATGTGATGCCAAATTACCTCCAGAAAACAGAAAGTTTTGTAGGCAGAAATGTCCAGTTCATCATTAAAAAAAAGGACAGTAAAAAGGGAAACCAAAGAAAAACTGATTTTATGATCTAGATACAAAATAACATTTTGAGGTCTTTTCTTATCATTTTGCTAAGGGATTCCTCTGCACTATGGAAATTGCTGAAAGATTGGACTGATTAAGTCTCCTAATTTTGAGATGTCCCATGAAAAGGAGAAAAACAGATCAGAAATGAAAACAACCAAATTAAACCTCGGGTATTCAATAAATAGTTGTCTATAAGCAACAAAAGTTTAAAAAAGGTCAAGGTCCTGTGTTCTTTAAAATGTGGTTTATATGCTTTTTTAAAAATAGTATTATTATATTTAGATTATTTAAGAACAGCAGAATTATTGCCAATGAAGACAGCATTACTCTGGGCAAGGTAAACAAGGTGGAAATGCATCCAAAATCCTCAGAGGATGGTGAGTTCTCCCATACTTTTCTCTTTGAGTGGCTTCCCTTTGCTGACCACAGCTCCTGCTCCTGGGATTTGTGGCCTGAGCCATTTTTGGAAGGGGTTGGAAAGGAGCAGGATGAGGATCAGACACAAAGTCCCTGCAATCAATAATTTTCCTCTCGACCTCAGGTAGTTCATGTTTTATTTACAGGTACAGTTGCAGATTTGTCAGGAGCCATTTGAGAAGGCACAGATTAAAAGGAAGTTGAAGTAGCTCCGATCTTATGGGAAATTCTCTCCTTGGATACTGGTCACCCTTCCTGAAGATATTGCTCCTCCAAGGCATTGGCAGATGCCACCTTCAACATCCTTTGCATATCCCAAGCAGTGATGGCTCTGCATTCCAGAGCTCCTGATGAAAATTAGACAATATCTTGCATTTTGGAAGTGAGACCAGCATTATGAATATCTCAGGTTTTGGTATATTTGTATCTTTAAGGTACATTACCTAAAGGAGGGTCTTTTTCCACATCCAATCACTGCTCCCATTTTCATTGTTCAGAAAGCATGAAAAATGAAAGAGGGAAAAGATGAACCAATTAACATCTCATGGAGAAATGGATCTGTTATAAACACAGATTGGGCAAAATGAATTCTTTAATTTGTTGAAAAAGTGTGTGAGACAATCCCAGGGAGGTCAGAGATGATGTGAGCAAAGTGCTCCAAGTTTCATCCAGCAAAATATAAAATACAGGAGATCTATCAGTGACTTGCTCCCTGTAGGAGCATCCAGCTTTATGGTGAATTAGGAATGCTGAACATGGACAATTAGGAGGTTCATTTTGCTAAATTGTTTTAATTATTCTTGGCAGAGACAGAACAATTCTATAAGAGTTATTTATGATTTTTTTTAATTAATTGAGGAATTTAAATGAGGCACTCGAAACAATAGTGCACTTGATTAAATATGCACAGTGCAACTGGCAACTGAACCCTGGAGCTGAACGCTGTGGTTGTCCAGCCTGGATGGCTTCCATGCTTTCCCTGCACAGGAATTTTAAACATGTGATGCATTTGTGCTCATAAATTTCACAGAATCACAGAACGGTTTGGGTTTGAAGGCACCTCAAAGATCATCTCATTCCAAACCTCTGCCATGGGCAGGGAATTTTCCACTCGAAGGATTTGGCTTGATGATGCTTTGCTTGAAGGTTTCAAACCAAATCAAGTCTCTGATCCACTGATAAATTCTTGGAACCTCCCATACAAGTTGCAGATGAGATTTTTCAGGAATATTCGGAATTTTCCTTGGTCTCCTCATAATCCAAACGAAAAACCAATTGATTATGGTGGGAGCAGAATAAGGACAGTGCAGTGACTTCTGATAATTTCTCCCTCTTAAAAAAGATGGACTGACAACAGTGCTGGGGAGTGTTTCATGACAAAAACATTCACATCTTAGAATGTGAAGCTCTAATTTTGAAGGTCTCTTGACCTTGTTCAGCATAATTTCTTGGCCAGTGAATTGTCTAAACCTTTAATTCTCAAACAGACAATTTTCAGTGTATAGCTAAAAACAATGAAGATTTGAATCCTCTCCAGCCAGGTTTCCTCAAACAACCTCACAACCCTCTTTCTCGAAACCAAAATAATCCCTTTATTAGTGGTGAAATAAAATTACAGAAGAGCAATTCTGCCGCTAAAGAGCTTAAAAGCGAAATAAAAGTATTCCTATGATTCTTATACCGCTTCAAATAGTTTTTGTACCATTTAAAAATGATGTTATTCAAAAGCTGTAGAAATATTTTGGAGTAGAACACTGCCTCGCAAGATGCTGCAGGGTAGTGCGAGGTGTAAAGGTGGCAAGGAGAGAGGACTGTGAGATCCTAGAAAAAAATTTGGGTAGAAAATTTTATGGTTTGGATGTTTATGGTCAAATAGAGCAGAAAAGAATTAAGAGAGTAGAAAGTAGAAATTTCAAATAGAAAATAGAATATGGAGGAAAAGCGAGAAGAGAAGAGAAGAGAAGAGAAGAGAAGAGAAGAGAAGAGAAGAGAAGAGAAGAGAAGAGAAGAGAAGAGAAGAGAAGAGAAGAGAAGAGAAGAGACAGAAAGTATAAAATAGTGACAGATTGGACAGACTATTTTACTTTCTGAAACTGTTGTAAAAACTTTTATGGAATATTTTGGCTTTGTTTTCCTGCTCACAGAAGTTTTAAACCCAACCAACATCCAGGAGTGGAGGAGGATGCACCTTTCCATTTCATCAATTTTATTTTTCTCTAGTCATCAGGTTTAGCAGCATCCTTCCACTGCCCCCAAAATCTAAAAATCATAAAAATCACTGAGGTCTAAAAAAGAACTCTTTGGCTTCTCTGGAGCTGTGCTGGCTGTTCCAGGCTGTTTAATCTAGGCTCCAAACCTCCATCCCAGTGAACAGTCCATGAACAAGATCACATCACCGCATATGGATCCATCCCAAAATCCCGCAGCTGGGATCCCGTGGGGGCTCAGGGTTCTTCTCTCCCACCATCCAAAAGCCACCAAAGCCACCACACATTTCAGGGTAGGGTTGTTGCGTTGGTGGGTTTGGGTTTTTTTGGATGCTGATTTATTCTTAATAGAGGAAAATGCTTCGTTAGCTGGTTATGTTTAAAAAACTTTGTGACAACAACAATTATTTAAACAAGTCAGATTTCTCACTATCTATTAATCTCCAGCTAGGAAGCAAGAAAGACACATAAAACTTGGGGGACATATAAAAAACTCTCTGCAATGTCTAGTCCACCATTGGATTTTTGCTCCTTTTCTAACCTTAGGGCATGCAGTATTAGCTAATGGATTTTAAACTAGATATAGCTCAGTGGAGAAGGCTTTTCAATTTTATATGCAGCAGAAAAAGTGAGTTTTCACACAGAATTTATATTCCTTGCTGAATTGGAGTCCATTTGCCTTTGATCATCATAAAGAAATATAAATCAGCTGTAGCTTTCCTTTTGATTATTTACCCTCTCCCACAGACCCCTTAGGCAGAAGACACTTGTGTTTGCTCTTGATTAATTTGCTGTTGTATTTTTAAAAGCGTGTGCTCGTTGTGGATGGTTGTAGCAAGAACACGAGGGGATTTTTTTATGCTGGAAGCAGTGGACAAGTCACATTGCTTCCTCTTATTAGTCCCATTCCAGGAGAGGTGCAGACAAGCCATAAAACTACCAGGCTTTAAACAAATGAGGTGGGAAGTGGTGGAGATGAGGGGGTTTTATAGAGCAGCTATTATTTCACACTTCTACTGGAAAAAAACCCCACTAATTTCTCAGCATTTCTCACAGGCACTGTTAAACCTGGAATTACTTGAAGTTAACCCACTGCACATTAATTAGAGATTGCTTGGGCTAAGCTAGACTTTTCTGGAATCCTTTCAACATATCGGGGGAAAAAAAATCCTTAAAAAATTCAGCTTTCAGAGAAAATATACAGAAACTGTTGGCTTCTTCCTGCTAATTTACAGAATCCTGTAAATCCTGGGTATTAGGGAAAATCTTGCAAAATGAGAAAGGCAATATTGCATGGTAACCATGAGAAAGTCTCTTTTTTTGTCTGATGAAAGAAGGTGGGTGAATGCAGGTGGAGACGAGGCATGAGAATGAGTGACAGGGAGTATCCAGTTAGATCTCAAACCCTGAGGCTGAAGGACTTGAGGCCACCTAGCACAAGAAATATTGTCCCAAAACTGCCAGCCCTGCTTGCCTCAAACCACAAAGTCTGAGCAGCAGAGTGAAAGAAGGAATTCTGCATTTTTTCCACCCCAAAGTCCTGGAGCTGCAGTGGGTGTTTGTGTCCCAGATTGCTGCACACGCAGCTCCTGCTGGTGGTGCCATTAGCTGGGAAAACCCATCACTTTCCCTCATTCCAGCCATTGCAGGTGACTAAATATCGAGCTGGTTTGAGTTGGTCGGTTTTGTTACCCAGCGCGGGTGGAGACGCCCCGGGTTTGGGCAGGAACAGGGAGCAGGTGCCATGGACGTGTGTCTGGGAGCTTGGGGACGAGATCCAGGGCTGCACTTCACTGCTGATTCCAGCCCCAGGCCCCTGGCAGGAGGCTGACCAGAAACCAACCTTTGCTATTTTATTGTGCTCATTGTTTTATCCCTCGCAGGCCCACATGAATCACCCAACCTGTGTTTTCAGAATCAGCCCTCTGAATAAACTACAAAATGTCCCAGCCCAAGGTTCTCATCAGAGCTTTGTTCCCAATTCAAGGCTTTTACTTTACCCCTCATTGAAATGAAAAAAATTATACATTTCCTATATTTTTCCTAATTTCAAGCATTAAATACATTCCAAATTGCCTTCTCTGCTGTCTTTTTAACATGAAAAAAGTCACCAGATGGTAAATGTTTTTCAGATGTGTTGACCACCCGTCCTGAATTGCTTGGCAGTGCCTGGGAATTTTTTTTTTCCCTTAGCCACTGGTAACTGATGTAGAATAGAGAAGAAAATGAGTTAACAAATGATGGATGGATGGATGGATGGATGGACTGATGGATGGATGGATGGGCAACTACAAATTGTTTGAATATGATTACCACTCTTCAGTTTTATATAAATCTCTTATAATCAAGGTTAAATATCTGCGTTGTTCAAAGAAGGAAAGAATATTTTAGGGTGTGCAATTAATTTTGCAGGTGTTGCCTTGAAATTAGAAAACCCTCTTCTCCTTCCCCAGGCCTGTAATTAGGATTTTGCAAGCCTGGCTTTCAAAAGAGATCAGAAAAGACAGTGGTGTTATATATACATTCCCAAGCTGCATGCAAGGAATAAAAATGTTATTCTTGGCCACATTGTTATCACTAAAGACAGTATTAAAGCATCTAATTTTATTAAAATATAACTACTAGTCAATATATTGATGTTGCTGACTGCCCAAATTTACTCCTGTAGAGTTTAAATACTTGAGGCTGCATTACTGTTGGCAATAAAGATATTTAAAGTGCAGAAAAGTTACACATATTCAGAAGCATTTTATGAGGTTAATCTAGAATATTTCGGTTAAATTAAGTTAAATCTGGGTGAGAAGGTGAATGGGTAATTGATAAAGGAATGTCCTAAAACAAGTGGGAGGCCTTCAGCTGGTTCTTGAGCCACTAAAATGAGCATATCTCACTTTACAGTGGTTCCTATTATCCTTTTTATTCTCATGCAAAGCTCCCAGATATAATTTTAAGAAAGTTTTTTGAAGTTCTTAGACATCAATGAGCATCAGGAAGGTGGGAAAGGCAGGTCAGATTTTGGGAGTCGACAGAAACACGTGGAAGAAGCAGCCTGGTGCTGCTCTCCTCCGGAAAACTCCTCGTTGGTGTTTACCAGAAGATTACGTGAACTATCAAAAACTCAAATCTGCAAAAATTGCCCTGAAATCTCTCTCGAGAAAAAGGACTTGTTGTTGACAAAAACAATGGTTGTGCTCCTTGCTTTTGACTATGAGAGGAAGAGCTCCAAACCATCAATTCAAAGTAGTGTTGGATTTTTGTCTAGCACTGTTGTCCCTGGGAGACGCCGTGCTGGCACATTGGGAAGTTTCTCTAGGAGTTAAAGCACTGCATCTATACCTGAGGTACAGTTCCTCACCCCAAATATTTGCAACTCAAGCAGAGCAGACTAAAGAACCTGTTATTATCTCGTTTCTTCTGCCTTTTTTTTTTTTAATTTGAGAAATTATTTTGGATTTTTCTATTGTGCAGGCCAATGACTGCCCACCCTGCTGCTCATTCATTCTCTATGAATACATTAAGTTGTTTAATAAAGCTAAACATAAAAATTGGGAGCTATCACAGGGATTTTAAGGGAGGATTTCTGAACTGGAGGCTGTTGTTTGCCAGCTGATGTGTGCACTGTGTGCGAGACATCTGCCTCCACCAGCAGCAAGAACAAAATACTGCAGGGTCAGCGCTAATGGTGGCTGCTGCTGCTTCGCAATTCCTTGGTGACAGTGATAGATTTTAAAACAAATTGGTGCTTAGATTCCAGGGGAAAATTCCTCAGCAGATTACAGCAGTGTCGGGAGGGGCAGAGCCGGAGCCTAATCTGTGACACCGTCCTGCCACCGCCTGCCTGGTGCTGTCACCCCGCACAGGGAACGGCCTCCTCCTGCCCCTGCCTCAGCAACACGGACCAAATGCTGAAATACTGCCCCTAGAAACATTTTAGTACCTATTTAGTGCTTTTGCTGTTTGTGTGGTAGGCAGAAAGAGGAAAAAAAGAGGAATCCCGTCACACATGAACCTGTTTGTCCTCTCCCCAACAGCTGTTTATTGTACCACGGGCCAAGACCAACAAAAAGGGAAATAGATAAATTATCTTTGCTAACCAAGACCCAAATTTTCAGAGAGGCCATCCTGAAGAAAAACAAATCTGCTGAGGACGTCCAGTCTTGTAACAGATCAGAAAATCTGTAACTGGCCAAGGGCTCCTACAGACACCAGTGGATAATTTGTGACGTACTGAGGGATACAGGGAATTCCTGGGAAGCCTGATTTTGTGGCACGCACGTCTGGGGCACTGAGGTCTGCTTCCCCCTGCCCCAGGTGTCTTTTGAAATAGTGCCAGGCTGCACACAACTTTCGGATAAAAATGTAAGCAATGAATTGGCCATCACCTAAAATCTCCCAGTCTTTAATCCAAAAAGCATCAGAGATCAAAGAAGGAAATTCATGGATTAAACGAAGGTGTTGGCTGCGCCTAGGACAGAGATATTCTGTCTCTGCTGAAAAGATAAATCTGCCATCAATGAAAACACCAAATGTGCTATTGCCAAGTTACAACAGCGAAATGAGACTGTATTTCCTTGTGTTCCTCTGGAGCAGGGCACTGATGGTTGCTATAATCAGGTGTTATCCACGACACTCAGCATCACTGCAGCCCACAGAAACAAAAAGCCCTAAAACTGGATGCTGTAGGAACTGATACGATTGTGAGATCAGGGCTGCTCTGACAGCATCCCATCACTCAACACAGAGAACCTCTGCTTTGGGGTAACCTGAGCTCCCAGGGTCCCAAAAAGCCGGTGCTGTGGGAAAAATTGCCCTCAAGGGCAGGAAAATGCATCATTTCTTGCAGGTTTTGGAGTTTATCATTAAGGGAGACAACTCCAGTTTGCAATTTTTAGCTGTTTGTGATGGTTCCTGTCTGTTTGGGGCGACACTGCTGTAGACACGAGGCAGAAATTCCACGTCAGACATCCCGTTGCTGTGAAGTTGTTGCAGACTAAGGCAGCCTCCCCCCAGCTCCAGCTGCCGGTCTGTTCAATCAGATCCGCTGTCCTTCGCTGCCTTTTCCAAAGCTCCAAATTAGAGCCTGGATCCCTGCACCTTGTCACCAGGGAGCTCTGCGAGCGCACAGGCCGCGGTGGATTGTGATTATTTTGACAAGGGGATCACAGCAAACCTCTGCACTCTCCCAGAGCAAATCATACTCGGTCGTGGTAATTGAGAGGTGCATTTCTTTCAACTGATGACTTCTATCTTTGGAGAACTGCTTTTCAGCCTGGAATATTACTCGTTTCCTTCCCTCGCTGACACCAAATGAGCAGGTGTAGAGTTTTAGCGTTTGCCAACCCTATAATCTGCTGTTATTTCCGCAAGGTAGCCCTTTGAGTCAGGTATTTCAATGCCAGTGATTCGATTCCTTGAGCAATGTTTACATAAATAAAATATGCCAGAGCAATCCAATTTGGAGCTTACGTGATTGCCTTCCCTCTCTTTGATCCCCAAACACTTGAAATGTGATTCCTCTCCTCAGCACAGATCTTGTCAAACAGAAACATCTCGGAGCTGCAGTCAGTCCGGACCCATCAGTTTTAACAACCTTCACTCGCAAAAAAGAAAATAAAATAAAAAAGAAATTAATAACCTTATTCCTAGAAAAGTGATGAGTGGAACAATTTTTTGTGGCTTTAAATTATTGATTGCCCTTAAGCATCTCATTTCAAGCCTTTTCAAAGGGGAAGCAAACAAGAATGTAATTTACAAATAAAACTCAGTTTAATGAAAAAAGTCCATAAGACAAATTGATTATGATTCTGGTATGGTTTTCATGAAGAATATTTTAAAATTATTTTGGAAACTAATTTTCGAGTTACATTCCTGAACTCGTTATTGACTGAACTTCCCAATGTACATATGGATGAAAACTAAAAAGAGAAAGCTGATTAGAGAATGACAGAGATTTTCTAAAAGGGAGATTTACTGAAACGGATCCTTACTTGCAAAGGCTGCAGAATGTATTTATATAAGTGATTCACCATACGGATGTGGGAAAATGTTCAAATATTTGTGTATCAAGATTCAGACTCCCATAAATGTTTGCTACAGAAAGTAACACCGACTATAAAATCTCTCTTTGCTATAGAAAGCAACGCCGCCTATAAAATATCTCCAGGCTTCAAATCGTGCGTTTAATTCAGGAAACCCAAAATGACAGCGTGAGCCCAATGCAGAAGCCAGACTTTGCTACCTGGCTACTAAATACCCAGCGTGAGTCTGAATTCCTGGCAAGACCCTTCCTGCCAAGCCCATGCTTCCATACCAACTCCTGCATCCAGTGTCTTCCAGACCTTGGAATTACAGATCCTGTTAGGACTTGGCCCCAAAATCAGCACCAGCAGCAGCCAGCTTGTGAGGGGCTGGGTCTGCCACGAGCAATCCCCGTGGTCTTGCTGAAAATTCCCCATCCCAGCCTTCCTGGATGAGGAAGAGGAATCCTGCCGTGGCTGTGGTACGGGATCAGTTGCTGGTTGGTACAGCTCAGGTTAGGAAAGGTGGAGCAGCTCCTAAATAAAAGGTAGATTCAAAAACTTGTATTTGAACAATGTCTACTAAAAAGTGGTCTGTGGAGCCACATCCTACAGCCAGAATTGGAATAATTGGAATAAAGTAGAGCTACCAGTCTTCTCCCCCAGGATAAAAAGAGCTGCCTACCCAGAGCCCAGGTGAAACAGAGCTCGAATGAAGCCAAGACTGGAGAGCATCACCAGAAATGTACTTGCACCCATGGAATCATGGAATGGTTTGGGTTGGAAAGGAACCATAAAGATCACCTCATTCCAACCCTTTTCCAAGGGCAGGGAACCTTCCACTATCCCAGGTTGTTCCAAACCCCACCCAGCCAGACACTGATGAACAAATCTCAGTAACAGCAAAACCCGGCATATTTAAATAAAGTTATTGTTAGATTTACTCTTTTGTTCTGTTTTTACTCTGCAATATAACAGATTGTTTTTCTCAGCATAATAGATTTGAACACGAAGGAGAAATCTAATATCTCTCACTATTTTTTTACAGTTTGGAAAACAAGAACTTGTGGGGAAAATGCAGCGTGACATAGCCATTGCTGCAAACGTTGTATGTTAATTTTGATAATTGAAAATTGCAAGACAACATAATTATCTGACATAGTCCATTAAACAAAAAATGCTGCTACTGCAGCGTCAACTTAAAAAGTGCTTAAATTTGGGAATACCTTTTTGCTGAGAGGTCAGGGCAGGGTATTACCAGCTGAAAATTGTGTCATTATTCACAGGGCTGCAGTTCAGCTGGGGTAAAATATGACACAGTGTCATTTACCAGGCACCAAAAAAATCATAAAAATCCCTTTGAATCATGTAATCACAGGTACCTCCGGGACAGCCTCTTTGTCCTAAAGAAGAAGCGAGGGTATTTTGGAAAGCACATCCACCTTATGTCTTCATCCAAGGAAACAACCACAAATCAATGGGATTAGAGCCGTGCCTGGGCGACCCAGGAGTTAAGGTTGTGCATGTCAGCATTTTTATTAGGCTGATAAGTAACCTGCTGTGAAAAACCTCACCAGCAGCCTGCATGGGCTCTGCAAATAAGTTGTCTTATTATTTCCTCCAAATTTTAAATCATTGGCCATTTGGAACTCGTGTCAGCTTCATTTTGCTGCTGTGAGCCTGCCAACTTCAAGAACATCCTTGGGCAGATATTTATACCTGAAATACCAGGTGTGGATTGAATTTATCTGCTCAGGCTGGGAAAATGAATGCTAAGCTGGTCCCTGTTGGTGGTGATGGAGGAGTTAAGGCTCCCAGCAATTTTGTGGAATGTAAGCTTTAAAAATTTATTCATAAAAAATAATCCAGCAAGTTTAGTCATCCTGGGTTTCTTTAATGAAAAGATCTTTAAATACATAAACACCTAGAGTAAATATTTAACTAAAAATGATTCACAGATGCATTTTTAAAGCTTTTGTGACAGGTTTTAATATAAAGTTTAAACAAAATTACCAGAATAAAGCTTGTGGATATTGAATTCCTGACTTTGTTATTCTTTTAAGAATATATGATCTGTTCAGCAACAGAGATAAAAAAAAGTATTGCAAAATAGACAAGATCTTAAATAGGCCAAATTAACCTGAAGGGAGAAAAAGGCAAAGCTACACAAACTACAAGTGGAAAGAGAAGACTCACTAAGTCACAGGCTGTTGTTGCACGGCAAATACTGAGTGCAAAGCCATCAGGCATGAGGGAAAAATGGGGAATATTTCACATAAATTATTTTTCCAGTCAGTCCCGTGAAAATTAGGAGGCTTGGGGGTTCATTTTCTTTGACACATCAGAGTCCCAGAGGGGCTGAGGTTGGAGGCATCTCTAGAGATCATCCAGCCCAATCCCTGCTAAAGCAAGGGCTGAGCTTTGAAAATCTCCAAGGACGGAGACTCCACCACCTCTCTGGGCAAGCTGATCCTGGCCTTGACCCCCTTCTCTTGGGCTGAAGCACAATTTCTTGTTTCCCCTTGTGCTTGGTGGCTCTTGGCCACCACTGGCCACCACTGAGAAGAACTTTTGGACCATCCCAGCTCACTCAGCCTCTTGCTCCAATCCCCAAATCATCTTCATGGCCCTTTGCTGGAATTGCTCCAGGATGTCTTTGCCTTTCTCACACTGGAGAGACCAGCACTGAACCTTTGATGGACTTCACGAGGTTCCAGCTGGTTTCTCCAGCACTTCCAGGCCCTGCTGGATGGCAGCCCCTCCTCCCAGTCCTGTGTCACTTGCAGACCTGCTGAGGTTGCATTTTGCCCCCTCCAAAGTCACTAACGAGGAGGTTAAACAATGTCTGTACCAAGGGAAGAACCTGCTGTACCCTCAGATATAACAAATTCGATTTCTACACGAGATAAGTGTTCATTTAATGAAAATGATGCACAACATTTCTCCATTTTCCCCCTCACTGGCACTGCAGAACAGAACACAAGTGCACCTTCAGAAACAAAGTTAATCTATTCAAATAAGGGGTTTGCATCTTGAAAACAAGCTCTAAATATCCTTTAAAATACATTCAATCTCTTTTTAAGCTATCAGGAATGAACATTCAATTTGTTAGCCAACTAACCGAGCAAAAAAGAATTTACATATAAATTTTTAACAATGCATGTTGAAATTAAATCTGGGTTGTGTTGACCTCTGTGCCTGTGCTATGCCCAGGGACCAGCTCTACTTTTCACTATCATCACCCAGAAAAAAGGTGCTTTTGGCAAAGTGTCTTTGGAAAAGCTTTCCAAGACTGTGCACAGAAGTTGAAAAATAAAATTTTAATTGTTTGGCTTGCGGTTCGCCCCGCAGAATATTGATAATAATGTTTTATCTAAGATAGTTATAATTGGTTTCTTTCAGGAAGCCACATTATAATCACATTAAGACACTTCAGGGCGTCTGCCCTAACAATGGCAGGTCCTGCTGGGTCTTATTACTTAAATGTGCTCGCAGTGGCTCTCCCTGCTGCTGCCTCATTTATCTTTTCTGGGCAGAGATTGATCCCAACTCACCCCAAGTTGTATTTATTTCACTAAGCAGAGCACTGATCAATGCCATATGAGCTGAGACAACCAAACTCATTTTTCTGATGAAAGGTTTTCCAAAAAGCCTCGTGAAATTTGTTTATTTGGACCATACCTTACAGTTAATTACTCTTTGCAGAGAGCAAGATAATAACCAAAGGATCAAACAAGGATAATTGTTTCCCCCATTTGGCAAGACTCTGCTGGAAAATTTGGGTATTTCTGGGAGGTTAGTGGGAGTCCAGACTCTTGGACTGCTCATCCCACAAAGCCAGACATGTCCAGTCGGGCTGGTCTGACAGTGCTGCAAGACATTGATTCACTGGGAAAAAAATATTTGGGAATATAGGACTAAACATAGATGGAGATCAGCCACTTCTTTCCTATGGTGAGAAAATGTGAATGCACTCAGGTGGAAAGGGCATTAAACACTTCTCACTGGAACAGACACACTCCACTGTAAAAGTGTATGGAAAAGCAACCAGCAGCCTCCAAAGTGATCCAGCCAGGTTTTTGACACCATTTTAGTACTGAAATTGTATTAATTTAACCAGTTTACTTAAGGTTATTTCAAGGCAGAAAGTAGCCAAACACTATAAAGTGTGTAGAACTTTGAAGTTGCTTTAATACTTGAATTAGAAGAAATTCCTCAGTAAATCAAGGTCACTGTGGGTCTCAATCTCCATCCCACCATTCCTGAGTGGGAATTCTCCTGGAGCACAGCCAAAGGCCTGCAGCTGCACCCCAGGGGTGCACTCATCTACATTCTCTTGTCTCCAACAAAAGGTGAACTTATCTTTATTATCAGTGCCAGCACTGAAATGCTCCCTCTCCTCCATCTTCTGGCTTTAACAAAAATGGCAGGAATTTAATCTCTCCGTGCTCTCCATCTCTTTGTTAAATTTCATTATAAACATTTCATGGCCTAAAAGACCATTAGTACAGATACCTGGAGAGGTAAACAGACACAAGTGTGCAATCTTATATACATATATATAGTTTATATCTGTAGCTCATACATCTCTCAAAATAAATTTCACCTTGGCTACATTACCAGTCTTTTCCTACTTCTCCAGGAACATTAGAAAGTAAAATCCTCACTAGCAGCAAGTGCAATTAAAGCTAATTTTGTCTCAGACTCATTCTCCAAATGACAAAGCACAAAGCCTGCGTTTTGTACAGGTGAAGCACCGGCAGTTTGGAAATGACGTGTTCAGGTAATAAGTGAATTCCCTCCTGGTTTGTTCACTCCGCATGGCCTAAATTAGTTCTGTACCTCCCTTGTACCCCAAACCAGGAGCATACGCCTCAAACACACAGCAATATGCAGAAACCTTTAGGAAAATATGCAGCAAGGGGTAGAAATTAATCCCTGATGTCACACCGGGGTGGTACCTCTCTTCTGGGATTGTAATCCAATCCAAACTGCAGGGCTTTCAAAGCTGAAAAAGGGGAAAAACGTCCTAATGTGGGATAAACAATCTTGCAAAACATCCTAATGTGGGATAAACAGAATGGCTCTGAGGATCTTCTACAGAGAAATTAAAATGGAAGCCACGCATTAATGCCATTAATGGCACTTTATCGGAGAGTTTTCTTCCTTTTGCAGGATCCAAGGGCTCGGGTTCCACATTAATATCTGTTTTATGGTTCCCTCTGCCCCAGAACGAGCCATAATTTCATTATCAATTCCAGACATCCCTGTCTGAGATGTATTTTCGGTGTTTACAATGCTTTTCAAAACAGAACTAATGAACTGTGTATTTTAAAGGATTCTGGGGGGTTTGTGGGCACGTCTGGTATTAGAGATAGAAAGGAAATGGCAGCAATAAAGTTCAAATGATGCCTGGTGTACAAATAAAAGTTGCAAGCAGCAAGTGCTGTATCTTTGCATAATCGTGACTCATCTGAGTTCTCTGTGAGCAGGGAGGGGAAGTCATGAAGTGCTGCTTCATGGGAGAAAGGAAGAAGCTGTCCTGGAGAAAGGAAGAAGTTCTCCATGCTGGGACCATGCCTGTCACCCACTCCTCAGATGCACAACCCAGCAACAGAGGAAAGGACATGTTCAACGGCTAAACTCATCCAGAAATTATACCCTCAAATTCAATCTGCGCACCAAAAAAATAAAGAAAAAATACTAATATTCACAATTTTCTAATGTTTTTTGTCCTAAAAATTCTACTTTAGTCTGATTTCTTGCATGTCTGGGTATTTTTTGTGTTTATCCTTCCTCCTCGTTTGGCTGAACCAGCTCCTGCAGCCTCAGCTCTTTGCCTGCTGCTCCTTTGCCCAGACACGTTGCCCAGATTTGTTCACAGCTAAGAGCAGAGATCCCACTTACATTCCTGCTTCTGATCACTCTCAAGTCTCTGTGTACCTCGGTTTTTCACATCTCCACAGTCTGTATATCTGTGGAGATATTTGTCATAACTCCATGTGTCTCTGCTATTTCGTGCTTGGAATTATTTTGTTTTCTCATAATTCAAGAACCTATCCTTTCCTCATCCTCTCTAGAACATCCAAATATTTTCTTTTACACAAATTATTTCACTGCTAGTTCTTACACTGCTTGCATCCTTTTGCAGGACTAATTATTTTTTAACTGCAGAAATATTCCGCATATCTTCCTCAAAACCTTTCTTTTTTTTTTTTTTGCATTTAACATACACAACAATATTTGGGCAGATTAGACTTTTATGGGAGCAAAATGATCTGTAGCACCCAGATGCAGACTGTAAATGCACATCAGTGAGAAACACGGACATTAAAACCAAGCAAATTAGAGAAAATTACAGATATTCTGGGAAAATCCTGACCTTGAACTGTCTGTGGCTGGTGAGTGTTGTAATGAGGCTGTAAAGCTCCAGCATGTGCTGTATCACAGCGTGTTCTGTTATCAGCACCTTTGGAGATGACAGGAGGAAACATATTTTTGCAGGATCAGTTCAGTCAGCCTAAACCAGACGCTTAAAATAGGTCAAGGAATTGTAAGCTGCAGCACTTAGCAGCCATTAATTTCAGTGATCAGCTCAAATGCAGATGTCTGCACTGTCAGTGGAGGAAGTTTGGCGAGACAGACTCTTCCTCAGTGGGATTTCCCTCCTAGGAGCTTTTCCCTCTTTTCAGCTCATCCGCTAACAAGGATTTGTCCTTGGCTTTATGGTAGGAATCCTTACAAAGACACACAAAAATTGCTATTTCTGCACCAAATCAGAAGAGAGATTGCAAGGGAAGGGGGATCCCTCACAGATTTGCAGGAAAACCCTCCGTGCCCAACCCCTTTCTGATCTTCCAGGTTTTATCCCAGGTCTTGCACCTGGACAGAAGGTTATGTAAAACCTTATCCAGCCACCCCGTGCTTCGTCCTCAAAGCAGGTTCAATTCTGCCTGCACAAACACACCCTGTTCCTGCTGGAGATCTGTGTCACCCTTTGCTGTCACGTGTTGCAGGCTGACTTTTCACTTGGCTGTTAAAAGCGACTGTGAACACGCTCAGAGTAACGTTCTGAGGCGTGGTGGGTCTGTTTTGCCAGCAGCGGAGGAGCTGCTTCCCGAGGAAATCATTCTCCGGGGCCGCGTGTTCTCCCTGTTTGCTTAGCTCCGTAGCTTCTCCCCGGTGGGCAAAGCCTTCGAAGGTCGCTGTCTGTGTGGAGATAACCTAAAATTGCTCCGAGATCTCCCTGCTGCTTGCCTGACATCTCTGCAGTGGGGCATTCTCCTCCAGGTGAGGCAAGGCCTCATTATCCCTGTCATTATTCTAAGTAAGGCAATTTAGCGATGCTTTCCCATCTGGAGCTCTCTTTCCCAGCTAAAATGCAAAATCGAGTCTGAGACAGGATCATTTTATCAGATTAGGGAGAGTTCTAGGAATACTTGCAGGATTTTTCTCCTCAGGAAGGATTTAACATGAGGAATGGCTTTTCTCGTGTTGCTGGGGTGGATCCTCCAAGGTGAGAAAGCTGCAGTATATTAAATTATTTTTATTTTGTATGTGCAGGGATCCAAAGTGGAAGTATAGAAGAAGCCATGGAGTCTCCAAAGGGACAGCCAGGAAAAGCTGTGTGGGAAGGGCCAGGAATGCTCTCAGAGTGAGTCCATGCCGGGATCACTCCGCACAGATCCACTACAGAGCATTGATTTGCAGTACTTGAAAGCTGGCACCTCTGTACATTCCTTAATCCTCTTGCTGCAAAGGAGATTATAATTAAATGTATCCCAATGTTCCCAATCTGACCAGGTTGGTGCATCCCAACCCCCAAAGTAGAGGAAGACTCTGGAGCAAGACTCTCTGAGCCTGTAGCAGGCACAGAGGTGAGAGGAGAAGCAAAGGGAGAGAAATCGGGATCTGACTCTGTCCACGTCCTGAATAAATTGGGATCCAGACACAATCCAGGATAATTAATTGCCCTCTACAGCTCCATTAGCTTCTGTTGGCTTTGAGCACTTGCCTCTTAAAATTCTTGCCCAAGGCCTGTTTTGGCATCTTTTTTAATGCTTTATTTTTTTCCTTTGGAAAATCCTGGCATTCAGTTTGTGTTGGGAACCCTGCATTGAATAAAACCCCCAGGAGACAAAAAGGAGTTGGTGGCAAAACACCCTTTTGTTTTGAGAGAACTTGCCCTGAATTTAGCAGGGTTTCTGCTCCCACTTTTCAGGGGTGATAGGGACTGGCCTTGGTTTCATGGGAGCCTGGGGAAAGCATTTTCCTTGAGGTGCCTTTAGCTGGGAAAACCCTTCTTGGATATCACCCTGAGCTCAAAAACCAAAATCCTCATAGCCACTAATTTATCAACTAAAATAAACAAATTGAATCAAACAGCTTAAAGAAAGACTTTCTACTTATATGTGTGTGTGTGTCTGCATGCAGTGTTAGAAATTCTATCATTATTTTAAAACAGCCTGAACGGCTTCAGAAGGAATTTCTGGACTCAGGACCTTTTAAATCCCTCCTGTTTGCTTGGGTTATTTCTTCTGCCAGACTTTCAGGAATATGATTTTTATAGAGATATTTAATGTATTAAAATTCTCAAAAGGAGGAGTAAATAACTTGCTTAAAAAAAAAAGCCTAAAAACAAAAATATAAGCAGTATGTATAGCTGGATCCATAGAGATATCTGAAGCAAGGGAGAAGTAATAGAAAAATGAAGATGTCCAATGTGATAAATGTCATTCAGTACTGCCCATGTTGATCTCCATGCACACATCACTTCAAGTGCCTTTCGACTTTGATGTTTTATTACAGATATTTGCTTGTGATTACTGCCGGTCTCCCGGTACATTCCAGTGCCTGCACACTTGGCTTTTCTGTGATGTGCCTGCATTAGGTCATTTACTGTCCCCAGCTCAGAAACCAGTCCCCCAAAGCGCTGAAGGGAAGTGCACAGCCCGGAGACAGAAGTCTGGCTCAACTCAGAGACAGCTTGTTAGGGTTTTGTCCAAAATAGACTTGTCTGACTTACTGCAGATTAACAGAGCCTTAATGGGGGCCGGTCGCTGTGTTTACTTGAGCAGCACACTTGATAATGTTGTGATTATAAAAACAGACACTTTAGCTCAGCTGACCTGTCCTGATTTAATTATTTTCCTGTGCAGAGCCTTTGCTGTGCAGCCAGGTGTCCTCAGCAATCAGTGTCAAGGCAGGGCAGGTACCAGGGTCCTGGTGGCCTCCTGTGGCACCAGATGTGCCTCCAGGTCCGAGTGACCTCCATGCCTCCATCCGTGGATGCGCAGAGTCTGGGAAGTTCTGCCTGCTCTTCCCAAAGCCTTTCCCAGGGCGTGGGATGAGCCAGGGTTGCCTTGGCTCCTGAAAATTGCCTGGAAGTCTGTCTAGATGGCAGGATGAACTAAAGCTGGTTTCTTCACTGCAGGACTGGTTAAGCTCTGGAGGACTGTCCCCAGGGCAGAAGTGGAGGAGTCACCATCCCTGGAAGTGTTCAAAGACGAGTAAGTCACAGATCATGGAATATTCTGAGTAGAAAAGGACCCATTAGGATTATCAAATCCATCTCTTAAGTGAATGACCGGTTGAGTTGAGTATTTTGGTGATTTGGTTTAGTGGGCAGGGGGAGATTCAAGCACAGGCTGGACTTGATGAATCTTGGAGGCCTTTCCCAACTTTAATGATTTGATGATTCTGTGGTTGATGCTTTTGTGCAAGCTTGGGGCATGCCTGGGCTGGAGCTTGTGTGGAGGAGAGCTGGAAAGGATGGGAGGGATGGACAGGGCTGGATTTGCTGGGTGCTGCCTCCAGGAGCTCTGCATCCTCTTGCCTGCATGAGAGAGAGCCAGAGTCAGCAGGTCCTGGCTGAATGTACCTCAAATCCTCCCAAAACTGGGGCAAAACAGCAGCTGAATCCCGTCCTGCCCCAGCACTCGCACAGGTTCAGGATGTCAGAGAACAATGGAATCATGGAATGGTAAAAACTCATCTTATTCCCCCCCTGCCATGGGCAGGGACACCTTCCACGGACCAGGACCTCAGCTTCTCTCTTACCACCTTTGAATGCTTGTTAATTAGGCAATATCGTTGCTGGTGGCAAGATTTTTTGGCACAACATTTCTGTTTGCAAAGTACAGGTGGTCTTTAAGGGAATGAGACCCACGAGACTCGAAGATTCCTTTATTTCTGCTCAATTTGAAGTTTATGTTATTTTGCATGAGGTCCTGGTGGTACCCCAGCATTCTTAATCTCCCAGCTGCAGGTCCTTTAAAACAGAGGGGCTTAAGTCTTGTCATTTAATTTAGTCCAGATTTGAAAGTTTTTCCAGGATATCCTTTTAATTCATTTTTAATTCCTTTATACATTTTTAATTACATTATTAGAGTGCTTGTGTTGAAATTCACCTGGAGTGCTGCACAGAGATAATTAGTTAAAGTAGAAGGAGAAAGCCTATTGTGTTTGGGGCTGTTGAGGATTACTGGAATTCAAAATATCCTGGCTTTTTAACTTCGAGATTGTGCACTAATATGGTCCAAACGCAAATCTGCAAACACAATATTAACCTGGCAAGTGTGAATGGGAAAGAACAAAAAGCCAAGCAAACACCCACTTTCCCTAAGAATCACAGAATGCTCATTATTAGACCTGAAGCAGTAATGACACTCTATCTGAATCTTGATTAAAAAATTAATTGCTGGCTCACTATAAAAATAAAAATAGGAAGAAAAGGATAAAGCAAACAAGAAAAGAGGTTTTTACAGAGCGAGAATTAATTGAAACACAATGAATTCCCAAATCCAGCAGTGTAGAACTTATTCCAACAGCCTTAACAGTCATTTCCCACTCCAGCTCCAGAGCATGGGTCGATAAACCCTGGCAGTGGTAACAATTCCAGACACAGTCCTATTTCAAACAGTCAGAGCTAATTTGTACTTTATTTACATGTGAAATTGAAAACAATAACGTTACATCTATGTTGTGGACCTGTAAATGTTAATTTTACTGGATTGCGTCTCCGAATTTTAGGGGTTCTCTTACTGAGCAGTGGAAGACAACTTTGGTTTCTTCTGGTTCACCCAAGAAAAATCTGCTGCTTGGAAAAGCTCAATTTGTTTTTAATTCTTTGCTCCCCGATGACCATGCCCCTTAATCGGTATTAGCTCAGAGTTCAGAACCTCGCTGCTCACCAGAGAGGAGTAAAGCACAAATCATGCTCTAGAATAGACTTCAGAGAAAGGTTTGGAGATTATCTTGCTCAGAGCTGATACTGGGCTCAGTTAGGAACTTTAATACCATTTTGCTTCCCTGGGAAAACAGTGGATTTCACTGCAGCCTGGAGCACGTGCTGCTCCAAACCTGGCAGGGTGAAATGCTGCTCAGTTCCTGGGGACTCATACATATGATGAATTTAAACAGATATTTGGTAGAAACTCCCTGACTCACTGATCTCTTAGGGAAAAAAAAAAGAAGAAGAAGAAAAAGAAAAAGAATAGAATTGTGTTGGCTGTGTTTTATACAAGTCCTCAAATGCTGCAGGGAGGAAAAGGCAGCAAAACAATACCTGGAATGGAAGATATGAAAATTTTAAAATCCCAAGTTCCTTGTTATTTATTTATATCTTAAGGCACTTCCAAAAAATTAAAAAATAGGTGAAATTAGGGGAAATGGTGGATGAAATCTAAAGAGCAGCAGAAAAGATTTTTGGAATAGAGGATTTTGAAATTTGGAATTTTCAAAACAATTTAGAAAATTGAATTTTTCTAATCAGACATAAACACTGAAATTAAAGGATGAAGCAGAGATATTTCTTCAGAATTACAGTTCAGGCATTCGTTGGTCTCTCCATCTTCAGTGAGGCTTCAGCACAGCCCTCATTTGTGGTGCAATATTAGTGGTGAGGCTTTTTTGAGGTAACTCCGCAACAGAGAGTCTCAGAATTGAAGACAAAGTCCTAATTTTCCAATGGAAAAACCACTTTTCTCATGAATTTGAGACTGGCAATTGTCTTCCTCCACATATTTCCCTTGAACCTGGATTTCTTTTCTATGGTTTTACCATCCATCCTCATAAAACAGTTCTGGAGGAGAATTAAAGTGAAAGGTAATCCACCTCTGGCACCATGCAGTGTCCAAGGACAAAGATCAAACCTGGCAGAACAGGGAATTCCCTCCTCTCCAGAGGATGTGAGCGGCTGTATCCCACAAAAGGGTCTCAAAACTGAAACTTCCTTTGGGCACCAGGATATCAAGAAATCCTTGGAGACTAGCCATATTCCAAATTCAGTATTTATCTAACCGTCAAAAAAAGTCCAAAAGTCCACTTAGAGATGATCAGCACTCTATGATTAAAGCCCATCAGTTCCTAAATTAAATACTAAAAATTTTTGTGGGTAGCATAAAATTCCTTTGTTTTTTGCCCACACCACCCACAGGACTCCTAATCCCACATAATTTAAATCAAGTGAAGAATTTGTCCAGCCCATGGCTGCAACATGGAGCTCACAGAAGGACACTTAGAAGGTACTCTCAAAGTTCCTCCTGTGTGGGGAGCTCGATGGATCCTCATTTCCCAGGCTTTCTGTTGGACCATCCAGCTGTGACTGACTGCTCTGATGGACTTGCACAAGGAAAAGAAAATTAAATCCTGTTTTCTATCTTCGCTTTTCCTTGAGGTGGCTTGCTTCAGCTGTGCAGCAAAATGTCATTTACAAGGACATCATGAATTTGCAGAGCAGAGAAGAACCCCTTTGGGGGGATAAGGGAACACATCGGGGATGGGGGGATCTCCAATTCCTCAAGGCCTCATTATTTTCTAATGGCCTCGTCTTTCCGAAGGGAAGGGATAGATGGTGCTCCTGTGGCAGCTGAGGAATTTCAGGGACATTTTTCAGTCTGTGCATGACAAATGCTGCAAGCCAGTAAATCCAGGCTGTGTTTGTCGCTGCTGCAGGAACAACTACCAGTAAATTTGAATTGCTGGCATGGGCCTGATTCAGAACCTTTTAATGCCTTTACAAGACCTGCCTGTACGGACAGCTGGAGAAGGGGGTTGCTTTTCCTAGACCTACGTTCATTTTGGGCATTCTGGGTTTAGTGGTTCTATTTGTGGCAAGCTGAAATGTCAGAATTTCAGATCTCCATCAGACGGGTCATCAATAAATTATAACAATCTAACGCACTCGTGGCTGTGCTTGTAAAACTTCTAACCCCAACAACTCACACTTGTTGCCTGTCTAAAGTATTGTAATCCTTTGGGAGCAAGTGAAAATCATCTCTGCAAAAGTGTGATTAGAGCTGGAGTCTCTCACCATCCTGCCTCAAAAAGATCTGCGTAAATAAAGGTTCTCAGGGCATTTCTGCATGATCAGCCCACTCCTTTTATTTTGCAGACCATTATTTAATTTTGAAAATCACTCCCATCACTTTGGGTGACTATGTGCTGCTTTCTTGTGTTGTTCTTCACCTTTTTCTGGCCCTGACCTGCCTGGAGCACTGTTCTGACCTCACAGAGAGCCATGTGCATGTGGACCAGCTCTGGAGCATTCCCGAGCCTTCGCTCCCAACTTCAAACAACAGCTCAAACTTCCAGCTCAGAAGTTTGTAGCTTTGGGTGCTGGCCAAAAACGATGCTGTCAAGCTGATGTAAACCATCTGCTATTGTATTTACCATTTTTTTGAGCTCTCTATAACTCTCTGGTTTGGAGGCAAGTCCTTCAGCACAGTCCTTGAATGCTAAGTCTTGGATGGAAGGGACAATATCATCACAAACCATCAATTTAACTGAGCTCAGAGAAAGTAAAAATACCAAAACACCTCCACGGCTGCCTGTGAGATCCTGGGCCAGTTACAGACAGAGGGTGCTGCACAGCCTTGGTTCTCCCAGACTTGGAAGGAAAATTGTTTTTGTGATGACAACAAAGACACAAGCACAGATTCAGAGCTTTATCTTTTTCCTTATCGAAATTTATATCAATGTTTCCTTAACCAGATAAAAACATTTCCAGTGTTTATCCATTTGGTTGAAAGCTGGATCGCAGCTGGAGGATTTCTTCAGAATGTGAACATTCCCACCAAAGAGAACACGGGAAATACTTTTATCACAGTATTTTGACACGGTTTTTCTCTTTTCAGGTGGGGCCGGAAGGGGAACACACAAACAAAAGGCAATGATGCTGCTGCTGAGCAACCTGCCGTAGCTGAAGGTGTTCATTGCAGGTTGGTTGGACTTGAGGGATGTAAAGATCCTTTCTGACCCAAACTATTCTATTAAAAAAGCACAATATGGTCTTGTAAGTAGTCCCTCTTCACTACAGGTTCTTGAAAACTTCCAGAACAGCTTCTGTGGCCCAAAAACATGACCCAAACTCCTCAGCTTTTCACAAGCATGAGGCTGGAGTGAAATGATACTGTAAGAAGTGGAAAACTTATTTTATTCAGACAAATCACCTGGCTATCAGCTTTGGCCGGAGTCGACAGAAGAAGAGTGAGAACAGCAGACTCAAGATGATGACTCTGGAAAACCCAAATAATAATCAAAATCCATGAGAAGTAATAGTGTATTAAGCAATCTACTCCAGCCGACTTTGGAGCATGCCACTCTCCAATCTCCACTAAAATAAAACATCAGTATTTATCTGTCAACACTGCTTAACCCACAGTCAGCACCCACAGAAATGGGCCCACATGAAATAAATTCTGGCACAAGCACAGAGGCTGCTCTCCATCCCGCACTCCTCAAAATGTCACGCAGTGACATACGACTGTAGTTTGCAGCAGAAACCACTGCTGTCCAAGCACTGAGATTTAAACAGACATATTTATGTGGTATTCCTCATCTGGCCCATCAGCTAATTAATTTTCTTTTTTTTTTAAAATTTTTTATTTTAGAAGAGTGTTATAAAACTTTGGGGAATATTGATGGATTTGTCGTGTTTTTAATCCATTGACTCCACTATGCTTTAAAGGTATCTTTTGGCTAAACAGTGCAAGAGAATGGAGGCTTTTGAACTTCCAGTCCTCTCCATGTCAGCAGATTATGCACGAAGCACAGAACTTATTTTGAACCCAAACATTGTCTCTGAGTGTAATAGATGTGAAGCCAGAGGCCTTTGGCATTTCTGGCACTCACCAGCGTTGGGCTGGAGACTGCAGATCCTCCCACATGATTCTGACAAACCCGATTGCTAAAAAATGATCAAATCTTTCCACGTCATGTGCAGCGCAGGAATCAAATGTGAGCCTACAACACCTCATCTGGCAAATCCTATTTCCCACCCTTATTATCAAAGGATAAACTGCTAAAAGAAAGCCCACCCGCTTTTTTGATCTTTTTGCTTGCTCTGGGTTTTTAGGATATGCTGTTTATCTATATTACCTTTATTATAGAATGACCTAGAGAGACAATTTACAAGAGCATGGAGTGACAGGACAGGGGGGAATGGCTGAAACTGAGAGGTTTAGATTGGATGTTGGGAAGGAATTGTTCCCGGGGAGGGTGAGGAGGCCCTGGCACAGGGTGCCCAGAGCAGCTGTGGCTGCCCCTGGATCCCTGGCAGTGCCCAAGGCCAGGCTGGACAGGGCTTGGAGCAGCCTGGGACAGTGGGAGGTGTCCCTGCCCACGGCGGGGGTGACACTGGATGGGACTTTAAGGTCCCTTCCAACCCAAATCACTCTATGATTATCTGAAATAAGCGTGACTGGGGAGAAGAAGGGAAAGGAGCCATTTTAAAGATGAGATTTAATAAAACTACCCAGCAAAACTTAGAACTACGGAAATCAAAGTTCAGCGTGCGCTGTTTCCACCTTAGGGCCCTTCCTCCTCCTCCATCTCCAGCCCCATCTGTGCCTCCTCTTGGATCTGTGCGTTTGATGAAGGAGCCGTGTTTAGAGCGAAGCTTCGCCACCGTTTGCGATGATTAAATCCCACAGGTGGTAATGAGGAGTCAGGGCAGTGCCACGGAACCACGACCCCTGCAAGCAGTGTTAGATGGGTGCCAAATGTTCTGCAAAGCGTTGGAGTCACACAAGCTCACTTTGCCTCAGCACTCATTTTTCAGGACTGGGGCTGGAGGTGTTTCAGCAATGTTTTATTAAGACAAACGTGCACGGAAGCAATTTTTAAATTACCGGTGTTCAGGAAACCTGCTTGGAGATAAAAAGAGGGATTGTCCAGGGACAAGATGCATTTGTGTACTCAGGCTAATCAGGAAGAAGGATACAACTGCAAGAAAAAGGTAGAGATAAAGATAAACAAACCCAAATAGTCATTTTATTCAGGATCTTCCTTATAAACAGTCCTAGGTACATTTTTAAAGTTATTATGAGAAACACTGCATTGTTGGACAGTAAAGACACAACACAGCTGTACATTTTCTTGTTGCTAACCATCTTTTAGTACCAAAAAAGCTGAATTTTTGTCTGTTCTTCATTTTCTAAAAGAAGGTAAAGGAAATGCTGGAAATTTCACCTCAGGAAAACATTTTCCATTCTCTAACCATGTTAGTTTTATCCCCAAACACTTTGCAGTGCACAGAGATTGGTAAATCACATCCATTGCTTATGCAAGGCACACCCCGCATTGCACTCAACAGATCAACGCTGCAGCGATTGTTTTATTAACATTAAAATCAAATTATTAATGAACAATATCAGCAGCTTCTTCATGCTAATAATGATTAATTGCACTTCTATTTTGGAAAACAGCCGACCTCCAGCAATGGATGAGAATAACATTTGGTGCTGGCGTCTCTCCTGCAAAGCTTACAAATAATTTGGTATAGCAGATAATTATCTGACAAAGCCAATCAGTCATTAATCTCCTAGGAGATTCCATGAGACCATCCTTTTGTAGAAGTCAATCATTATTAATTTTTTTTTTGCTGTTTTTCACCGGACAGACTCTCTGATATCACCACTCAAAATCTGGGTGTGCTAATTCAGGAGCTGTCCTTAGTGTGCCTGATTAACTCCATTGGAGCTGCACCATTTTTATTAAATCCGAACATTTCTAGAGTTCTGAAATTCTTAAAGGGAAGTGTGTGCAAAAATACACTCCAAAAATTATATATGTTATATGGAAGTGTTTTTCATGGGAATTTAATGCTTAGTGCATTATCAAGTGAGTTTCAGCCCAAATACCAGAAATTTAGTTTGGATTCCGAGATACACAAAGAGATCCAAAATAAGAATTATTAAACACTCATCATAGAATTGGTCCATAAAGTAGTGGAGAAAACTTCACAAAAACTCTTCCTATTCTCAGAAGAATGCTTCCATATTAATTTTCCTTCCAAAATAGGTCACTCTTTGTTATTAAATAACTATTGCTTGCTTGATTTCTTTTTTTAGAGGGAAACTACAAGGCTGACATGAAACTTGGGAGGTATTTTTGACTGGAATGTACTTTTAAATGAGACCTACTTCTACTCCTTCTAGTTCTTTTCTGTGTCTTGCACCAGTTCCTCTTGTTGAACTTTCAAATTTAGGAGGAGATTATGGCCTCATTTATTCCCTCTTGCTCCGGGTTGGTTGCAGAGCCTTCTTTTCCCCACTCTTCATTCTCATCACTTTTTCAAAAGGAGGTGGGATGAAAGTGGTGTATTTATGGAATCCTTTGTGATTTATTATGTATTTTTTAAAACGTGTGGAATACTGGATCAGGTCCATAGGTGCACACCTGCAGGCAAACTGAGGAGCAGGAGAAGGAAAACAAGGTTGGCAAGGGGGCAACTGCAAGATTTTACAGCTTCTCGAGGGCAGGGGTTATTTTTTACCCAATAAAGATGCAAGAAATGACCAAAACACTGAGTTGAATGCAATGAAACATAAAAACTCAGTGATTTTGTATGTGAATACATCAAAAGAGGCTTGGATGGAGGTTTTCCAGGCTGGGGGTGCTCTCCAAGGGGCCTGCAGGAGATGCTCAACCTCCAGGCCATACGCAGATCCCAAATTTCAGCTCCTCCAAAGACCACGGGCACCGTGACCCACTGGCAAATCCCTTTGTCCCCTTCCCCACCACCTGGCACTGTCCTTCTGCCCCTTTCCCCACAGATGCACCCCACAGATGATGTCCCTGCTCCATCACAGGGGTTTGGAGATGGGGAATTAATTCCCAAGGGCAGCTTGTCCCTCTCCTGCACCCCCGAGCCCGAGAACATCCCTGCCAAGATGGTACCCATGGAAACCATGGAGCTGCAGAGTTTTATAGCCCACATTTCTGACAAAGTGGTGGCAAAGTGTTTCCCATATCTCTTTTAAAAGCAGCAATTATGATATCTCCTGCACTTCAGCTTGCAATAAAACACCTGATTGTAGAAGTTTTTGGGAAATTTCTACACACAGTCGTTGCCACTCGGTGTTTTTGGCCTCATAAACCCTGTTACTGTTCACTTTGCCTTGCACAACTGCAGGCCAATTAATTTTCCTTTAAGTGAACTTACCTGAGCGGGAGCACACAATCCCCAAGGGAGTAATCCATTGCTTGCCCTCCTCATTTGCTTCCCCAAATGAGCTGCGGGCACTTTCGGTACCCAATACAGCTGTAAATCTCCCAAGCTGGTTAGGAGAGGTGGGCTGCAGGTAGGATGCAATCCAAAATTTCTCCTAAAAGCACTGGGATTGAGCCATGAGGGAGAATCCTTGAAAGTTTGGAAGAGAAGCTCAGCTGCATTCTCTGGCTGTGTCAGGAGCTTGGAACGAGATGATTTTTAAGGTCCCTTCCAACCCAAAGCACTCCATGATTTTTTGATATGTTATTTATCAGAATCCTCCAGGGTTTGTATTAATTCCAAGTGTTGTCAGGTGGCCTTTATTAACAGGGCACACGTCAGGATATGAACAAGGACCTATTTTCTTGTACCTGAACCTTGCAGAGGTGATTGCAGGGCATCAAGATGGTTCCTCTTCTGTGCTTGGTACAACTACACCTGGCCCAAAACATTTATTGGATGTAGTATCCCAGGAATTATATGGCCCCTGAGACAGCAGAGCTGGTGTTTCTGCCAGGGTAAGTTATGTTACAGCTGAATAATGTTACAACCCAAAGTTCATTGTGCTACAGGAAGTGTGGGAAAAGGTTTAAAGGGATCTTTGCTGTCCCAAAGGATCTATGTTTCTTCACCTTCCATCCTTGCAGTCTAAAAATGTTATCTCTATTACCTCAACAATCTTTTTTTAAGGCTTTGCTGGTTATTTCTGTGTGCTTGTAGGTTTTGGTGGCTTTTTTCCTCTTTGCTGTCTTTTATGTGTGCATGAAAAATGAATAAAAGCTGTGCAATAAAAGATATTTCATTAATAAAGCTTTTCAGATCTTTATTAACCACTAGTGCCATTAGTAAGGGAGAGGAGAAAACTCCTCACAGTCAGAATTCCCAAGCTGATTCTCTGAGACAGCAAAAAAGAGTAAAAAAAAAAAAATGGAAAATTCCAAGCTACTGCCTTCACTGCTTCATGACTGTGTTACTTACATTTATCTGATGAAAACAAACACTTGCTGTAAACGTGAAACAAGAGGATCTGAAGAAGGCTGCTGGTGAACAGTGAAACCATTTCCATCACACAGATCTCAGTTATTGCCAACACACCCTGCTTTCCCCTCACATTTCGTGGTTTTTGTGACTAACCACGCACTAAAGAACTTCACACAAATGCTTCAAGGAACTTTTGATCAGTCATGGAACGCTCTGCAGCCACCAAGAGATTTGCTGAACATTAAAAACTTTTGCTGTTCCACCTTACCATGAAAAAGATTGACATTTTTAATAGGAACAAGCAATCACGTGCCTTCTACAGTCATCATTCTGGAATCTAAAACCCAGTATCACACTAAGAAATATATGTCTTAATTTCCTACTCTTTTTCATCCTCATTATTTACTTAAATATGATATTTGTTTCTTAAACACGGGAAGACACAAAGCTATCTCTCCAGTTGGGATCCCTGCACCAAACTCTATTTTTGGGCAGTTCCTGAAGCCCTGTTGAGGCTGTGCAGCAAAACATGCTCATAAATATTTGCAACTACCCTGCAAAATCATTTTTCTCTTCACATCCACACAGGAGCTGTCTAAAGGGTGCAGGGGGAACTCCTAAAAATATTGTGGTTTTTTGAAGGAAGTGAGATCCCAAAGGTTGGATGCTCCATGAGCTAAAGAAAATGCTTTTCATGAGCTGGATAACATGGCAAAGTTAATTACAGTTAATCAAACACAGGCATGAATGGCCATGGTATTTTGGGGATAATAATTCTGAAGAAAATGAGCCCCAGGTTGTCGAGGATCTGGACTTCTACCTCTGGCATAGGATTTGGTTTCAGATGGACTGAGAGTCTTATGATGATTCTTGTCATGATAGTTGAAGTCTGAAGTGAAGAACCATAGGAAAAATACTGTGAGGAAAATATTCTGGTGCTCCAAATATGAAGATAATATTGAGCTTCCACAGGATGAAGAGAAGCATTTTTGATAAATTGTTCTAAATACTTCAAACAACCCTGATTTAGGAACAAGGATCAAATTATAGTAAGGAAATAAACCAAATATTTGATTTCTCTTGGTAGTTTTCCTCAACAGAGGACTTTAGACACCTCTGCTGGTGCTCCCCGACCCTTTGTGCCCGATGGGAAGGACAAAAACGATGCAGTGTTGTGCGTCAATGGAGTTACTGAGTTGAACACACACATTGGGGACACCTCATTCCTGCAAAACCAGGAGCTGATTTCCCACTAACTGGGATAATTTTCTGGGGTTCGGTGGAGACACTCCTTATTCATATACTTGAGACAAAGGAAGGCCCACGGTGCTTGCAATAAACTTTGCTTTTTGCCTGAAGATAAAGCAGGCAGTATTACGTTTGCAGCAGGAGCAGCCACGGCCTCTATCCTATTGATTTTCCATGCCGCTGCAGATCAGGAATATTGTCTGCTCCTGCCCAGCTGGAGGTGTTCAGTGAATTTCTGAGATTTAAATATTTATTGCTCTTTCAGTAATTTCTCGAAGTTTCCCTGAGTTTTTCAACTTGTCTGATCTCCACCTATGGGGAGGAAAACTTTTAAAGCTGCCAAAAGCCAAAGTATTTTTAGAGAGGGCATCATGTATCGATTATTGCCAAATCTCCATGGACCAAGATACTATGTTATTGTCAGCATTTTTATTGCTGCCACTGCTTTTTCTTTTTTTCCCTTTAATGGTTACAAGGGACTCTAATATATTTTAGACCAAACTCTTCTACCAGCTAGAAGCCACTGAGAACTTTTCATAAGAACCATATCCAGCTTCGAGAGGCAGAAAAATGAATATATTTGCTGTGTTTCTGTTTCTATCAGCCATTGCAGAGAAGAAGAAATGCTATTTCTGTTTGTTTTGACAAGCAAAGAAAATAATCTCATTCTTCTCTTGATCTCGCTATCCCTTCACAGTTTACAGTTATCTCATATGTAATGTAAAAATCTTATAGAAATTGAAATGCGTGAAGGGGAGACAGGAACGGATCTCTCAGGTTGCATGGAAACAGGAGTTTGTCAGGGGAATTGGGCCCAGAAAACACAGGGATAATTTGTGAATGATGAAGATTCTGCCCATCTGGAAAATGTTAGGGAAAGTTCAATTTGATGCATGTCTGAAAGGCAAAGCCCTCCTTGGTCTGCTCCCCTCTCCCTGCAGCTCGGTCCATATTTACCCTCCCAAAACCGACCCTGCACAGAGCACGAGAACAAAAGAGTCATCAGGCTTTGGGCCCAGACCATTCATGGTCATATGGGGAACACCAGGAGCAGCTGGGAAAGGGGCTCAGCCTGGAGAAAAGGGCGATCAGGGGGACCTCGTGGCTCTGCACAACCCCCTGACAGGAGGGGGCAGCGGGGGGGGTCGGGCTCTGCTCCCAGGGAACAGGGACAGGAGGAGAGGGAACAGCCTCGGGCTGGGCTAGGGGAGGCTCAGGGTGGACATCAGGAGGGATTTCCTCATGGAAAGGGTGCTCAGGCCTTGGAAGAGGCTGCCCGGGGAGGTTTGGAGTCCTCATCCCTGGAGGAGCCCAAGGAATGACTGGATGTGGGACTCAGTGCTCTGGGCTGGGGACAAGGTGGGGATCGGGCACAGGATGGACTCCATGATCTTGGAGAGCTTTTCCACCTTTAGTGATTCTGTTATTCTGTGGTCATCATGGCAAGCAAATTTTATTTCTGCCTTTATCTTCATGAAACAGCTTTATATCTCTCCTGCTTTAGTTTAGTCTGAAAAAGAAAATCATATCAGAAAAGTTCTCCTTTTTTCATGCCATAATTTGGCATAGATCCTGACATTAAGCAGACCGCTTTATTTTTAGATCCTGATAGCACATTTCTGTTCCCAAACAGACCCAGATAACCAAGGCCACTGCTGATGAGAGGCTTATCTGTGGTGTTTCTGTCAGAGAAAGTGCAGTGTAACACAGGTCAAGCGAGCCAGGGTTTGTGTGAGAAACAGGGAAAATTAATTGCAAAGCCCAGCTTACAACATCTCCAATAACGAACTCGTTCAGCTCGCTGCTCTCTCTGATGCTGAGATTCAGGAGGCTGGGGCTGAACCTGCTGTGCTCCAGCTGTGTGCACAGCATTCCTCCCCGCTGGCACGATAAATGGGATTTTATTCCTGCCGCTCCTCCCTCTGGGTCAGAGCAGGGGGATGTCTGTGGGGATGGTGTGACAGATCAAGCAGGAGCCTCAGCACGCCCCGATCTCCTGCTGCAGCTCGGACGTGCCCTTCCTGTGTCTCGGTGTCCCTCCTCAAACTCCCTGGGATGGAGGGAGGGCACCGAGGGAGTCCCTGGGAGAGGAGCAGGAATCCTGCAGCTGCTTCCCAGTGGCACGTGGAGGGAGCAGGAACCACTCCAGAAATGAGGTGTGAGGAGAACCGAGCTCCACTTGAAAGGACTTAGAGAAAACTTGCAACTGCTCGAGTTACTGGATCAGCGGTCACGGAGAGGAGAGCGGCTCCTCGGCTCCATGCCAAGGCAAATCCTTGGAAAACGGGATGGGAATTACCCAGGTACACACATTACCAGCACTGGAAAATATTTCTTCTCCCCTTCTCTGGTGTTTCCTATTGCTTGAGTAAGGGGAAGCATGGAATGAGAGCTGGAGCTGCACAAACTCCAAGGATTTAAAGCCCATTTGCTGACCTCCACCTGTTCTGGGGAGCATCTTTCCAACACCTCTGCAAAGTCCAAACCTGACACTGTCATCGTGCTCATCCCTGAAAATAACCCAGATTGTTTTAACCAACTTCTGGGCAAAATCCAAACTCTTCCATAAATTTTACACGCCCAGAGACCCCTTACAGAGCCAGTACCATGGATCACATTGTGAGTGTCCTCACTAAACTCTGCCTAATACACAGCACAGGCCACCAGGACAATTTTGTATTTAATCAGCACAGTTGTCCTTTCTGCATTTGTTACACACAAACTTTGTACAAATAACATTCTTTTCTTTTTCTTTTATTTTTTTTTTTTGCCTTTGCTTGCTACTCCCAGCGGCTTTTTTTAGTGCTATTTTGCCATTTCTTACAAGTTTCTCTGTGCTGTAATTATGCCAGTCTGCTTTCCAAATATAATTTTTTTTTTTTTTGGTACTGAAATAGAAAGGTTGAGACTGCACAAAGAAAGGGGGAATAATTTTCACAGAATTATTTTGGCGACTTCAGGGACTGCACGCAATGTTTTTACAGCTTTCCATGGATTTTCCTTCTCCCTCCACTTGCACATGTTCGGAAATCACTCAGGCAGCACGACATCCTGAATATCCTAGCCTAGGAAAAGAAACTGCTGTGCCTGTAGGAGAGGATATTTTACATGAGACAAGTGGTTATTGTCAACGAGACTGGGAATAACTTGCCTGAACATTTCCAAGCTGGCTCCAGCTCTGTATATGCAACACGAGCAGTGATGGAGCAGTTACAATATTTCTCCAGCAGCACAGCTCCCTGCAGACGTCAGCAGGTTTTATCAGGCTCACAGGGAATGTTCCGACTGTTTATTGCACTGGGGAAGTTCTGCCTCGAACAGCTCAGGCCACATCAGGCTTTTCAAAAGCCCTGATTCTTTAATTTTATATTTTAATGCTTTTTGACTGGTGAGTCTGAAGGAGTATTTCGGCAAATTTTTATCAGAAGCAAACAAAGAGGAAATATATTTCCCAGAGACTGCTCGAAAGTCCATAATTTTATATAATTTTGGGGCTGAAATGTGCAAACAACATGATTAGGCAACATAATAAATGTCATATAAGATAAAACCCCTAAGAACTGAGTTTCTAATATTCTGAGCAGACTTTGGGGCTGGTGATGTTTAAAGCTATGAACTCCATCTCTCTTAAGATAAGCGAGAGAAATCCACTGCAGCTGTCTGCACTGAGGTGGAGATTGAGGGCTATCTCCTTTAAAATCTCTGTTCATCAGTATGGGAGGCCAGCTCTCCTGCCTCAGCTCGGAACTCTCCCTCCAGCAAGGTTACAGAGCGGCATTACAATTTCATAATAAGATGCAGCGAGGCCTAGGATGAGCACAGCATTCCTGATACGTGCAGGACTGTTTGGAACTGAAGGCACGAGGAAGCGCCTTAAATTAAACTATGGCAAAGTTAAAATACTGACTCAGAACTTTGTGCAGCAAAGGGCTTCAGCTCAAGTCCAGCCTTTCCCAGAAAAGCACTTATTTCTCTGGGTAGCTCCCAGCACCAGCATAAGTCAGTTGATTTTAAGAGGGCTTTGCTGCTTAGATGTTTGTTGAAACTAAAACCAGGAAAAGAGTTTAGCAAAGGCCACCCAGCCCTCCTGGCAGAGGCATCAGCTCACATTCGCTCCCCTCTGTCCACAGCCTGGAGCAGAGATGAGGTTCTGCTCCCTGCCAGCACGGCACCTTTGCCTCTCTCTGAGCCCTCAGCTCATCTGCTGGCCAAGGGCCAGGTCTGTCCCGGGGCCAGCCTGGGGAGGAGGTGTTTGTGCCAGAGCAGCTTCCCTGTGGAACGTGACCCGGGCATAGCATTTCTGCCATTCCCTTCCAGTTCCCGCTCGCCTCCGTCCCGGGATAACTCTCTCATCACTGCCCGGAGCACAGCGGGGACAGAAATCAGATATCTGACTCCATTTCCTTCCAGGCACCTGCTTGCAGCAGGATTAGAAGGATAACAAGCTAAACCTTCTCCTGCCAGGTCTGCAAGAGGAACTTGCAGGCCAAATATTCTGTCCCACACAAGATCCGGGATTGCAGTAATCCTGCTGATGGCAATTTACTCCCACACACAAGATAAAGAATGAATAAATGAATAAATAAAAATCCATATTTTGAAGTCATAGCTCAGCAGACAATCTCCACAGGCTGCCCAGCTGGCACACTGGGCTTGGCAGTGTCACACCTCTCTGTTTGTGAGATGGGGAGAAGTTTGGATTGTCCCACCATGAGGCCGGTTACCACCCACCACTCCTGACACGAATCCTCAGGAGAAAGATGGGACTGCTGAGGTCTCTCTGGTTTGTAAGACCCTTCTGCAGCATCTTATAGTATATTATTGATACCATAGAGTGATTTGGGTTGGAAAGGGCTTTAAAGTTCATCTCATTCCACCCTCAGCCATGGACACCTTCCACTAGACCAGGTTGCTCCAAGCCCCTTCCAGCCTGGTCTTGGACTCTTCCAGGGATGGGCCATGAAGAACTTGATATGTCCTTAAAAGCAGAGGATTTCTAATAATAAGAAACTGTTCCAAAATAAATGAAATCAATCAGAAATAAAAGGCAGATCTCAAGAGTGTTGGATCCAGATTATCCGCCCCAGGATGAGGACTGGAGGCAGCTGATGGCAAAAGGTTTTGGTCTCTAACTTCTCAATTGGAATGCCCTGGCTGAGATGGTGGCTGTATTTACAGACACTGTGTGGAATCACAGGCATAATAAATCCAGAGAAAGAGCTCCCGAAATCGAGAGGGAAATTCGCACTTCATTGAATTTGGTGTCAGCTTCCATTAAATTCAAAGGGACAGGAGAGTCTTCACGGGGTTACTGAGCATCTGTAAACACTTCAAAGCATGCCCCAAGTTACAGGTTTATTTTTCAGTTCAAAAAATTGGCAAGGCGAAGAAACGCTTATTTCTTATTACAGAAATAGGAGAGCAAAGAAGAACAAGCCCAGAGGCTTCATAAGTGAGCAAAGGCATCCAAAAAATTGATTTAAATATTGTGATATTTGAGGTGCTATACAGTTTAGGAACCTCGTTGGATGTGGGGAACGTAATCTAATGATTCATGCCTCTGTTTTACTGTTCTTGGCAGTATATTTTCATTCCAGGGTGGCCTCGGAGGCGCTTGACATCCTCACATTTCAGGTGTGATGTGCTTCATGTTGAGGCTCTGGACTAATGGACACATTCACAGAGTCTCAGGGTGGTTCAGTTTGGGAGGAACCTCCAGAGATCACTTGGTCCAACCCTCCTGCTCAAGCAGGACCACCCAGAGCCGGCTGCCAAGGTCAGGTCGGATGGGACTTTAGGAAACTGGGTGCAGTGAGTGACACCTCTGCCCATGGCAGTGGGGATGGAATGAGACGGTCTTTAAGGTCCCTTCCAACCCAAAATATCCCATAATTCCATGACTGTGTCCAAACAGCTTTTGAATAATTTCAAGAATGGTGACTCCACAACGTCCCTGGGCAGCTGCTTTGGCCATCCTCGCAGTGAATGTGTGTTTGGCCACCCTCACAGGAAATGTGAGTTCCCACTCTCACAGTGAATGTGTGTTTGGCCACCCTCACAGGAAATCGGTGCTTCCTGATGTTCCTGTGTTTTGGGTTTTTGTCCTGGAGTACCACTGGAACCAGCCTGGCTCTGTCACCTTTGCACCCTCCCTTCAGTGATTTACAAACTGATCACACCTCAGCCTTCCCTCCTCCAGGCTGAGCAGTCCCAGCTCTGTTTGGAGACTGCTTCCTCCTCATCAAAAGGCAAACTGTCAGCTTGTCTCCAGGCAGGGGCAGCAAGATCGCTGGGGTTTGTGTTCATTAATCACAACTTTGAAATAAGGAAAAAACCCTTCCCTGTGACGAGGTTAAAGAGCTCTTGTTCAAATAAAGCTTCTTGCTTAAATAGCACAGGGAGGAAAGAGGAAAGATAGGTAAATATTTCAATGATAAACCAAGTTTAAAGGCTGCGCCTCTCCCAGCAGAAATAGGAGAGGCAACTGCTGCAAAAGTGAAGCTGGCACCTGACTCCTTTATAAATCTTCCTAGTGAATGTTAAGGTCAACAAAGCATTGCAATTCCTGAGCATGTGTGACTTACTCATACATTCAACTTCAGTTATAAATAAATGCTTAATTGTTCTGGAGTTTGTGTGTGCCTGAGTCCAAGCCCATTCCATGGATCCACTGCTGAAAGGGTTGGGGCTGGCTCACCTGGTAAATTAGGGTTCACTTTAAAGCCCACAGACCCTGACTGAAAGGCTTTCAGACTTCAATCACCTTTAGATTAGGTTTCTAGTGCAAAATATTGAAGAAGTTGGCAGCAAAAAAATCTTAGGGAATGAAATCAGAAGATGACTGAAAATAAAACTGTAAAATTTTCTTAAATCTTGGGGTTTCGTTGCTATTCAGCGCTTAAAGGGCAAACACAAGGGCTGGGGAAAGGGAAAGCTCTTCTTGGCTGAAGTTTTAATAGTTATAAACCACTTGGAGCGGTAGGAAAGGCAGAACGAAGAAAGAGTGAGGAAATTAATTGCAGCTGAATTCTGTGTATGGGAACACCCTGGCTGGCAACCCCTATGGAAAATCACTTTGTCTTTTTGTTTCCTATGGTGAAGTAAAATACAGTAAAATACATGTATTTCTCCAAGTTCCATAACACTGAATACCATTCTGGGCACCACAGAGAGGAAAAGCAAGAAACAGAAAGGAAAGGGTAAAAACCACCTGAGTAAATGAAGCCTACCTGACGCAATTTGCTACAGGGATTCAAAAGGAAAATAGAGGGATTGCTTAGTGGTTAATGAGAGATATTAATTAATGGCAAAAGAAAATTACCCAAGTGTTTTTCTTACATGAATTTGTATTGAAACTAGAGATTAAAAAGTGCCACAATCAGGTGAACTCTGGATTCTGATGAAGAAAAAATTGTATGAGTTAATATTGTGTAGCTTGCTGGATTGTAATAATCTAAATATTGACCAGGATGGCAATTAGACACACACACACACAAAAGAAAGTCTGTTTGATTCGAGGGAATGGTTCTTCTCTCTGAAGGTTTTCTTGACAAACGAGCTTTTTCTTTTCCTGTTGCACATTTCAGGTTAGCCACAAGTGCAGGGCTGAAGTCCAGGAAGCGTTTGATGCAGTTGTTGGAGATGTTGCATCTCAGGTTGGAATATTTGACGGGACCACCAAAGGAAGCAACAAAAAGTTTTCCTCCATAAAGGAGGTGGAAGAGAAGGAAAACTGTGGCGTCAGCAGCTCTGCACCTCTGTGGCTGCGTCTGGCAGGTCTGAGATGTGCCATCAATCAGGACTGAGCTCCTCCTGTGCCTTTGAATCACGCCAGGGCTCCGAAGCAGCTGAGATCCCTGGCTGGGGGACCATAAAGTGAAGCCAAGCAGAGCTTCTCGATTCCCAAACAGCGCCTGAGAAGTTCCATAACTCAAACAGAAACACCCTTGGAGCTGTGCACGTATTTATTGCACACCACAATTCATTTCTTTGTGTTTTATTTTACAAATTCTCCGTTACTTGCTTCAGTTACGCTGGAATGGCCTCCTGTATTTCAAAGCATTTCAGGCTGATCCTGTACTTCGCTTTTCTGTGTCGCGAAATCTTCAGACAATTGAACAATCAGATTACTGAGAAGCTGTTAAGTGCCTCGTGATGCAAGGAAGCGTGAGCTATTCAAGAACTAATGTGAAAAATGGCAAATTATATGCTACCAGCTAGGTCTGAAAGGGAAAAAAGGAGGAATAAGTCAATATGATTAGACAGGACTATATTCAATAAGCACAATTTTGCTTTGAAATTGTGCAAGAAGAATTTTATTCCTTAGCAGATCTTCCTTTGGATTATAGAAGATACCTCTGCTCTGCACGACACATCTTGCTTTTCCAATCCCCATATTTAGAGGAATAATCTGATTGAAAAGAATTGGATGCACAGAAATGAGAATTTCTAGTTTTTTACCATGTAGATATTAAAATGGATTCTCTATATTAAAAACTGCAAAGATTATTTATACGAGAAGTGCCCAATCAATCATTTTCAAAGCAGAACCGCTGTCAAAAAGAAAAATGTTGCATTAATGATCATTCTTTGGCAACTCTGCACAGGTTTCTCTGGAATGAGAAGTTGCTGAGTTCATTTGAGTGGACACAGCACAAAGCCATTAGTTTAAGCAGCTGGTAACTTTGGCCAAAGGACTAAGTGAGCATTTGCAAAGAAAAACTGAATAAAATGAACTGCAGTGTCTGTGTTTTGCTGCATTTTATTGATGGGGATTCACCAAGTCCTTGGTTCTGAACTAAATCCAAGGTTAAAAATGTAAATATTAACAGAAGAATTCCCTCAGCACCAGCTGAGACACAGGAGGTTTAAATGAGCGTGTCCTTCTTTTGTGCAAACTCTGGAGAAACCCAACAGTGTCAGAGACTTCCTGGTAGAATAAGAGGTTGTTTGGAATTCTTGTGGGATATCCTGGTCACAATAAATTCATTAAATCCAGCTTTCAAACACCGAGGTTCTGTTCCAGCTGCCAAACTTTTGCTCCCCAGTCCCAAAAATGCCCCCCTTCCATAGCACCATCATTTCTGGATTGTACAAATAAAAAGCTCAAGTTTATCTTCCTAAAATTCTTCCACTCTAGAACTTATTTAGGTTGCACTGAAAATCTGAATCTGGCATAGAAGAGAGTGGGAAATTGGCAATGCAGAATATTCAGTAATTCGTTGGTCATGTGCTCATAAAGTGAAAAAAGCTATATATCAGAAAATACTTTTAATGATATTTACACAAAATATAGCAGAAACTATGTTTTTAATAGAATCCCCAGTATGGAAATAGAATCAGTGTCTATTAATATTGGAAAAAAACACCCAAGTATTTATGGTATTAAAGATGGAGTCAAAAGAATTTACCAGACTGCCCATTTCCATCGAGATTTAAGTCAATGACAAGCTGTTAAAACATTTTCAGGAAGCCCAAAGGACTGCAAGGAAAATGTAAAAATACTTTTAATTACAGTGTTTTGTACCATTATCTATATATTTACAGAAGTAGCTATACCCTAGAGAAAGATGGCAAGTATTTGTATGAAGGAAGGTGAAGAAGGTCACAAAAATTGCACATTCTCTGGAAAATGGGGAATATGGGCACTGTAATTAATGGATCAAATTGCCAGGGAATTGGAGAGAGGATCAGAGGGTAAAAAGATAATTAGCAGATCAAAGGGTAAGAAGGCAAGTGTTGAAATAAAGTGGTAGTAATCGAGACAGCTAAAGAGGAATTATTGACCAATAATTGTATTGCTTTAGGCAATGTCTGCTTTGATAGAGCCATTATTAAGGAGGTTTTTAATGCACTAATCTGTTTTCATAAAAGTGGAGTTATGAATGTCAAATGCCATGAATTCACTGGAGAGCTCTGACCGTAACCTGGTTTTTAGGAGTTTGTAATCAATGCCAACGGGAAAGAAAAGGAATTCAGGCTGCAGAGGTTGGACCTGTGGTCAAGGGATCTTCCTTTAAATGGAAAAATAACACAGAGTGGGATTTTCAGGGATTTTGGCGTTTTGCTCTTGAATCAACAGAAATTGCAGGGTTTATTCTGCAGAGGAGGGAATGTTGGGTTAAAGCTTCCACTGCTCTGAATTTTGTTCCCTTCCCCTCAGGCTGAGTTTTGTCTGGGATCCCTCCTTGCAGTCTGGACGAACAAGCCCCAGGCTTGGGAGCTCCTGGAGAGATCTCTCATCAAGACTCCTCTCTAGAAAGGAACTTTTGGACATGCTGCTGTTAATATTTGAAATAATGCCTACTGTGAGCGTGGATAAGGGTGGGAAATGCCACCGAGGATCAGATTTATGGGACAGTGACACAAATCTGTGGAGAGCCTTGGTGAGGGAGCAGAGGATCCTCAGGTGGGCTGCAGGCACTGCCAGTTTTTCCAAGGATTGGCAGAGGACAATTTGGGTTTCTGCTTCCATTTTTCAGCATCCATTTACTCACAAATAAGAGCAGCATGGAACACGTAGAGGAAATGGCATTTGTAGCTGGCACCTAATGGATTTTTCTCTATGAAGAGGAGCAGATAAATACAATTTGTTCACATCTTTAGTCTCCCATTTAGCTCATCATTAAGAGAAATCTGTGGAAAAAATTTAGGCTCTGAGGTGTGGAGGTTTTTTTGTTAAATAGTAAATACCTCCCAGATTATTAAGTGATAGGGAAGATTGAAAATGTCACTCAGAGGAGCTCTTGTGCTTCTGCTGAAGGCAATGACAAAATTTTAATTAACTGAAAGTCACCCAATGATCAAGAAGTGGGAGTGCTGAGTCATTCCCAGAGATAGATGGATACGGAAGTTTTATGAAATGGAGGCAATGGTGAGTGTTTCCATATAAAATTGTGATTTTGGTTCATAACAATAATTTTTGCAACCAGAATTCTACCTGCAGTGAGAGCTCCAGGATCAAGCTCTTTTTAAGAGCAGAGATGGAGAAATTCTAACTATGCTCATCTGTAGCACTGAAAATGAGACACGAAATGGGATGAAGGTCTAGATAAAAATATGCTGAAAAATAAAAAAGAAGCATTTTTTCCCTGCAGTTATTGCTCTTAATTTAAAAATAAAATCATTTAAATATATTTGCTTTAGGTCATGAAAAATGAGGCATGGTTAAGGTAATTTAGTGAGTGATGTAACTTCTGCTAGCAGCACCTCTAAAATTTAGACCTATAATTAGTGAGTGAGAAAAGTTTAATATTTCAGAAGTATCACTTTGGATGTGCAATTCCAGCTGGTTCTCACGGTCCTGAACAAGGCCCTTTGAAATACTTTCTAAACAATTCTTGATAAATGATCAATCACATCTTTTGTTGCTTTTTCTGGGTTAAAACCTTAATTTTTTTCACATGTGAAATGATAAAATCAGATCAGTGTTAAAATGCAGCTGAAATGTAACTATTTTGCAAGAGATGGTGCTGCACAGGCTGTGCAGAGAGAGGCTGATGAGGTGATTAAACATCCTGCAAGGAGGAATTTCATTTGGAAGATTGAGAGCTGTGGTGAGAACTCCTCTCTGCCTACACACTCTTACCACTTCTCACTCCAACTGAGGACTTATAAATAGTTTATAAATTAAAGAAATGAACCCCAGCACTCCCAGGCTGTGGACCACTTACACCTTTCACACCTGGTTCTATTAATAGTGGCTAAAACATTAACTCCTGCCACCAGGGCATATATTAAAATCCAACAGAGTTGGAATGATCAGGATCTGGTGTTCTTTTCCAGGCAAATACATGGATTTGGAAGGAATAGATGGATAATTTGCAATACAACAATGATTTAGTACAATAATAATTTCCTGGCTAGCTTCAGATCCCTGAAAAGAATGCCAGGGTTTTTAAAAAGCGATACATGTAATGACCAAATTCAGTAAATCCCAAAACACAGAGCCCACAGCCTCTGGAAATGTCCTCAGGTTTTCAGGGAGGGAACTTTTTCATTGTTCACTTTTGTGTAGCAGACCCTGTGCAGGAATTAAGCTTCATTTTTCCTCCTGCTTCTCCCCAAACCAAACAAAACCATCACGTGGCTAAACCCTCCCTTAGCCCGGCGCTTCTTGCAGCGTGCCTGGAAGCCTCAGTTAATCTCACCTGCAATCCAATTAAAAGCCTCTCAAAACTTTGCACCTGCACTAATTGTAGATTCACATCACTGCTTGGCAGTCATTAAGTCCACGAGTTAAAGTTTTGATGAGTGCAGCTAATCTGGTTTATCAACAAAGTGCTGCAAGGTTGCTGTGCTAAACCAGGATAATCAGCGCTTCAGCAGGGGTCAGGCAGGAATTATCTTGTCTCACCAAGCATTTCAAAGTGGCTAATTATGTTTGTTCATAAAACTTGGGCCTAAAACAACTGAAATCCGAGGGAAAAGCTTTGGAACTTTTAACTGTGAATAACTCATTTGGCTGAGGTGTTGATTTATATCAGAAAGTTCTGTGTGCGGTTTGTTGTTCAGCAAAGAGCCGAGATACTGGGGCTGTGTTTTCAGAGTGCAGCAGGTAAAATTCCATCTCCACGCTGCTGGCAAAGGCTGGGAGGCGGCTGCTGCTGGACCTGTATTTCTATGGATATCTGTGTGTTAGCATGGAAACACATAATCACTGGATGATTATATGCAGGTGCTTTTATTGAAGAGCTCTGGGAATCAGGGGTACAGACAAACCCAAATCTAACTCCGACACGGATTTGAGATGGACACATTTTATACTCTTTCTTTACATAATCATATGTTGATTATTAACTTGATATTGTTCTATTGTGTGCATTGTTTTTTGCTGAAGCATGACTTTAAGCCCCCTCTCCCCACAGCATTTCTCATCTATTGCACAGGAGGGTACACAGGTGTAGGTTCGCAGGGTTCTAGTAAAGACAATGCCCACTCCCGTTTCTAAGGATCATTTTAGCTACCATGATTTTAGGAACATTTTAACCCCATGTTATTATGTGGGCATGAATGCATATTCCCTAAGAAACACACAATGCGGTCCTTCCACCTCACAGAGTCGTTAAATATCAACCCTGTGCACACAGTTGCCTAATTCCTGTTGTAGATCCCAAAGCTGAAGTATCTAAATGGTCTAAAATTCTAATTTTACTAGAGATTTTTTTTAAAGAAGTTTCTTTATGTTTATCCAGCAGCAATGGAAAACCCACCTAGACATGTACATGAGGATAAATAAAAACAGAGTGTGGAAAAAGACAGAAATACTTGTAGTTCAGCCAGGACCTTTTTTTTTCCTAATGGATTCTTGCTCCCAATCCACTTGGAGTAAATCAGCACACCTGTGGCATGTAGAACAGATGGAGCAGGCGTGGCAAACACCTCCAGCTGCACGGATCTGTTACACAGGTGCTGGGTTTAGGCTCTGCCTGGCCAAGGGCACTGGGGCTTTGGCAAATGCCCAGAATTCCAGGGGCTAGAAGAGAAAAGACAGAGAGGAAGGAGTCAGCTGGCAGCAGCAGCTTCCAGAGCAGCCCCCGAGCCTGAGCCAAACCTGCCCGTCTCATTCCTCACTCCGTGCTCTGAATCACTGTCAAATTCCTAAACTTATTTGGCAGTTCAGCGGGAGGACTTTTTGGCTGGAGTTATTGGAACAGAGACATTGGGATACTTAGTGCTCATGTGGATGGTGTTAAACCCTCCATTGTTGATCATTCTGGGGCAGATGCTCTTGGGTGAGGTCTTCTTTTAATTCCTTCCCACTTATTTGTTTGGGTTCTTTTTACACCTTATTTTTTATCACTCTCATTTTCCCTCACAACTGTTCCCCCTCCTTGGTTGGGCCTTCCTTGGTTGGGCATTCCTTCCTTCCTTCCTCCCTCCCTCCCTTCCTCCCTTCCTTCCTCCCTCCCTCCCCTTTTTTGTTTTTATTTTTTCATTCCTCTCTTTTTTTTTTTCCCTTTGTTTTTTTATTGTTTTCTTTTTTTGTTTTTCTTTTTTTAAATTCCTTTCTTTTTTTTTTTTTTTTTTTGGGGGGGAGGGGGTAGATCTTTGTGTTTGTTTTTTTGGAGGGGCTTTTCTTTGGTTAGTTTGGTGTGGTTTTTTCTCCACTTTCTAATTTTTATTTTTCTTTTCTTCTTTCTTTTCCCCCTCTCCTTGTTTTTTGGTGTTTTTTCAGGGAGTTTGTTTTCTCACTTGTGAAATTTCCCCTCCTCCAGCTGAGGACAGTGGCAGGGTCAGGGGGCAATGGCAGCCCAAGCTGCTCTTCACTCTCTGGACACGCTGCAGGTGTAACTCAAGCACGGTGACGTTTGTTATGTCCCTCTAAATAGCTCTGCTGATGGTGCAGAACTGGTGCTGAGCCAGGAGAAATGATAAAACATAATCAAGCCCCAGAAGACGACGTTATGATGTTGATAGAGACAAATTTATATCCCCTCCTCTGTCCGTGTTATGTTCAGATTAATCCAAGTGGAATCTGCGTGTGCTAGAAGCCAAACCACTCGGTGATGATCTGGGACAGGAACGTTATTTTAATGTTCTTTTTATAAACTAATTTTCTCTCCAAAACTCTAATTCAAATAATAATTTTTCTGTTTTAAAAAATAATATTCCTTGTGTTGAAAAGACACCATTCCACCTCTGAGCTGGTGGAGATGAGCTGTCTCTTCATGAAGATTTAACTGGGTACGTATATCCATGTGCTTACAGAGCAGAAACCTCTGCTGTGTAAATAGCCTCAGCCTCCAGTGACCACAGAAGGCCAAAATCCAGCCTTCCACTTCAACAGGAATTTGCCTTTATTAGCGTGATAATATTGGAGTGATGACCAAGGCTTGGGACAGCAAGGCCTGAGCATCCATTCCAAAAATCCAAGCTACGAGGGGTAAAAATCTGCAAGGAGGGTACAAGTTATGAGGGTAAAATCTGCAGCTGGGGGAAGCCTGGAAATTTTGGGAGGGTCTAAGTTGAATTAGAAATAATTTTGGCTGCTGTTGAAAGCCAGAAATCTTCACCATTTGTTGGGCCATCTTTGCAGACCAGCCCTGGATCAGGTGCCGTGAACATCCCAGCTCCATCTGGGTTTGAAACTCCAGCAGGAGAGCAGACTGGACTTCACACAAATCGTGCTTAACTTTACTGAGAGCTTACCTAACAGAAGTTTCTTCAGACAAAACGTTTAAAATGCAAAAAAAATGGTGGGTTTAATTGCTGGGAAATGTCTGACTTCAGTCCTCCCATGCCAATATCTAAAATAAGTGTGAAATATCTGTCATTAAACCTGGGAGATTACAAACCCAATGACAACTGGTTTAATGCCAACATTTTTGTTGGCACTGCAGTTCATTTTGTTCTGATCTTTCATCAACTCTGTGACTAAATTCAGAATTCTTGCTGAGAGTTTCAAGAATGGTAAGAAAGAACCAACACATTTTCTCAGGTTTCACAGAGAAACCTGTGTTTCTTGGCTCTCAGGAGCAAAAATAAAACATCAATTAGCAACATTCCATCTTCAGAAAGGTCTGGGTGAGATATCCCTCTAATATATAATCTTCATTTTCAGCAATCACAGTCTTTTTTTCACTCTTCATTACCTTAACTATTTACATCCAAGTACTTCAGGCTTTCTTTTTTTTTTTTTTTAGCAGATATGAGCCGTGAATGACTACATGATGTATTGATTTCATTTGAATGATAAATGGAGATATTATTTCCCAGCAGGTGGATAAATACAAAGCTAGCAAGTCACACCACGAAAATCAGTAAAACCACACGTCAAAAAGTGGTTTAACCTTTGTTTTACTCAAACAAAAACCACCTTCGCAGCCAAATATTTTATAAACTCCTTCACCACCTGTCCTTTCCAAAGGTTATTTTACTTTTTAATTGGCTCAGATATTTTTCCCCCATTGATTAGGCTGATCAGACAGACGGATAGGGAAATATTGCTGTGAAGTGGATGGCTAAAGAAGCAAATGCTGCTTTGGTGGTGATGTCGTGGCAGAGCAGCACCCAACACACCCGCGAAGAACAGCACAGAAATAAAATGGAGAGTGCCAGAACTGCTCAGGGGTGGGCAGAAAGTTCATCCTTCTGCGTTTATTTTCAGTATCCCATTGTTAGCCTGGAGAATATTTGATAAATGCTGTGCTAATGTGTGTAATGGGCTAATTACCTGTGGTATAAACATGTAGTGCTACATAAAGAGGGCTTTTGGATCCCAGATCGTTTCAAGTTTTGATCAGCGTCTTCAAAAATGATCAGATTTTTTTCTCTATGCAGGTTTGACTGCAGCCTTTGAAAATCCTGTGCTAAAAGGTGGTTTTCCGTAATGTAGTCAGGGAAATAATTGTGTTCTCTTAGAAATAACTGAAAAGATGATAAGCCATCCTCTCTTGCAGAATTTGGCCTTCCTGTATAAATAAATCCTTTCAGAGCAGGGATCCTGTGTGGTCAAACTGATTGCCAGGAAGAGAACACTCTCAGTTCATTATCTGGAGTTCTTCAGCTCAATCCAAGGAGGCATTTTGCAATCACTAGCACAGAAAATAGATGCACCGAAATGCTATTGCATTTACAGAAAGCTTCAGGATAATTTATTTATGAGATGGCTTGTTGCTCTAACATACTACTTACATTCATCAAATTCTTGGCATTTATTCTTCCCAGTTGGGCCAGTGAAAAGCAACCAATTAAGGTGTTATTCAGGCAGAAAAATTCCAGCCCCATCCAGAAGCAGGGAAGTAGGAAGAATTACCCATGGGTTTCTTTAGAAGTTTTTTAATAGGTTCAGCTGAAGCAGGTGGAGGGGAGTGTGGGAGATGCCAGCTCGCAGGGCAGGGAGCTCACCCGGCCATGGCAGAGTCCTTTGGGTGCTTCCCACCGGGGTCACAACGTCCCTCTGCAGGGATCCCCTTCCCAGCCTTGCCCCCGGGAGATTTCTGGCCAGGCCCCACTCTCCTGGCAGTTTTTGGGGCTGAGAATCTGCCGGGAGATTGAGGCTCTTCCTCAGGTGTAAAAACCTGCCCCTGGTGTCCCGGTAAAGGCGGGGTGTCCCTCGGCCAGGACAAAAAAAGGCCATAATTGGAGCTTTCCTCCATAGGAGGAACTTTTCCCAGGGTGCCTGGGCTGGAGAGCTGGGAGTTCATGATTTGTGAGTCCATAGTTCTTTACCCCTTGAAAAATGAGGTTTATGGAAAAGGCATCGGGTTTTCCAGCTTGCTTCACTGTAGCCCTTGATTTAGGCTTTCAAAACATAGCTCAAATCCTCTCCTACCACGGCTTTGTCCTGCAGATTTGGCCAGAAAGAAGCAGTGATTCACACTTTTATGGCAACCTTAAAACTTTTCGGTCTAACAAGCAAATACTGCCCGGTGCGTCCAGCGAAGTTATTGTGTCTTTATGTTTATGTCAATGAAATTATGTCTGAAACAAGGTTTGAGTGCTGTGGCGTTGCAGTTAAAGATGAAATCTGATTGTGTTCTGCGTGGCAATGCTGTAAAACTGCTATTTCTGTTTAAAAAAAAATCCACTTTCCTCTAACAGATTACATTTTTTCTTTGAAGGGTGAATTTAAGCGGCGAGTATTTATAATAATATGTACATCATTAATCTCCAGTCTTTAATCTCTACAGTCCTACTTAACCCAGTGAAGCTTCAAAGAGTGTGGGTGCCTTATATATATATTTTTTTTATTGAGAGAGGAGGTAAAATATAAATGAAAGGTCTGGAATCAAAATTGGATCTGTAGCATTTCCTTTTAATCTGCATAACATGTTTAATGCTTGACATGTTGGGAATCTACCTGGATATTTGCCTGATGAACAGTTCTAAGGACAAACTGGAAAGAGTAAACATATTAATTAGAGACTGCACAGCTCCTTCTTGCTGGTGTAATCATTAAATTGATTTTTCCAGTCTGACATGTAATTGTTCCAGCGATGGAATCCTGCTTTCCACTCTCGTTCTGCTTCATCAATATTTCCTGTAAAACATGAAATGGGTTACATTAATCTAAATTTGAATCTCTTTGTATGCTAATTGAAAAATAATTTTGATTATCAATGTCATCTGCTCCGAATACATTATGGGATGGTCTTTCGCTTCTTTTCTTAAACCTGGAATGACTGAAAATTCAGTGATTAGCATTTTATCTTTCCATCAGAAAGGAAGGAGTGCAAAGATATCATTCTGCCAGCCAGGTTAATAAGTATACTTTGGATTTTTCTTTAATATAGATTTTTTTTAATATACATTTTGGATAATTCTTCTGTGCATCAAAACCATCATTTTAAAGCCACTTTTTTTTTTTTAATCCTCAAAATATCCCTTTGGTTCAATATAGCGTGCATTGAAACCCACATACCCTGAAGACTAAAATATGCAAAATGAGAGAGATGCTTGTAAAGGTAAGGTGAAATCACAGCTTTGTTCAAGGCAACACCAGGATTTCCATTGTTTTAATGGATTTCAATGGATGTCCAGGATCTCAACCTCCCATGGAATAAATCCCCAAGTTTAAGGCATAAAGGGCACAGATTTGGAGGAGGATACTGTCAAATGTGCACTGTGTCAACATGAAACCATCTTCTCTTTTCTTTTTCATCCCCACCTTTAAAGCATTTTCCAAATAACCCTGAGTCCCAAGGAAATACTTATTGCCAAATTTGTTATAGACATGGGAGCAGAGGGTGAGGATGAGAAGAATAATAAAAATACAGCATTTCACAGGGTTCCCTGAGTGTTTTATGGACAGGGATCCCCTCCTGCAGCCCCAAAAGGTGATTAACACCATGGAGAAAGGCAGTGGCCTTGCAGGAATATCCCAGACACCACCAAAAAGGTGGATAACACCCGCAGGCTGCATCAGTCGCTGATGCTCATCACTCTGTATCAGCTGAAGGCTTTAGGACAAATTTCGGAAACCGTGGATGATCTGTGAATGCTTTACCCATTCCGGACCTCGCTCTGGTGGTGGCCCACACTGCCATAGCTCACTTCCAGAAAAACTTGGTAATGGTGTTCCTGAGGTAACAGCTCTGTGGTTTCTTTATGCTCCTTTGGCTTTTATGTTCTTCTGCTGCAGCAGAGGCTCGGCCCTTTCCCTCCATAAATACACCCCTTCCCCCTTTTTTATGATCTGCCCGCGCTGCAAGTAGAACTGGTGATGGGAAAATGAAATACTTCTGTGTTTTACACATCACTAGAGAAAATATTCGGGAGAGAGAGTTCACTGATTCCGAGATTTAGCTTGGAGAAGCATCCAGTAATTTAGTCGCTTATCTGCAGCTTAGCTCAACGTTTCCAAACCTTTTTGGTCTGGAAATCCAGATGGCAATTTAATGAGACTTTGAAATGAGATTTACTTCTTGGTTCCAGTGAGACCAGAAATAAAACCAAGATACTTTTTCTCCTGGAAGTCCTGTACTTTTACATGCAGTCAAAAAGAAAAGTGTGAAGAACAAACATGGGAAAAAAAGTCAATATATTAACCACATCCTTCTCTCTCAGCTCAAAGTTGTAAATAAGCTTGGTTACAAGAGAGATGAAAGGAAAGTTCAGATATTTTAATTTTTTTTTTCCACAGGCCACAACTGCCATTAACTTAGAGATGATTTGGAAGTGCTGGTAACAATAAAACCTCGTTTTCATTGCTAAGCTATGCAGATAGAACTCAGAACTGTGGGGACAAAACATGCACAGCATTCTGCTTTCCTGACTCTAAGAACTCTCCTTTGCACGTATTTAATTTAAAGATGTAGTCAGGGTCTCAGGCAAAGCCAATTTTTTCACATTAAGTCAAATGGATTGGTGATTTAGTGTATGAAGCAGTAGCAGTATTATTTGGAGAAAACTGCCTGAACTGTGTTTCTCATTTTATTCTTGATTTTGGGTGTCCAGTTTTATTTATTCAGGCAAAACCTCCACTAATGAATTAAAAAGGAAACTCAAAAACATCCCTTTAATTATTCTGGTGTAGAGATGTTTGAAGTCTGCCCAAAGACTTTAGACACTGGAATATCTCTGCCATAGACACATCTTGAATTAAAAGTCACTCTTCTGGAGTATAAATTATGGGGCTTTTCAGTCCTTTTTAAAGATCGTGGTGAACAAGTGAGTCAGGTAGAGAAAGAAGACATCAAAAAATTCAGAGGAGCCACCATTATGAATCTAAAAGACAAAAGGGGGACGGAAAGCACTGAAATAAGAACTTGGATTCCCATTTGTTTGCTTTTTTTTCCCCAGCGATAAGATCCAAATTGAAGTCACAAGTCAATGCATCCCATTATCGCCAACATCATCAATCTCTGGGAAGCAACCACCCGTGACTTAGATGAGCTGACAGCTGGGAGGCAGAAAGGAAAAAGATTAGGGAGTCCAAGCTGACCGATAATTACAGCTCAGAGCACCGGGCGGCCGCAGAGCCGCGGCGCCAGCGAACCGTGCACACAGGGAATTTTCTGTAAGCCGTCGGGGCAATCCCAAACTTCACCTTCGTTCCCGTTAGCCCCACGCAAAGCCCAGGGAAGCTGGCAAGGAGAAAAGGAGAGATTCTGTAGGGAATGAATCAGTGCACTAAAAGGTTCCAGCTTAACAGACCAAAAAACAAACAAATAAACAAACAAACAAACTACAAAAAAAAGATTTTTTGATTCTTCAGCAGTGTCAGTGCAATCAGCTGGGATTTCCTATCGTTCCATGTATCCCTTACTTTAATGGTGTTGCAGCAAAGTTAAATTTATCACCATCCCATCCTTCAAACCGCTGGATGTGCCAATAAAGTGCTAATCTTAATGTTAACACACAAAAATACATTTAAGATTGGGATAAAGGCCATATAGCTGTTAATTAATAAGGGATGACAATTTAGAATTAATTTTTCCATCATCAACAGCTCATGATTGCAGGTATCTGCAAGTTTCTGGGTTCATTAATGTGATAAATGCCACAGGTTTATGCTGTAGATTCTCATGGTGACAGTTTCTTCACAAATATCCAGAACAGAGAAAATAAATTATATCTCTATTCAATATTCTTGAATCACTCTTTCTGGATATCAAAGTTTTGTTAGCCACAGCAGTATATTCATTTTCACACGTGTTTTTAAGAACTTCAGATTCCTTCATTTTAGTTTTTTAGTTCTTCCAGATGTCAGCAGAGCTCTCTGGGAGATCAATTATTCTAAGGGCTGTTATATTTCCAATGACATGGAATGAAATTTTGGACGAAAATCAGATGGTTTAGGTACAGAAATTTATTGCTTCTAGGTGCAGTGAGTAAAGTCTTTGTTGGGAGGTGTAATAATATTGGTGAGGCTACTTGTGATTAATTCACATTTCTGCACCTATCCAGCTCTGTGGAAATTTAATTTAGTTCTGATAGTGAATTTTCTATTAGTCAAATTTTTAATATTCTTACCACCCTGAGTATTTAGCTCTGTAGAACCCAGATACTGGTTGGAGGATCACAGCAAACACAATAATTTTTGTTGCTCCTTGGTCAGGAGGTTGAACATTTCTTTGCCTCCACATAAAAAAATCTTTTTAGGGTGGTTTTAAAAAGTAATGTATTTATATGACCAAGCTTCATTCCTTTATAGGTGATACATGATGCTGTAATATCAAATAAAATAGAAAAATATGTATTAGGCACACTAAAATAGTAATGGAAGAGAAAATGGAAAATTTGGCTGCCTGCAGCGTTCTACAATCAAAAGGAAACGGGCACATATAAATAGGAAGGGCTTTAGAGGCATTAAAGATTGTGTTGAGGAGGTAAAGTCTAACATAGAAGCTTTTATAATTAACGTATGATTGCTCTAAAAGCTACTTAAAAATCACTTACTGCTCACTGTCCCTCCAGTGCGATTCTTTTAGCAGCAGCCAGCAGAAACCTTCCTGGTTTCTAAATGAAATGAGAAGTGCTCCCAGCTTGTCTTGGGCTGGGTAGGATGGAGGGTGTGCTCAGGGCCGTGGAAATTGGGTTAAAATCTGCGTGGGAATTGTGTCTGGTTGGAATTGAGAGCCCATGTCTACTTGTCCCGTGTTTTGTTATCAAGCTGGATGCAAAACTACAGGTTCTGACTCGTGTCTTTATTGATGTGTTTACGTATTGAAACTCGAGGAGAAGACATTGAGAAACCTTCCAAAATCATACAAAAGAGTCTAGAGATATCAAGGCCATATTTTATATATGGCTGTTACTCTTGTATTAACCGTGAGAGCCTTATTTTTTCCTTGTTATTTTCCTACCCCATAACCATCTTTTAAAAAAAATCTGATATGATTGCTTGAGGAAAATGTGAATTATCTAACAACAAAGATATATATTTCTCATATATTTATCTGCCTCAAGGAACTTGTCTTACCCAGCCTGTGATGGGAACAGGCTGGTTCAGATCCAGGACACATTCAGAGCTGGCCTTTAAAGGCTTTAAAATCCCTCAGTGGGTGGCAAGGCTTGGGCTAGGAGTGGGTCAGGAACTGAACAAGGGGTTACCAAGCACATCCATGGCAAATGCTGATCATTTGACGCTGAAAAATCGTAATTTCTGCAAAATAAGTTGTTTTGATTATCCTCTTTGGGCACCTGACAGAATTCTACTTTGCCTATCTGAACCCTACTTGAACTTGTAATAATGAGAACATAAAAATTCCTTACTTGTTCCCTGTCATCCTGTATCATCTCACATTAAAGAAACTTTCTTTTTCTAAGAATATTTCAATAAAAGGAGTAATAGAAATGAGAGACCCTCAGAACATGAAGAAATCTCTGTATTAATGGTGTGCACTGCCCTTTGGGCATAAAAGGAGAGAAGAAATGCAAAATAATATGTCAGTGAAGATAATTATTGCAATATAAGCTGTTATATCACATCTGTAAATGGGATTTTAAAGTGTTTTCTGTCAGAATTGTATAATATTGTAGAGGCAATATAATGGAAATACTCTGGTTTTATATTTGCAGTGTTTCAGGGACTGACAGATGATACATGACAAGGCAGTGCCACTTGTTGACAACATTCTTGCCTCAGTTCTATATTAGGATCCAGACACGATGATTCTTCTCTTTTTGCTAAGAATACGCTCGTGAATTTCTTTTAATTAAATTATGTAAATTTATGTTGTGAATTACTGAATGTGGCACAGTGATGCATTTATGTCTGCTGGCAGATCCTGAGCGTTGCTTCATCATCCCTCACCCCACAGGACCAGGCAGAGCAGCTCTGCTCTCCTGCCAGGATGCGTTGAGCTCCGGTGATCCGCTCCCTCCTGCTCCACGCGGACTTAGCTGAGCTCAGCCCATTTCTAGGATCCACATTTTCCCCTAGGGTTTCCCAGCCGGGTTAAAGGAATATGTGGAAGAGTTCCATCCTCCTGGCTCAGCACAAACGGCTCCTCGGAATCTTTGAAACCTCCCTGAAATCCACCCGTAACTGGAAACGCTGTGATTTTAAAATCACAGAGTAGGCTTCATAAATTATTCATTTTACCTACTGATTTCGCGTCTCTTGATTTAATTGAAAAACATCTGTTGAATTGAGAGGGGATAAAAGTTGAGCCATAATACAGTCACAGACTCAAATGAGGAAGGAATAAATTATTTCAGAAGGAATCATCTGTGCACCATGACAGTTTACATATTTTTAAGGCTTACGTGTTTTTTAAGACGAGCATTCAAACTGAGTCTTAGAGAAAGATTTTAAATTACTAATTAACATCTTAAAAGTGTATCTCATTTTTGAAACGAGACTTTCCCCGTGTCAAGCTGCAGAATGTGATTCCAGAGCTGCAAAATCACTTTATAAAATCAATTCCTTTTGAAATCCAGAGCACAGAGGCTTCATCTGTTGCTGGGCTTTGGGAAAACAGTGCCATCGGTCTTTGAAAAATTTGAGTCTTCTGTGTTCAACTGACCCTAAAGTTTCAAACAATTTTACTTTTCTTGGCAGTGAAATCTCATAAATCCGTTGTATACACGGGCAGGCACAAACCAGTTCTGTTTTTCATAGGCAAATCCTGCAGCCTCTGGGTTGTCAGCAGTGACACTCCAGAAATAAAACACAGGGCTCTCACGTGAGCTGGAAACCAGAATCCCCTCTTGGCAGAGGCAGTGCACTTCATATCCTCGGGGGATTAGTTGCATAAAACAGAATCCCATAAATAATAGATAGTATAATCCAAATATAACGTCCCATGATGTCCCACAGTTTATACAGAACATCTAAAGACTCCAAAATTCCCTCCTTTAGCACTGTTTTTCCTACTCTGTCCAGCACCCAGGAACCAGGGTCTGGTGGCACCAAGGCTGTTGCAGGGGGTACGGAAGAACAGAGGTTTCAGCGCTCTGTGTGTCACACTGTGGCTTCATCTCCATTTTGGGAGAGGGAAAATCCATAAAAATCACAAAGTCCTGGCCCTTGGTGTGCCAGCAGGTTTTGTCCTGGTCCAAAGCAGGGTGGTGAGCCCACAGCCAGGGGCACAGGGCACATCCTGGGGTCCACCCCCACCACAGCAGGGACAGTTTTATCCAACACCAATTCTGTTTTATCCAACTGAACACCCCAGGTACAAACAGGAATACAAAGATCTGAACTCGGGTATCACATTAACATCCAGCAAATTATCCTTGCATTAAAGTTTTATGTAAAAGCATCTAGAAAAGGATTGTTACCTGTCATTTCCACAACTTTGGGGAAAAAGTGTTTCCAGAATCGGCACTGCTGAGCTCGTAATTTTGTCAGTACCTCGGAAGTGTTGGTGTTCAGTGTCAAATATTTTTGGTCAGTACTAGTGAAGACTGGCCATCTTATTCCACCAGTTAGGGTTCCATTTGGAGCTCTAAATGACAAAAGAAACATTTCATTTAGAATAAGAAATGACCTCAGCACACAACAAAGCATGATTTGGGTTTATTTAACAGTTGTTCAGCTCAAGTGTGTTAGCTTGGAATGACTGATGTACTCTTTTGTAAGTAACAGGGGAAAAAAGACAGATAAATTTCATTTACCCTCGTTTGGAAAAAAAAAAAATCCGCTTTTGAGGTGTTCTGGGTTCATCAAAGGGAAAAGCTTAATAAATGATCATAATCAAACTGCTTTTAGAACCTGGAGATTCTCACAGAAGCTGTGAATTATTAGGGATGACTTAAGAAAAAAAACAGCCAGCCAATCTGAGAGGTTGAGTGGTTTGTGTATTAGTTGGAATGCCTTTGATCCCTTTAGATGGACAAATAGATTGGAATAAATGTCTGAGATAAACATGCGATTAAAGGCAGAAATAATGTCTAAACTTGGATAAGATGTGTATTGGGAGAGAGAACAATTATTCCTCATTAAGAAGGAACTGTCATCCTGGAGGCATGTTGAGTCCTGGTAATGGAGGGCCAAATGGGAACAATCTGAAATCTTATGGAAACTGGGAAGAGGTACAGAGTGCTTGACCCTTTATAAAACCAGCTCTGCATGTGAAAGGATCACAGCTGTTGGTATTAAAAGATTTGTGATAAATATTTATAATACAACAGAATTCATAAGGCTCTAAGGACAGGCATCCAGCTTTTCATCTTCAAAAGTGACAGTATTTGTACGAGGGATAAAAAATTGTTTAAATGTGTAAAACAACAACAAAATGGGCAGCATTGCATTAGGGAACAAACAAAACACAATACGATTTTCAGGAAAATAAGTAGATTTGTATTTCAAACAGTCACAGATCACCACTAACTCAGAAGAGGTTAAGAATAGAAATTAAACACTTTATTTCAGTGCAACCACAAGGAGCCATTTCCTTTCCAAGGAATCTGGGATTTAGGGCAGAGCAACAGTAATTGATGATTCTTGGTGGGATAAATTAACTCTGAGCTGAGTTAATTTGGTTCTCTCTACTTTACTTTTCACCAGAACTCTTCCTGGAAGGCAGAAGGCAAAGAGGAGTCCAGGGAGTGGAGCCCATTGGGTTCTGCTTCCCAAGAGTGGGAGCAAGGAAGGAGGTGTGGGTGGGAGCACTCAGAGCACAAGATGCTGAAGCAATATTGATATCTCTCAGTTAATTCAGAATTAATCAAGTTTTCAGCCCATGTTTTTGTAATCTGGAGTCCTAGGCATTGGCTGCTTCAAGAACCAGTGTTGCAATAAGAGCTTCAGGCTGTCATTTCCTGCACTGCTCCCTTCTTCATGGATTTTTCTTGACTAATTCAGCTCTGGTTAACCTATGGCGCCTTCTTTTAAGAGCACATTTATTTGTGGCTCCTGAGAACGATGACTTAAGCAGAGCTGACTTGCACTTCAGTTCAAGATCAGGATGCTAATGGTGCTGTCAGTATTCATTTAACAGCTTTTATTGCTATGAAATAAATCATGACATCCCACATTATAATTTACAGGTGTGTGGGGGGATTACACAATGCCTTGATGGCTACAGATGTATTTTACTAAGAAATGATTGAAAGAACTGTCAGGCGAACACAGCACTTTGAAGCTCATGAACCTGCTGATTATGACAATCTCTGCATTTCTAGGAAGTTTACTGTTCAAAGAAATGCCCAGTAATTTCCTTCTTAGCTTCATTATTGAAAATTTCCCAAGTTAAAAAGCAGCTCCCAGTTGGAGCTAAAGGGAGATCACAGGAGTATAATTTGGAACAAGTTATGATTATAACCTTGTTGTTCCCTCACAATTACTGTTCATTCCCTGTTGCTAATAACTTCATGATGAGAACTGCAGTGCCCAGAATAGGCTGTAAAATTCCCTGTTCTTTGCACCAAATTCAAAGTTGAATAATATTCATCTAGAACAGTGAAAGTATGGTGGGAATATCCTCAGTGAGCAGACAGGAATCCAATACCTTGCACAAACTTGTCTCTGCCCATTTATGTTTGGATGGACAATCCTTGCTGATCGATAACAGAAACTGGTTTGTACTGAAAAAAAAAAGTTCATTTTGCATGGAAACCTCCATTCTATCATCTTTTATCAATTCCTCAAACCTCTGCTCTTTCATTTTCTGGTGCTGCTTCGTCACCTCTGCTTCAGTAATTCCAGTTCTGCCACTTCCACGCTGTCACTGGGGCCTGATGGTGTGTCCTGAAAGGCTTTGGGCTGTGCATCTTCAGGACTGGCCTCTATTTTGTGGTTTTATCTTGTCAAATCACCTTTCTAGAACAAGCTTTATTCAGAGAAGGCCTTAATTTTGTTTGGAGAAAATCCTCAAATAATATGGCTTGGAAGGGACCTTGGAAGGTCATCCAGTCCAATCCCCTGAAATGGGCAGGGACATCTTCAGCTAGACCAGAAATATGAGCTTCACTGAAGATCTTCAAAGAATCTGGTTCCTTTTCTACCCCTTCCACTGTTTGCAGAAGCAAGTCTTAAGGCAATGAAGAAATACAGTTCTTTGAATTGCTCCCAGAAAAGAAATGCAAGAGAGAAAAACAAAACAAAACAAAACAAAACAAAACAATCTCAAACCACCTGTGCTTAAATTTTGGTGTAAACAGAATTTGTCTCATTCCTTCAGCTATGTTTTTTCTTTGCATGTGTCCTGAAATTACAGGCTGGATCCTCCTTACTCTGGTAGTGGCACAGCAGCTCATTTACAGTAAATTATTTTGTTAAGATATGACTTTAAGTGGGAGCTTCTTGGTTGTGCTTGTTGTTACTTAGATCAGGTTCTTCCTGCTTTGGGTTTTTCAATCCACAATTGCCAATAACTTTTTGTTTTCAAGATTTATTTACAGCAAGTGTACTAGATTTGATATAGGGCTGAGGAGGGTTTTGGAAGAGCTTATTCACTGATCATTTCTCTGTATTTAATATTCATCTTCGGCAACTTTAGAAAGAGAAAGTTAATTTCATTCAAATGGAAAAGGCAACACGAACAGAGTTCTGTTAATCATAATAAACATACATACATTACCATCCTCATTAATATGATCAATATAGCCTGAGATACAATACCAGCTCACTGCATTATTATTAATATTCACACAGCATTACCTTTACAAATGGTTTATCATACAGATACACAAAAAAACGTAATTCATCATCTGACTGGCTTTGGTAAACATCCACAACATAAAGCACCTGGAAAATACTCCCTTTATTTTTGTGTGTGAGCTCTGAATAGCAGAGTGAAAACTCGTTGAGTGAATTCCATCATTTACCACAGAGGTTATTCTTTTGTACTGTGAAGTTGTATTTTGAAGTAGTCCAGAATAGAAAATATTCTCTGCTCACTCTCCTGAAAACATTTTTAGGTGGCTTTAGGATTTACTTTTGTAAAACCACTGTCCCACACTCCAGCTTAGGCTGCCCCAAGCTTTCTCCATACTCCTATTGAGCTGCTTGGTTTATGGCTTATGTTGTGTGTTTCTCCAGAGGACAAGAAAAACAACCCCACATCTCAGCACCTACTAAGGTGAATTAAAATTAATGATAATTCTGCCACGCCCTCTGCTTCCCCTGTGCAGCAGGAATTGAAATCCAAGGGAGACCTGTCCCTCCCAGCGTGACTGCATTGGCTGCACCCTGGTTGGAACCGCTGATGCTCGTTTCCAATTTGGCCCCTTTTCTTTTAAAAGCTGGCTTAAAGGCAGGAGACAGGGAATGTGAATCCCTTTTATTGGCTTTTGTGATTCCTGGTGGCTGTTGGGCAGCGCTGGCAATCAGCTGGTTTCCATGGGATGGCTTTTCATGGAGTGTTACCATGGGCACAAGATAACCAGGAGGGGGAATGGCCTTGGAGGGAATGCAACAGCAAAAATAACCTCAACTCCTGCAGATTTCCTGCAACTGCAGTACAGAACTCTGAAAATTACGGAAACAGTCAGCTCAGCATCAAATAAGAAGGACGACATAAAAGTTTCACCCCAAGGGTAGCTCTGGGAGTAAGGGGTGCTTCTGCACATGGTTTTTTCTTTTTCTTCCCCCTCCCACCTCCTCAATTCTGGAAGAAAACATTTTGTTGTTTTTCCTCTTTCCCACTTGGACAGGAGGACACTCCTAATTAGCAGGAATGCTGACGAGGAGCAGCAGGCCCTCCTGTGCTTGCCCCAGCCCCCCACTCCGGAGGGACGGGAAGTGTTTGTGCCGTTAGTCAGGCCGACCCAGCCAGATGTCTCACATGATTTCTAAAGGCCAGGACGTGTGATATTTATACCTACGCTCACTTTCCCATTGCAGCACACTGGCTGCCAGGTTAATGTCCTTTTGGGGTGCTGGTGTGGTCCACGGGGGGATGAAGGCAGCAGAAGGTTGTGTAAGGCTTTGCTTGGATGGTACCCACTGGGAGCTTACGAGACACTTCCCAGCCCAGCCCCATTAAAAAGAAAAGCAGGTTTTACTGTTAACTACTGGTTGAGCCTTCCAAAACCCTTGGACAATTTGGCTCAATGCCAGTTTTTCATACCAGGCCGTTCGTTTCAGAGGACTCACTGCTAAGTAGACACCAGAGAGGTCCATGAGGTTGAAAGCCCAAAGTCCTTAGCCTGAGGAGCAGTCTCAGCTCTTGGAACAAAGCAAATGAACCTGCTCTGGAAAGCTGCCATAGAAAAGTTAGCAAGGGAAAGGATGAAGAAATATCTGTAATGTTGGTTAAAAAAAATGGTGACTGTAAAACATCCCCAGAAGCTCTAATTACTGTACAAGATTTTCATTCAGAGGCTGAGGCCCCCACAAATCAGAAATTCTCTGCGTGAATGTGTAGATTGAATCTGATGCAATATCACCACCAATTGGGTCGATATTTCTGTGATTCAGTATAATGAACTTATTCTTAGATTTTTTTAAAATTCAGGCAGTTATCCAGGAGGTTTTCCCAAGCCAGCTACTCTTCTACCACCTACTAAAGTGACTGGATGGGTAAAATCCTTATGCCAAAATATTTTACACTAAACTGTACACTCTAAATATTTTACACTAAACTGTACACTCTGAGGCTGTTTGCTACTGGAAACTGCAAAAGCAAAGATGACAGGGGCACTTTTCTGTCCATTATCCAAAGTTTATGCCTTGGCCCACATGGAATAACAAGCAAGGAGAAGTCATATTCTGTTTGACATCACTGCTGCTACCATTTGGTGCTCTTTATATATCATTCTGCATAAAAAGTTTACCTGTTAATTTTAAGTTAATTGAGGAGCCCTTCAGAGTATTCCTTAATATCAGCTAACCATGGAACATCCTGTCTATTGAACTGGTGGACCCTCAGTACAAATGCATTGCCACACTTAATATTTTATTGGAAAATATTCTCTTAAGGCCTTCATTCTCTCAGAATAATGGGACAGACATCAGATATCTAATCTATAGCTGAATTAATAATAATAATAATAACCAACGTATCAAAACTATCATTCTGAAAGGTAACAGCTCAGGCAGGGGGATTGTCAGCATGTGGAATACTGGGTGATTGGAAAGCATCCATGATTATCTGCTTCATGCACTTCCTTGGAATTTCACTGTTCCTATGCTATCAGTACCTGTGGTACTATGAAAAACTGGGGAACTTGGGAAAAAAATCGTATTTAAAACCATTTTATTCATTGGATTTTAATTACTGTGAGAAAATAGCTACCGGTTTCTGAAAATATAAGCAATTAAACATTTCTCATATAATTGCTCCTTAATAAGGGGAAAAAATTCTGATTTTGAGACATTTGAACCTTACTGAGATTCCCACAGCAAGGAATGAAAGGGCTCCTCTGATGAGCACTACGAGTGTGAGGGATGTGCAGACTGGAATCCTTCAAACTCCCTTTTTAATCAGCTGGTTCTGGGAAGTTCATTATACCCCGCTGCGCTCCCAGATCACACACACGAGTCCATAATCCAGTGACTACAAAGTGACCCTGAGCCAGAGCGAAGGCAAACTGCTTTGCAAGTCCTAGCCTGGGTAAATATTATTCCTTCTGCTGATCCCTGAAGAAAGCAGCAGGATCCAGCTGGCAAAGTCTTTAACGGAGAGAAACTGCAGGAGAACCTTCGCAGCTAGGTTTTCTTACACCTTCCCAGGCTAAATAAAGCTCAGGATATTCCTTCCAGATTCCAGCCTGGTGACAGCAGCTGCCTGTTTAAATGCCTTAAACTATAAATTATCGTGGTATGTGCTATTATGAACAATATCAGTTTCAGGAAATGAAGCAACAAGCTGTCATTCCTTTTAGTTTTTGGCGTCATTTGTTTTATTTTGTGCTATTTGTTATTATGTCTTGTGTCTTGTGTTCTCCTCCGAAGAGCCTCACGGAGCACCCATCGAGTTGGAACAATTCCTGCTCGTGCAGGTCACGAATTCCTGCTGTGTACAAGGTAGGCCTCAAGGTATTGGCCATAAATAATGGAGCATTTGAGACATTCGGATGCAGGATGTTCTGCCTTAGCTCTTTGCTGTGCATTTAGGAGCTGGGTGCTTCCAACCCCTGGCTCCTGGATGGGAGCCTGCTCTGGTGTCAAGAGAAATAACGAGCTGGAGCCAGAGCTAACGAGCCCTTCAACCCCTGCCTGCATTTCGGAGCCCCTGGGCCATGCTGCACATGGGTCTCCTTCACTCTGACACGTTCCAGCCAAGTTTGGGGATGCTTCAGGAGCCCCAAACTCCACCCAGAGCACGGGTGAGATGGGATTTTATCATACGAGGTCTGGAACTGTCCCACTGTTCTGTGTAAGAGTCACAGTGACAATTCCACAGCTTCTCCAGGACTCAGGTTCTGCTGTGAATATTCACATTTCATATTTACATCACTTTTGGATAGATATGAGAGAGGCAACACTGCAGCTTAGTCCTTCTTTATGCCGAAGGAACAATTTTACCTTTTTTCCCAATGTTCCTGTACAGTATTTTGTGACATCCTTCTGCCCTTTTGTGTGGTATCAATTTCAGCTTTCAAGGGCCACTTCTCAAAGCTGTTATTTCTTAACAGTCTTGGCTGCAGCAAGAAATCAAATGGAACTATAGTTTTTAGTCTTAACTTGTAGAGGTTGAAGAGGGATATTTGGAAATGGAAGAAGGTCCTGAACCCCACTAAGACCTTGAAGGAAGAAGTACCTTCCATAACAGGTAAGTAAAAGAATAAGTAGATAGGAAGGCACATTGCAGCTGCCCTTTTAGTCATCCTCTGAGGCTGTTTTATCTCCTCTGCAACCTCTCTTCCTCCTCATGACCTGGAAAAACACAAGCTTACACAATATCTTAACCAGAATTATTCCCTGGAACAAACCAGGGCTTCATCAGAAACAAAAAAGAGGGCATGAAGGGAGAGAAAAATGTTTTTATAGCCAGAAAACCATTAATACTGTGTTTTAAATTCCAAGTGTCTTTGGTAAAATTTGTCAGCCCAGCTGGTTCTGAGAAAGAGTAAATGCTGTGCTCATGGATGTTATTGCTGGTCCCATTCCTTCCTTTCTCTCCCATTAATAAAGTTCATCCCAGGCACTCAGAAATTGCTGGATAAATGTGTTCAATGCTTTTCTTATCTCTAGAGACTAAATTTGCAATTGAGACTGTGTAGTTGCCACTACACCAGGATATGATATTTGAGATTTGTTTTCAATGGAAATTGCCCTAATCATGATTTATTTCCAGGACTGATGCTCCACAGAGCCCTGCACCAACCAAAATCATCTGGATTCATTGTGTCCTGATGGATTTCATCACAGTGGCATTTTTCTTTATATTTTCTACTACTGTTTCATTTCTGTGAGTGGGAGGAAGTGCATGAGTCACAAACTTTCACGACCATGTAATTTAAGCCAAACTGAGCAGTCCTAAAAATGAAACTATTGGGCAGCTTTCAGGAGGGGCAATTTGTGTCACTGCTTCATCAGAAACAGAACCACTGCAGCTTCATGCTGGGAAATGTAAACAAGAAGATAGAGTGCTCTCAACCCCCTCCCCAAACTATTTTAAAATATTATTAATATTGATATAAATAAATAATAATAATAATAATAATTATAGTAATATATTTTCTTATGGTATAAATTTATTGTAGGTTTGACATCTACAAGTGGAAGTTACACGTGGCTTTCTTTGATAAATTTGAATTATGTCCCAGTCTTGTAATATCTTCTGAGTCTGTTTTGAACTGCAGCAGGAGGGAGATCTCCAAATACCAACAGGTGGACTGGGAGCCATGGAAGGGTTGCTTTTAAGAAGAAACAATATGAAAAGAACTGTTTAAAGTTCTTCTCTTTCAAAATGGAGAGGAGTTTTGTGGAAATTATTGTATGCAGGCTACTTTATAACTAGGAATAAAAGAACTGTTAAACCTCTGAGCATTTTCAGTTGTGCAGAAAATTCACGTGGAGGTTGCACCATGAATAAGATGCATGAGAGGCAGATATTTTAAAGTCCATTAAAATTAAAAAGTTAGAATTAAAAAATCACGGTATTTAAACAGCTGTTCCAGTAGGAAAAGGATCTCTCAGGGGTAAATTTGAAGTAATGCTCTTTAGGGTTTGTATCTTATGAAATTAAGAAGTTCTCTTATGTTCCTGCAAGGAAAGGTAGAGGACACAGATGGTGGCCGGAGGTGTCTGGGAAAGCAGAGAATGGCAGTTTTCAATTTTATATTCTTATAGAATTGTGTGACATCACCAACTGTGAGCACAAAATGCCCGATTTCTGCCAACACGGCTTCAGATTTTTGGGGACAGAATCTCCCAAATCCCAACACTGAATTTCTAACTACATTTCCCCACCACTGCCTTCCCCTGCAGCTGATTGAAAACAGAATTAAACAACATATTGAGCTCCCTTCAAAAATGTGGTGTTAGGTAACCTCTGCTGCTCCTCATTTCCCCTCCTCTCGCCTTTGCCACTTCCCTGGAACAGCCAATCTCTGGCTTTGGGGAGTAAATTAAAATGTGCACTGAAAGGTTTCCATTCCTCCTGTGAAACTTCTCAGCATCACTTCAGATTAGTGTTCCAGAACCACATGGAAAAATGGGGTTTGCAGACCTTTCAAACTTCCATTTCTGCCTTCAGACGATGAAACAAGGACTAAGCTGCAGGAAAGCAGCACGGAAGAAGAGTGGCCCTTAAAAAGGGGATTAACGGTGGGTGAATATTAATTAGAATTTCACAGTGCCTTTTGGAGCCATGTGTTCACATGCCTGTAAAGCACTCTCTGAAGTGCCTGGCTTTCTATGTGAGCCTGCCTCAGACACAGCTCAAAGCAAGGCCATGTGTGCCCTTCCTTCATTTCTCTGTTCACAGATTGGTTCTCCTCCTCAAACTGTTTGCAAATCTTTCAGACATTTTTTTCTTTCATATTTCAACCTCTTTTTGTTCTTTCTCTCTTCTTAGTGCATTACTTGGTCACCTGATGTCTTGCAGCAGTTACATTTTCCTCTCTTGCTTTTCCATTTTCCTTACTTCCCATCAAAGAGTAAATTATTCCCACCCAGGCTTCTTACTCCCACTCCCAAATTTGAGGTGGCAATCACATCACGATTGTATTTCAATTCTTATAAAAATTTGTTTCCTTTCCTCGGACTGTGTCTGTGTTCTCTTTGCCAGGCCCTTGGGACAGCAGGGAACCCTGTCCACTACAGGCTGTCCAACCTGTCTCAGTTACGAGGAAAGGTGGAGCCATATCCAAGATTTGGATGCAGGGAATCACTGAATCAATTAGGTTGGAAAAGATCTCCAGGGTCTTTGAGTCCAACTGCTGACCCCACACTGCCAAGGCCACCACTGTCCCATGTCCCCAAGTGCCACATCCACGTGGATTTTAAATCCCTCAAGGGGCAGGGACTCCACTCTGGTCCTGGGCAGGTTTTACCAGGGCTGGACAACCCTTTCCATGAGGAATTATTTCCTAATATCCAACCTAAACCTCCCGTGGCGCGACTTGAGGCCGTTTCCACTTGTCCCTGTTCCCTGGGAGCAGAGCCCAACTCCCCCCAGCTGTCCCCTCCTGGCAGGGCGGTGTGCCGAGCCCCAAGGTCCTCCCTGATCCCCCTTTTCTCCAGGCTGAGCCCCTTTCCCAGCTCCCTCAGCCTCTCCTGGGGCTCCAGCCCCTTCCCCAGCTCCGTTTCATCCTCCAGCCCCTCAGATCTCGCTCTCTTCCAGGCCTCAGGAGTTCACCTTGCTCCGTCCCAGGGCCGTGAATCAGCACTGATGGTTTTGATCCCGCAGCCTTTGACAATCGAATTGGAGCCTTCCCTGCTCCATAAAGCATTGCCAGCGCTCTCTGCCAGGCAACCCTCTGCATTTTAGCTCTAGCTTTTAGTCTCATCCTCACTCAATGACTCCTACAATATTTGGACGTTTCCCTAATAGGTGTTCTCACCTCCTGTTTGAAAATAAAGGTTTGACTCATCTGTTGGAGGGAGTAAAATCCGTGCGGACAGAACCGCTTTTGCTGCACACGTGGAAAGGAGCGAGGCATCTTCTTGTAATTCCCAATATTTGTAATAAAATTAAAGCAATCTCAACAACTTGTACCCCGGACTTATTTTCAAAAGACATCTGAGTCAAACAGCCCTGTTTGCAGTGTTGAAATTCAATGACAGCTTGTCAGCCTGCAAGCCAGAGACAGGGAGATGCCTGCCAAGGTGAGTCTCCGGTTGCTGATATTTTCCATGATCCACTGTTTCCTAATAGTTTGCTAAAAAGGTGTTTCAATGACTGTTTCTGAACATAACAATGGATGCAAACTCTGGTAAAACTGATGAGTCACTTTCAAGAACCCAAAACTGAAGGTGGAAAATAGGAGTAAGTTTTCATAAAAATTAAAATTTTTTCCCCTTTTTTTAAATGACTATAATTTCTGCAATTTTTTTTCATGGCTCAGAAATTACTCACATGAAAGAGAGTGAATGTGAGAATAAACGTGTCCTTTTGGGTCAAAATGAAAGCTTTGATTTTCCCTAACAAGGGGAAGAAAGACTTTCCATATACATTTTTGTAATTTTGACACCTCTCTCATGCATTGTTCGTACTCTTTTATTTATCCAGAAATCTTTTGTTCTGGATTCTTGACCCGATCAGGAAAAAAATCACTTGTTAAGATGAAAAATTAATTTTTCCTGGACGAGTGTGAGATGTCAGGAGCAGCAGCCTCAGGGAAAGGCTCCTCTTGGTCCCCCTGAGCTCTGCCTCTGGAGCGTTTGAGGACCCTGTGAGGATCAGAGTGGCTCCAACCCAAAAACTTTCCCCTATCCCTGTGAACACGAGTGACTCTCTGGCAGAAATACAGCCCACAGTAAATTTCTTCTCTTGAAATGGCTCAGTGGGACGTAAAACTTCCAGCTTCCTGAAGTATAAGGAAATTTAAAGTGGTTGGAGTTTTTGATTTTTATTTTGTCCCGGTATATTCAGTCCTTCCCATACCCACAGTATATAGGTCCCCAGTTCAAGTGCTGCCTGGACTCTATATGAGCCTGTTGGTTTTGTTCTCTCTGCTCGGAAACTGCTCTCTATAAACAGGTTGTGATAAGTTGGTAACAAAAGCACTGAAATTTATTGTGTGTCTGCCAGTGGAACATCAGGGAAAGGCAATAATAACCAGACAAAGTGCTTCACAGCTTTAGTGGGACAATCAAAGCCTCAAAAATTCCCCTAAAACATAGGAGGAGGTATTTCAAAGGCTTCACTTTATAGAAAAAGCTGCAAAGATTTGTTTCAGCAGTTGTAAAACTGGCAGGGAGACAAGTTTTGCCCGTTTCCTTTTATCCAAAACATTTTTCACAAAGCCTTAAAAAATATTATCTTTGTGTGCTGCATTATATTCTTGCTCGAGTTTTCAGCTCATCTGATTTGTCTGCCTCTTGTAACTTTGCATCTCTCACGACTAAAGAACACAGTTGCCAAAGCTAATGGATAAGGGAACGGAGGAGGCACCCATGGATTTGGGATCCCATCTAGTTTCTCAGGATAAATAAAATTTCCCCTTCCCAGAGCTGGCAGAGCATCCTGGGCCTTGGGATTTGTAGGATCTGTTAGTGTCACCTGTCTGCTTTCAAAAGCTTCCTGAAGAATAACAGAAATGTGGCAGAAAAATAAACTTTAAAAATGTTTACAAAGACAAATTTAAATTTTTTCACCATGGGTGTAGCTTAAAGGGTGCTGGAAAGAATTCGGGAGAAGGCCACTGAAAATTAACAATACTGTTAAAATAAATGTTATTTCCACACGAACACAATCACACCAGGCCTGATCCAGCACTTTTTATATGACACCCCACTATGGTTTCCTGCTGGATCCAATCTGCCCACCTCCCTTCATCTAACAGTGATGATATCTGGTTTATCATTTATCAAATGATATCAAATCATTTATCAAATGATTTTGAGGCTATGATTTGATATTCAACTGCCAATGCTCTTAAATGCAAGGAAAAGCTGAGGAGACCCCAGGTGAAGGTGAAGGGAGGAATTTAATCTCAAAGTGTAAATCAAGAACTTTGATTTTGGAATTTGTTCTTTCTTAAACCCAAATATTTTATTAGGCTTGATTTATTCAGACAGCAGGAGTAATAAGTCTCTTTCTCTCCTTGCTGGTAGAACCAGGATTTTTCAGGATATGATGAAAATATTGCTCTTTCAAGGCTCAAACGTATGAAAAAAAAGAGAAGTATTTTATGGAATTATCTTAATAGCACTAGGAATGGCTGGGGTGCTTGGACAAACTTACTTGATACCCAGATTCAGTCATGAAAAGGACTTTTTCAGCAGGACCTTCACAGACTGTGTAAATACATGGCAGATTCCTAAAAATGACACTATTCCCCGGGATCCAGGAGAGGGATTTTGGAGCCTACCAGCAGCACCAGCTCCGAGGCTCACGGAGAAACGTCTGTTCCTGTTTCCTACTGCATCCTCTACATCTCCATCCCCTGTTTATATTCCAAAATAGAACTGCCTGTCATTTTTCAGGAACAATGGTCAGCAATCACTGACGTTAATTTTTAGCCAGGATGTGAAATAGGAAGCGCTCAGAAATTTGGAAAATTGCATCCACTGCTGCTGGGGGTGGTGGTGGGCTGGGAAGCCCCTGGGCTGGCTGACAGTGCCCTTCCAGGTACTGAGAAATGCAGAAATCGAGGATTTCCTGGACGCTCCTGGGATGCTCTGAAGGAATCACTTTCTGTCCCTAACATCTTTTCTTTTGTCCTTACATGACATTAGGGGATTTCTCACAAGTTTTCCTGCTTCCACCCTTCTGATTGTCTCCCCCATCCCACTGTGGGGGGAGAGGGCAGCAGCTTTGTGGGGTTTAGCTGCTGGCTGGGGTTAAACCATGGCAGAAACAGAAAATGCTCCTAAGTGCATATTTTTAACTTCTCCTACCAGCATTTTTATTCCTCACATGATAATAAAACCCAGACATCATCAAGGTCAAAGTTTGGGCTTGAAGGCCCCTCATGAGAAGCAGCTCTGGCACCTCTCAGTCCCTCCCAGCCGGAAAACACCAGGAAAAACACAATTTCTTCCCATTTTGTTGACTCTACTTCATCTCCTTTCCTCTGCAGGCTGCTCTCCCCTCCCTTGTGCTTTTGTACTCCAGCACATTAGAATATTAGGTCAAACACCCTCACTAAAAAATGTGCTGTACAATATTTCTCATTTTTGCTGGATTTTCTCTTCATCTGCTGGAGACATCAATGGTAATTTTCCCCTCAGAGGTTTGCCCTTTGATCATGCCACAGTTTCCTATAAATATTATGTCAAAACAGGGCTTCCCCAGTTCCTTCTAAATGTTTGCTGTGTTCAAATGTGCCAGGAAAAAAGAGGATCACTTATTAATCTTGGAATTATTAGGAATTTTTATTACTTCCCTGGTGCTTGCACACTCTGAATAATGGGATACAGATCTTTAGGTGTCCCTGGATAATGAGTAAAGGGTCACACAGAGGGTTACACCTGATCTGAGCTTTTACTAATACAGAAATTGCAGGATTGTATTGTTTTTCCCAATAGTGATGGTTTGGATCCTCGTGGTGGAAGCAGAGGCAGGGATTATTTGCTGTTTGCTGTGGAAACCACTTGAAATTCAATCTGTGGGGTAATCTAATTATAGTGTGAATGATGATCAGAGTAGGTGACAGGACTGTCTTCTACAAACTTAAACCTGAATATACCTTATGTGGTCTAATTTTAGGAGCTCCAGTGACAGCAACAGTGTTTTGCAGAGCAGGTTATTGGGATTTATATATATATGTATATGTAAAAGTTATACACATGAAAATTAAATATATACGTAATCCAGTGGAAACAATAGTTCAAAGAAATGTAAATATTGCTCTGCAAAATCAAATATAGACCCAAATTTCTCTTTTTCCACTGAGAAATAGTTCTGTTTAGTGGCAGGATCTGCTGTCTCTGGTGGAAGGCCCTGGCTGCAGGCTCCTTTAGGGCAGGATGGGAAGCTGTGGGATGGAACAAGGAACTTCCACTCAGTTTGCTCTCCACCAAGGGCCTAATGACAGCAGGCTCAAAGGAGCGGTGTCACAGCACATCCTCATGGTGCAGGAAGTGCTCCCAAGCCTTTCCCAACCTCTCTGTGCAGACCTGGGAATCTATCAGATGCATTTTTGGCGTTAATAAATCAACCTCACAGCTCAATTCCAGAGTGTGCACCCCACCAAAAGCTTTGCTCTGCACCACAGCCCTCCCCTCCAAACTCACATGGAGGGGTGTGCTCAGGCTCTGAGCAGAGTGGGGGGCAGGAAGAGCTCGTGGATTCAATTTTAGATTAAATTTTACAATGATTAAACCTGTATCTAAAGCATTATTCAGTGATGAGTACAGCTGTTAATGTAGTTATTTTCTGAGTTTTAATGTGCTCATCTCTTCTGGTAAGAGAAATATTACAAGCTCCAGCATATAAAGGGAATGGGAGTTGGTAAGGTAATTAATCCTCCTACAAATCAAGGCAATCAATCAATCAATCAATCAGTCAATCAAGCCTATTGATCAGTAAATCTGTTAAAAAAGGGATGCACATAAAAATAAGTTGTGAGTTCACCATGGAGGGTGAGGTGAGGGGACAACACAGGGCTGGGGGTTGGCAGCCACCAAATTTGGGGTGTCCTGGAGCAGGAGAGAGCCCAGGAAGGGGGGGACGTGGATTTGGGGTGGACGGTGGAGCCCATGGCACACGGCAGCCCCCAGATAACCCCACAAACAGCGCTCTCCTTGGATGGATAAACAGGGAATATCAGGTTGAGCTGGAAGGGAGAGATGACACCTGGAATTACAACTCTGTGGGGATGACAGTGATTAATTCTGGCAGGGAAGCTTCCAACAAGGTGTGGATGAATCACTGGTTTAAAGGCGGAGAGTTATTATTTGAGAAAAGGCACATTAGTGAGTCTCAAGGGTATGACCTGGCTTGTTTAACAAACAACTTGAAAAAAAAAAAGGATTAAGGATTATTTTAATAGATCCTTAATAATCACTCTCTACATGGAACAAAAATCCTAAACTAAATCTTACAAATTGTCAAACAAAATGTAAAACCTGGAAAATGCAGAGGTAGAATAGGCAAATTCAGTCTAGAAACACTTACTTTTATATTGTAACATTTTAAGTGGAATTAAGATTTAAAACCACCTAACAATGTTTGTTCTGGATTTTTAATCAGTGGAAACATTTTTAATCAGTGAAACATTTCAGTCCTACCTGTGTTTTGTGTTATGTACAAGGTTGGGTGGACTAAATGAGCACAGTGGTCTCCTCTGGTTTCCAATCTATTAAAAAAATTAATTAGATCCTGTTCCAATGTTGATTTCAGCCTTTACAAATCTATATATCCTTGACAAATCAAACTAAGGGTCCACCTTAGAAACAGAATTAATGCAGGATTTTAGCATTTAAGTTAAAGGAATGTTTTTAGAGTGTGAATTAACTGTTTGGTTGTGAGTTCTCCAAGGCACAGACATTTGTATATAGAATTTTCTCAGGAGAGAGCACAAACCAAGCTCTGGAAAAAGACACCTCCCCTTCCCACCAGGCTTGGGACTAATCCTGCACGACTCCGGTGGGGGCTGGCTTTGCTACTGCTCTTTTTGAAATGTTTTAATTTCAAACTGAGCATCACCCTGAGAGCCCCCAGCCCTGCTGAGAGGAGCAAGGGCTGCCTCATTTCCCCGGATTCCAGCTGGAGAGGGGTTGGATTTAATCCATTCCTAACACCCAAATGAAATATTCTTATTTGCTCCTTGTGCAGGCTGGGCCATATTTCACTTGAAGATGAGCGGACTGGAATTGGAGAGTGATTTGTCATGGGCTTGCACTCACAGCACACGGGAGGAGAGGCATTCCGAAATCCCAGCGTCTTCATCGTGTGAACATAACACACCTCCACCTCCTGCACCTGAATGTTCTGAGCAAATTACATCCTCAAGGAAATTGGGCTTTTCCCTCCTACTTCTACTGCTGGAAGTCTTTTCTAGCATTTGAAATATTTTGTTTCTAACACTTGAAACCATTACCTGCCTCTGGAACAACTGCTGCCATGGCAAAGAAATGTTTTGTATTTGCTTTTATGGGTGGATAAACATTGTTTCCTTAAGCTTGTCTGACACAGGGAGAAACACGCCAACAGTTTATTCTAGTAAAACTGTGCTTTTGTCAGAACTGAAACAGGAATTCTGGATAACTGAACAGTTAATCTGTTCCCATCATTCCAGTCAGGCTCCAAAGCAACAGTAAAACAGTCAAGCTTTTATCCCTGGTGAAACAACAAACATCCGACCGACCGACCAACCAAACTTCTGGAGCAAACTTACCCAGTTTTGGCAAAGGTTGCCCAGTATCTCATCATGGAGCGGCTCAGGATTTCCTCAGCTTTGGTGTAATTCACTCTCCTCTCCAGGGGCAGCCCGAACACAAACTCGATCTCGTAGCCGTGCATGACCCCCATCCACTCCGGCCAGGGCAGCTTGGAGGAGCGATGCTCGAAGAAATAAAAGAACACCTGGTGCCCCCACCGGGCGAAGCTGGTGGTGAATTCCATCACGGGACAGATGATGTGGTAGTCCCCGATAACGTCATCGATGGCATCCCGGTAGTGCTCCGGCTTTTCCACGTTTTCCCAGTCTGTGTAGTGGAAGACAATCGATTCTATCGCAAGTTTGCTCACTCCTGGGAAGGCCAGATTTAAAGCTGCCTCAAACTGGGTTTTATTGATCAAGCCATCGCTGTCCTTGTCGAGGCCAGGGACTCCGTATGCCAGAAATGATAACCCTTCATCTTTATTAACACCCACCAAGACCTGGGTCTGTTTGAAAAGACCGTTCTCGATCAATACTTCTGGCATGTCCGCCAGAAAATCGCCATCCACACTCGGACAGAAATATATTTGTAAAAGAGGGCCATATGGAATAACGAAAATTTCATTTTCCAGTATTTCCTTCGGGTCCTTGTCTTGGAGGCAGAGAATGAGCTCTGACTCGTTGCTGGTGGGACACTGGAGCTGTTTGGCCAAAGCCACTGCTCTGTTCCTGGCCTCAGAAGCTGTAATTGCACCCCAGGGGGCATTTGCAGACCCGCTCTGCAGGATGGCCCTGGTGAATAAAGGGTGGCTTTTAGGAGAAAGGAGGTGATAGGTGACAGAGGCCGAGCCAGCGCTCTCTCCAAACAGAGTGACGCTTTTGGGATTGCCTCCAAAGGCTGCTATGTTCTCCTGGACCCACTGAAGTGCCAACCTTTGATCAAATAAACCCGCATTTCCAGGAGCTTTGTGGTTTCCTGGCAAGGACAGAAATCCCAGTGCACCAATCCTGTAGTTCATGGAAACCACAATCACTCTTTCCACCCTGGCCAGAAACTTCCCGTCATAGACAGGCAGGGAAGTGGACCCAGACTCAAAGCCACCACCATAAATCCATACCATGACAGTGGCATTCTTGGGCTTGGGAGAAGGAATCCATACATTCAGGTATAAGCAGTCCTCACTTAGGTTGGTTTTTGGGTTCCACATCTCGACCCCATCAAACCCCGGGTAAGTTGTGTCTATGGGCTGGTAACAGGAGTTCGCGTGTTTGGTGGCATCCCAAACATCTGCCCACTTCTCCCGAGGTTCTGGCTTTTGGAAGCGCAGCCTCCCGATGGGGGGCTGTCCATACGGGATTCCGAGGAAGGCTGTGACTGTTCCCCCCAGCACCTGCAGGCTGGTCCCTCTGACTTTGCCCTTCTTGGTGGCAATGATGTTCTCTTCAGGCACCACCTTCCTGGTGAACAGGGACAGGAGAAGAAACCCCATCAGAAGCCTGGCAGAGAGACTTAAACCATTTGTCCAAATCATGACGCCTGAAACACAGGACAAAAAGTAAATTCAGAATTAGTGTTGCAGTATATTAGTACTCCAGTGGTTTGTTAAATAAGGGTGTAGGTCATCTCAGGGGCACTGAAAATAAGATGGTGCTGCTGCACAAAGCACAGAAGTTTTTAACTGTAAGCTCTTGCTGGTTTTTTGTGTTGCAAAGACTGTGTCTGTTTATTTAGTATTTGGTCAGTACTTCAGAAAAATTCTCTTGCTAAAAACTGTAGAACTGAGGAAGACAAACCAGGAGAGATGAAGCCATACAAGCAGGCTCTGACCACTGCAGATGATTTACCCACCAACCAAAACCTAAATGAATAATGTCTTTCCAGGTCTTGTTTTTCTAGAGCACCTTAGCCAAGTTTACAACCAGCAGAGTTGTATGAAGCAGTCATACTTGTACTATTTAGAATGAATGTTAAAATGCTAAAACATCAAGGATTTTTGAATACATGAAGATAGTGCCTAATAATTTGGGTATGGTCTGCTCTTTCCTTCCTGAGAACTCTTCCAAGTGATAATCAGTATTATCTTAAAGCTAAGGATATAAATGTTGATTATAGATCACATTTAAGCACACTAATAATCTTATTTACCCCAATGTTTTCAAATAAAATCTCAGTACCTTCCCCTTGAAACAGAAAATTCATAAAAAACTTATTTGCATAAATCCATTTCTATGGTTTACATATCTGAAAATGCTCAACAAAGCTCCCTTCTATTTATTTTTTTTTTTGCTGGTTTCCCTGTCACACATTGCGTGCTCTGTCCTGTCCCTTTAAACAGGCCATTCTTTGTTAATGAGGAGCACTCGTGTCTTTAAAAGGAATGAGGATAATTTCTCTGGAAAATACAGCTGTGGCCTAATTTGAGCTCCTCTTGCTTGTTTGCCTGTTCTTGGAAAGAAAACGCAGCGGAGGGAGAAAGGGAAGATTTTGTGCAAAGGGGTTCCTAACTTTGAGACACCATCCAAGGAGCAGGGAGGAATCTTCAGGGACAATATTTTTAGCATTCATCTAAACAGACAGAAACCAGATAAATTTTAAAAAACATAAACATTTACGCTCTGGTTGTTTTGTTAAAATAGATGAGGTGGCAAATGGGGGCGATAGGCTTCGGAGCTGGTCTCACATTCCACCAAGCCTTCAGCCTGATTTACAGAAACCTGCGAGTGCCCCTCTATTTGCTAAACCTCAGAGATGTGATTTGTCAGCTCACAGGGCCCAGCACCTCCCAAGGAATTTGGGGCAGCACAATTCACCCTGGCACGGGCAGGAGGCTTCACTCACACATTCTGTGGCTTTTGGCTCCCCTCCCTGTGTGCCAGGCATGGAATCACGGAATATTCTGAGTTTGAAAGGACTCACAGGGATCATCCAGCCCAGCTCCTGGTCCTGCACAGACACCCCAACAATCCCACCCTGTGCACCCCTGGGAGCGGTGTCCCAGTGCCCCTGGAGCTCTGGCAGCCTTGGGGCCAGGACCATTCCCTGGGGAGCCTGGGCAGTGCCCAGCACCCTCTGGGGGAAGAAACCTTTTCTGATATCCACCCCAGATCTCCACAGAGACCAAAACAAGAGCCTGGATTTGCAGTCACCTCAGTTTGCTAAAACGCTCAAGCCTAAATCCCACTGTCTTTGAGAGAATTGGGCATAACTCACCCAGTTTTCTGAATATTTCCAGCCTGCTAAGCCAACACAGAAATCATTCGCACTTGGGATTGTACTTTTTAACACAGCACATTTCATTCTAAAACTTTCTCAAGAAGATTTTAGAGAGGCCATGGAAGAAGAGGTGAGAAGAGTAATTTGGTTTGCTCTGTAAATCTGCACTTAAAAATTCATTAGTTTTGAGCATCCCAGGGCTTCTCTCAGCCCCTCTGCAAAACCAAACCCAAAATCCTGAAAAGCCACCAGAGCTGGGAGAAGGATAACGATGGAGAAGGGATGGAGGAGGGATCCAGTTGGGTTTTTGAGCACACAAGAACCTCTGTGAGATGGGAGAAGCTATTTCTCTAAGTCTGTTGCTGTGACATTGTTACTTCACTGAATTTGCAAAGAAAGATCATGACCAAACCCCAACAAGCTGGAAATAATAGGATATTTCAAATACTGTCATTATGAAAAGAAAATGATGCTAAGAAAAGCAAGGAACTTTAAAGTTCTTCAAGATTAATCCATCTAAATAGTAATTCAAATTAATTCTCCCCCTGCACTTTCCTGTTAATTAAAAAGGGATGGGAGGAAAACAGTAAAGCATTGCAAAATATAGAAGCAGAAGTTTTAGACAATAATATTAGTGAGGAAAAAAAACCCCAAAAATTCAGTTCTGTACCTTTCAAATTAAAAAAGCTCTGGCATTTCAAAGAAAAAGTTGGATCAAGCTTGAAAAACACAGAAGTTTTGTGCTCCTGAATGAGAGGACTCATCTACTCTCAGGTCACTCTGCTAATATTAACAAAAGTAACAAGTGACAGAGGATTATTTTACACCTTGAATGCCTGGCAAATATTACATTTAATAAGGATTTTAATACTGCTTTAAACCAAACTCAGCAATGTAAAGCACACCGAGCGAAACAAACATTAGTCGATTATTACAATGAGAGTAAAAGGGTCAGAAGATTGCTTTAGCTCATCGACACTAACCCGGCACAGTGATATCATGCAGTGTATTTGCACAATTTAAAAAGCTGCTGCTGCAGTAGTTTCCCCCAGCAAAAGTTAAACAGGCTCTACTCTTGCATTCTTATTCAGCGAGGGAACACTATTTATTTCAATGCCTGCTTCCTCCCTCTCGCAAATCTTTACCCCGCCAAAAAAATCTATACACCAGACTATATAATCGCTATTTAAATAGGAAAGATGGTTGAATTAATAAGTGATTTCTAGCTCAGCTTAATTTACTTAGCCCAGGATCCCTTGAATAATGCCAAGGTCTGGTACACACGCTGCTCGCTCGTTCCATTTGCAGAGCAGAGGCAGCTTCCCCTGGAGAGCAACAAATGGGCAGAGCAGAGCGTTTCCAGAGATCCCAATCCCCGTGCAAATCAAGCTGAACCGAAAATTATCCTGGCAGGCAGAGACGTGCAAAGAGAGAATCACTTACCCCACTCCTATTACAAGAACTACAAAGTTTTTAAGAGTCGGGATCTTGGGATACCTCGGGGGAAATGCAGCGGTGCAGCTGCTGCTTTAAGCCCGTAAATTGGCCAGTGCTGACATTATAATCAACTCTTTCTGACATGGAGCTCGCGAGAGTTGGCAGCAGCCACTTGATCTGCAGGCAGCCTCTGCCTCCCATCCCACATCTGCTCCCAGAGCAACGGGATCGCCGTGGAAATGCTCCAGGGACAAGTGCAGGCTGGGCAAAACCAGGCACGGGGCTGGGGGAACACAGGGATTTGTTCCTTGCTTGGGGCATCTATTTTATAAGAATAAATAGAAATGCAAATGTAATAAATCAAGCCTCTCTCTCATCTTGCTTAAAGCGCTCTGTCACCTGTAATTTTTTTTTTTTGCTGCGCTCAAACCTCAGGTTTTCGCCGTAAATAAGTATTTATTTTTGGTTTTAACAACTGTGGCAGATAAAACAGGAATGTGCCCTGCCTGGACATGCCAACAAGTGGCAAGCACCAGCTGCATCACTTGGCTCCTGCCCATCCGGGCCACGACACAGAGCTGCGTTGTCCCCTTGTGATGGCGGGGTTAAAAATGGGACCCATGTGGTGTCACCTGCTGCTCGCTCTCTTTCCTCAGGCTTCAGACAGGAAATCTCCCGTGCTGCTGAGCACACCTGATATCCTCCTTTTTCCTGAGCCTCCCGAGCACTGTTCCCACCAGAACTCCACGCTGCAGGTGCAAAGCCAGGCTGAACCACAGCTGGGGGGATGTGTCCTACAACACAACGTTAAAATGCGAATATTCTGCAAGGCGCGGATGAAAACAGTAGGGGTGGAGAAAAGAAAAACCTCCATACACCACCCTTCACAAACTTTCTTGTCAAATCCACTTCCCTGAGCCACCCCATGGAACCAGAAGGGCACCCCTTGGAGCTGGGGCTGCTGCTCCCCAGCAGCACCTGCTCTCCAGCTCTGCTCTGAAAAAAAAAAAAGCAATTTTTCCACGATTTAATGTTTTTTTTCCTGCTGTCCACATTTGCTTCCCCCTTTAGGGCCGAACACAATTACTTTCCCTGTTTAATAATCAAACTACAGCTCTGTTTCAATTACACAAAAGCAATATTTGGCACTGCATAGAACAGGAATAAAGCAGAAATAAAAAGTTAAGGATGAAGTTTATAGACCTTAATACGGAGATTACAAGTGGGGTTTTTAAAGCCAGCATGGGAATTAGGGTTTTAACAGAGGAATGTTCAAGAAAGCAGGGTTATTTCATTTCTCTTGGTAATTTTACAACATCCTTTAGGATCAGACACTGCACAGGTATTTTGCATGGATATGTTCACTGGAGAGGATGTGTCCCACTCTAAACTTAAACCACCATGGGAGAGGTTGGAACTGGCTGATTTTTAAGATCCCTCCAACCCAGGCCTTTCAAGGATTCCATAATTCTATGAAAAATCCCAAAACATTCAGCACAGAACTGTCCAATACAGTGCGATTTCAGAATTCTTAACCAAGATTGTTGACTCGGCAGCGGAATAGAAATATTTAATAATAAAATAGAATTAATTCAGAATTATTTCTGGTGACAGCTCTTGCTGATCAAAACCTTTCAAGGGCAGGAAACACTAAGTGGTGCTATTCAAGTGGAGGCAGATCTCAAAGTTTCAGCATTGGCTGCATTCTCTGCTGCCTCCTCTGCTGCCTCCTCAGCCCATTCGGGGACGTGGCCGGGTGACACACACTTCCTTCATTTCTGTGACATCAGAGGGATGAATCATAAACCCCAAATCTTGTTAGAGGCCACTTTAAAGCAAATTTCTGATGCTTATGACGATGCTTGTGCTCTCAACCTCTTTGCCTTGAGCAGCAGAGAAGCAGCAGGAGACTCAAACGCTAAAAATGCTGCTTCTGGCTTCGTCTATTTTCAAACATTGTCCATTTTCTCCTTCATTTGCTGTCAGGGCTGTGCCTTCCCCTCCTGCTCCCCTTCCCAGGGCCCACGGAGCCCAGAGCAGCCTCCTGCTCCGAGGCGCTGCTTTACTAAATGCAAAATGCGGAGTTTTCCGACAAGGTGACCCTGGGATAAGCGAATCCACTGTCTCGGGCTGTTTCCAAGGCACCAGGAAACTCCAGGTTCAGCCTTGGGGTTACCTGGATGTCTTCAGGGAAGAGCAGTTACACAGTTAGGCCTCTCCACAATTATCCTTCAGCCTAATGTTAGACTATTATGCTGTACTTTTAAAGAAAACGAAGCCCATTTCTATATTTTTCCCCTTTAATTAAAAAAAAATTAACATATAAATTAAAGTTGCACAACTGTGTGCTGTGAGAGGAAACACTTCTTTTAGTTATTACTTAGCTTGCTAAAAATACCTGTGCGACAATTAGAGATTAAATACATTTAATGCCCTCAGTAATTGTGTGGAGAATCATCATTTTCTCAGTGATCCTTTGGGAGAGTGGAAGAAAAGGAGGTGCAAACCAGTGGGTGAAATATTTTATATATATATAAAAGTGCTGTACACCTACATACATATATGTATTTTTACTCTTACCTTCATGTTTTTTGCCTTTCTATTTTAAAATATCTCGATCCATTTATCTAATGAGGTTTTATGAGGTTATGTAATTTCTTTATTTAGGGCGATGTTCCTAAAAATCACCACAAAACATAAAAGTGTCTTCTCATTACTTTATGTGTACGTGCGAAATCAGCGTCACATTGTCACTGGGATTTTGGCACAAGAAATGTCCAAGTGTCTGAAGAAATGAGAGCAGAGCTCAGCTCTAGGGAAGGCTGATATTTAGCAGGCTGAGAAGCTTAGAGAACAACAGGTATCATATAGAAATATATAAATATATGTGGAAATACATAAAAATACGTACTGTAAAAATATAAAATTTTGTTAGGATTTAGTTCATTATTAACTGCCCTTCAGGATGTTAATAAGTATTATTAATGTCTTAAGTCACACATATTCCAAGTTATCATGGAACCATGGAATCCCAGGATGGTTTGGGTTGGAAGGGACCTTCAAGCCCATCCAGTGCCACCCCTGCCATGGGCAGGGACACCTCCCACTGTCCCAGGCTGCTCCAAGCCCCATCCAGCCTGGCCTTGGACACTGCCAGGGCTCCAGGGACAGCCACAGCTTCTCTGGGCACCCTGTGCCAGGCCCTCCCCGCCCTCCCAGGGAACAATTCCTTCCCAATATCCCACCTAAACCTCCTCTCTCTGTTTGATGCCATCCCCCCCTTGTCCTGTCACTCTGTGCACTTGTAAATTCTCCCTTTCCATTTATCTTCAGGACTTAGTAGAGCTGAGAAATCTTGGAGAGAGAAAAATATTTGGACAAGCACATATCTCAGATGTTTCTAGTGGGAAACATGAGCCTCTCTCCCAAGGTGTTCTCTGATCTTGCACATGAAGAGTCCCGTTCACCAGATTTGGTCCTGCCCTTCCAAGCCGTCTACAGCTCAAAAACAGCATCTAGGCTCCTGCCAGGACAACTGGGCTCAAAATGTTTGCAAGTGTCACCTCAAAGTAAAGGATGTCACACACCAGCCGTGGGCATGTCTAAGGAAATGTTTACATGCTCACAGTATGTAAAAGTAGGAAACATCCTCATTTTTTAAATGGTTGAGAGGGAAATCAAAAGGAAAATTATAGCTAAAGTATATTTGATGTCATTTCTGTGAAGATGTGGGGAGGCTGTTTTAAACTTCAGCCTTGGTAAACTCCCCCGGGAGGGCTCAGCTCTCTCTCTGATCCCTGGCTGGATTTTCACGCTGAGCATCTGCGTGACCTTGGCTCGAACCTCTGAGCAAACCACCACGTTGTGAGAGAAAGCTGTGAGGGAAACAAGCAAACTCGAGCTGTACAAGCTCCAAAAGGTCAAACTGCAGACAGGGGGAAGATTGCTGAGAAGGGGACAGTTAGCAGCTCAAGGACTCGCAGGGAAACACATCAAAGCTGCAAGCTGTGAAATTTTCAGGTAAAAAATAACCCACAGAAGATGGGAGCTCAGCAGCAGCAAGGAATTACTGATGCTCAGCTCTGGGGCTTGCAGCCGCATTATTCTGCTGCGAATATCAGGAAATAAATCATTGCCTTGTCCTTCGAGCATATCCTGCTTGCAGAGCACCTTTTCATGCCCAAACAGTGACCCCACAGGGTTACACCTCTCAACCCTTTCTGTATTTCTTTTGCCAAATCTCACCCTTGTTATGAGACTCCCCACCTGTTTATCCGTGGACGTAAACCAGGGACACCCTAAATAAACCTGGACAGAGTTGAAGGAGATTGTAGCTGAAATGCTGCTGTTATTCTGCTTATTCCAAGAGGCCTCACCCCAGAGGGGCTCCCAAGACCAGCAGAAGTTCCCAGCAATAGATCTGAAGGGTAATTTGATGATATCAGGTAAGGTGTCTCAGATAGACACCATGAAAATGGGTACCAATTTATTAAGTATACAGAAGACACTAACACTCATGTAAGCCATTAAACATGATTATATTTTCCCCTTATTGGTTCAATTATGATCTGCTGTACCTCTCTCCTTATTGCTCCAATTACAGATCGGTGTAATTTCCCCTTTATTAGCACAATTATGACCTGTACTTGTATAAATGTCTTGGAGAAATCAGAGCCATTGAGAAAATACAGCCAGTGAACAGAAAAAGGTATTATTATTATTATTATTATTATTATTTATTATTATTATTATTATTATTATTATTATTTCTTTTGAATGTTCACATATTCTTAATTCCTTGTGGTATTACATAATTCCGTATTTTGTCTTATATAGGGATCAGGTTCAATGAAGAAAATAAAAAATGATTAATGTGTACTCAGTATGACCTGCACACCATTATTGCAGATTGGTGTTTAGCTTGCAAGAACAAAACTAATTAAATTATAAGTTACATTTCACAGATTTCTGCAGATAATTAATTAATTGACTGTATAACTTTTTTTCCATTTCTGTTTCCTGTTTCTTTCCTATAAGTAGAAAAGCTCTAATTGTTTAAAACAAAGATATTTGAGTTCTCATGATCACCTAACAACAGCAGCTTGAAATGCACCATTTTATGTCCTCCCATACCCAAACTCTGTGAATAACTAAGAAGTTCGATGGATCAATGAGCTCACTTGAATCTCTTAAGTAGAATTTGTATTTGAAAAGTAGGAATTCTTCCCAGTCCTCCCAGTTCTCACTATTTTAGGCTTTGTCTAATATGATTCTCTGCCCTCGAGTTTCTGCACCCACACGAGAGACGATGTCTCTGATGCAAATGCCATGAGGATGCTCAAAGGTTCAGCCTAAACCACTGCAGTTTTCAGATTCCAATTTCATCCAGCACTGTGAAAATAGGAATGAAAATATTGATCCTGACATCAGGACCTGCTGGGACCCACGGGTGGGAAGTTACAGAGGGAACAAGTTCACTGTGTCCCAGTCCAGCTCCCATAAAAGGGTCACGGCTCCTGAATATGTCACAACCACGGATTTTAGTGGGAGTAACTGGGTGTTTGTCCTGAGACAAAGCCTCAGGTCCACTGGTGGCCTGTTGTAGGTCTGAAGTTTGTGGAGAGGAGGTTTGAGAGGTCACTGCAGCCCCCGTGCAGCTGGGCTGCACCTTCCCAAAAGCTCTGCTCCAGCAGGAGGAAAGCAGCAGGGATGGAGGGATTTAAAAGATGTGTGGAAGTGGCACTTGGGGATGGCTTGGCAGTGCTGGGTTAGTGGCTGGACTTGCTCTTACAGGGCTTTTCCAACATAAACGATTCTGTGATGTGTTGGTCAACATCAGGGCACGCTCTATTTTTCTTCCTTATTACTGCATCATGACAAAACTAAAAAATATTCCAGAGCCATTTTTCCTTTATTTCCTATGACTCCTAGCAGATTTGATCTTTTTGGCTTTTTTGTTTCACGAAAGAAGCAAAACTTTGGGTGTAACAGATGACCCTGGAAGAGGTTGTCCTTGTTTTGTTACCACTGAGGCACCACACGCCAAGCTCTTCCAAAGCATCATGCCCAGATCCCATTGGGAAATGGGCTTGGGAAAGCTTGTTCCCAGCAGAGAAACAAACTTCTCAGGCTGGGTGACTTTTCAACAGAAGGCCCTTTCGTCCTCTGGATGTGCAAGTGTTGTGTAAGCAGGAAAATCTCATTATAAACATCTGTGGAAATTCTTCGGGAAGACGCCGCGATGGGCGAGGAGCAGATAATCCATCACAGGGCCATCTGCTTGAACAACAGCCTTGTCAGAACAGGCAGCTTCCTGCTAAAATACAGGAGACTCCCTCAGGTCTTGCTATATGTTTATATATGAAGTACATAACATTAAGTGAAAGCTAAGATGATGTGGAAAATATGATGCTCGGTATGGATTTTGAGGGTACAAGTCAAAATATTGAGGCCACATTGATTTCAAAGCTCATCCATGTAGAACTGTTAGGAAATATTTTATTATAGAGGAGTTAGAATTATCTTTCATTAGTTTAATAACAGTACATTCTGCTCATGATCATCCTGCCCTATGCAGATCCCTGATGGTTCATGCACCCCACAAACTTCTCTTTCCTTCCTCCCACTTTCGTTTGCACAACAGAAACTGTACAAGCCTAAACCAACCTTTCCAAACCCTTGCCCTCTATCATGTCGGAGCATTTTAACTCCAAAAATGATCCTTAAGTGTATTTTCCCTTAGCAGGAGTTGCAAGAGGTCGAAACAGGGAAGGGAAACTTCAGTGCGGTGCTGGAGAACCTGGGAGAGCTCACGGACCTCAGTTGGGGAGAGGAGTTTTAGTGGCTGCAGGAATGTTCCCATTCTCTGCTCCTTTTCTCCCTTTTGCCTGGAGGCAGGTTCAGTACAAAATGCATGAAGAGAGTCCAGGGTCTGAAAGACTTTCTGTTTAAGTTGTCAGACCAAGGAGCCTGGGAAATTGAAAGATGTGCCAGAGATCCTAAGAAAAGTCTGGATTGCATTCAGACACCCAGAACTTCAGGACACCACCATCCTTTTTGATTTGTTTTAAATATCCCACTTTTATAGCTGCAGTTTTCTAGATTGTTCTCTCAATATATCACCAAAAATAAGGACCCTTTGATGGTAATCTTGAATAAAAGCAGCATTTCCATCCGTTTTCCACAGTAAACAGAAGTCAGCCCTTGGGATTCAGAGGTTGCATTTTCTAGGAGTCACCACAGACAGCAAGCAAAAGATGTTATGCAGAATATTCCTGGGCTCCTGAGCTGCCAGCCACCCCCTGGGGAAGGAAAACCACTTGGGATCAGCCTGCCCAGGAACCGCCAGTGCTTCTTGTTGGAGCCACCAGCACAGCTGTGAGCCTTGTGTGCACAATAACCAACCCCAATGAAGGATTGTAGTAAGGATTCTGCCTGGAAAAGGATTCAGGAGGCACAGATGGAACCTCATGGCACAAACCCCTGTGCCTTCATTTTTGCCAAAGCGACAACTCGCTCACACTGGAGAAAGCCCACAGGTGGGAGGGTGGGTGCTGCTGAGTTTCACACGGATTGCCTTCCCTCGCGGCTCCCACGGGAGCACAGCTCCCATAAAACAGAATCACAGCATCATTAAGGTTGGCGAAGACTCTCAGTCTGTTTCCCAGTGCCCCTGGAGGAATGAAGCACGATGGTGAGGACTTGCTCAGTGAAAGCATTCAAGTGATTTTAATTTTCGTGTTCAAGCAAAAGAAAAATGATAAAAAAAAGGAGAGTAAATCCCATCACCAGCTGCTGAAAACATCGGAGGTTTTGAATGTCACAGGAAGAAATGGAAGTGCCTGTGGGGTTGCCTTTCTGATTGAGCCCATTTGTACCTGTATCACAAATGAGCTGCCCTCCCCACTGAAAGTGCATTTACCAGTGTTTAGGATTTAACCATGGGGAAAGGGAAAAGCAATTTGCTCACCCTCCTATGCTGCCTTTCCTCTCCTTCTCCTCCTCCTTTTATTCCACGCCCCCTCTCCCTAAATTTGAGTCGCTATTCATGTTGCCAAAAAATCTGCAGTGATGTCCTTACATGCAGAGTGTAAAATAATTCCTCTAGTAAATGTTAACAGCAGCCATAAAACAGCAAAATAAAATAACACCAAGAAAAGCAATCCATAAAAATCTGTACAAAAATTAAGTATTGGTGCATGAAATAGGAAAGGGGCCTGAATCCCAGTGTTTTATAGAGAAACCTGGAAGCTATTCCAGAGAATATGGGCAAGGAGTAAAATTTATCAAATGCTGCTGGGATAATTATTCCAGAACAGACAGGGAAAGAGATGCCTGTCCAAAGGGAATGTAAGTGAATGGATCCAGCTCTTGCTATGCTTCCCAAATCATTGTCCTTCTGGGCTTAGGTGATCCCAGTGTGTCACCAGGCAAATGACTTTCAGCTGATGCTGAGATGGGTCTTACCAGGATGGGTGCCTGGGCAGGGGGAGTTTAGTTTGTGCTGAGCACCTGGTGCATGAAAAACGGAGATTCGGTCTTTGGGATCAGCACAGAGGTTCTCCAGAGTGGGAGAGAAAATACAGATTAAAAAAATAGAAATAAATGAAAAGAAAGCAGAAGGCCTGCAGTGCTTACACCAGCAGAACCTTTTGCTTGGAAAGCTGTACTGGGTCACTGCCTGGCTGGATTCATGCAAAGATCAGCTACGAGCAGCCTCAGCGGAAAAAAACCTTTCCATTTATGATAAGTGGCATCTGGTGGGAGAAGAAAGACGGGACTCACCCAAGGAAACCCACAAAGCAACTTTTGTCAGCAGGTACAGCGTATCCCCACGGGAATGTCAGGCAACAGGAGCTGACAGAGTCGTGTAGAAATGTTTATGGGAAGCACTGAGGAAAAAAGAGGTGTTTGCCAGGACAGAGCCAGCCAGAAATGGGCTCTGGAGGTTTTGGCAGGACTGGAATCTCAGCAGCAGTGAAAACAAGAGGTAGGATGAGGGCAGGCCTTGAGGACGAGTCTTTCCGAAGGCACAGGAAGGGCTCTGGCACCACCAGGATGAAATAAACCCATCCTAACCCAGTTATTAGCATTGTGTCCCTTTGACAAGATGCCTGGAGAGTTTCTGCACGGGGCAGCTGCTGGATTGCATCATGTCAGAGCACAGCACGGAGCTATTAATGGCTTTTAATGCGATCCCCTGGATCCTGACAATGCCTGCCATTAGGCAGGCCTTAATCACAGGATCACAGGTATTGATATGCTTAAAGCATTAACCAAAGACTCAAAATGGTCTTAATTCACAGGAAAATTACAAAACTTCAAACCAGAGCATCCACAGATCCAGTGCATGCTGAAAGGAATCTGAATTTTCATTCTCCAGGTGCCCACCTATTCTTGGGTTACTGACTGAGAGTTACAACCAGCTTTTCAAATATATAACCAAAAAACATTGCCGCTCATTTCCCTGGCAGACTGCTTGCATCACTTTAATTTAGGAAGCAAACCTTGTTACAACAACCACAGACATGTAAATGAGGAAAAAATGGTGCTTGTTTCGTTGCTTTCCAAATTTAAGCTGACCTAAATAATTTAATACAAAATTTACAGCAACGAGAACACAATTTGGTGGACAAATATGGGAACAGAGTGAATTTGTACTTCAGAATTTTTGCTCCTCTGGGTAAAAGCTGGTCCACCCTCTGTGTGTGCTGCAAGTGCTGGCGCAGCTTTCACTTTGGGGGCAAACACAGTGCAGACCCTCTCCGTGATCCTCCAATTCAGCATGGAAAAAAGGAGAGTTTTCTTTTATCCCAGCATGAAAACTGGGATTATTCTCTGAGTGGGTGTTTGACACTCATTTGTCAATATTTTGCTCTCTACAAGCCCCTGAGAGGGGCTCACACCCAGGTGGGTCTCCTCTTCCAGGTGAGAAGTGACAGGAGCAGAGGAAACGGCCTCGAGTGGCCCCAGGGGAGGTTTGGGTGGATAACAGGGAAGATTTCTTCACTGAAAGGGTGAAAGGCAACAGGACCATCCCTGGAAATGTTCAAAAAATGTGTGTCTGAGGCCCCTGGGGACACGGTTTAGTGGTGGCCTTGGCAGTGCTGAGGGGACAGCTGGACTCGAGGACCTTGGGGGGCTTTTCCAGCCTTAACGATTCCATGGTAGGAAGACGTCCCCAGCAGTACATTAAATTATTGCTGACAAATCCTTTCTGCTAACGTGAAAACATGGAATAACTTTGGCAAACAGCAGGGGAAGGAGAGTAGAGAATTAACTCTGTCAGTGCTGCCCCAGACATCACCCAGCACCCACGGCAGGAGGGGCTGGTGGAGATACCAGCTCCACCCAGCTGATCCGAGCTTCTCCATCCAGGCATCAGCACTGCCTCCTGCTCCTGAGCAAAGCACGGATCAATGTCTGAACTGATGGGCGATAATTACAGAGCGATCAAAGCACGTCAGGCAGGGAGACCTGACATCCCTGTGCTCACCAAGGATTTTTAGAGAGCTGAAAAATACTCTGGTTCCTCCAGGCTGAAGCAGGATGTGTGGGAAGCTGGCACAGCTTTCATCTCAGGGCTTTGGTTGCTGTCCATGGTTGTGGTTAGCTGTGGCACAACCCAGCATGCTTCCCAAGGCTGCTCCAGAGGCATTCAGGAACTCCATCACCTCCCTGTGCTTCAGTGGGATACAGGGAGAGGTTGTGAACAGCAGCGTTTGGTCTTGGATCATTTTGGCCTCTCAAGGAAAAGAAGGCAATTCTTTCTCTCTTTCTTTTTTTTTTTTTTTTTCATTCTACACTTTTCCAAAGCTCTTTGTACATTTTTTCAGAAATATCCTCAATGATCTTCAGAGTATTTTGTCCTATTTATGTAAAAATAAGTTTCCTCTCTAGTAAACCTAAGCAGAATGATAAGTATTTTCATGATTTTCAGCAGAATTCATATACATTAGATCACAATAAGATAAGTGAAACTTAAGAGAAAGCTTAAGAGTCAGTTTAAATGCATGAATCACCCCTTGTGAGTCGTTCCTCAGCCATGGACTGGGCTAAAGGACAAAGAGGAAGCAATGAGACACCCCAGCATTCCCGTGTGGAGACAATCCTACAGGAACATTCACTGCCAGCCCTCCCGTGCCTCGACTGCAGCCTTTGAAAATCCCTTTGCTCCCAGCTCCAAAGCCACACAGGTGAAATCAAAGGTTCTTTGTATCAAGTTAAGCAGGACTGAGCAGTCTCTGGTTTAGAGGAATTACCCAGACAAGTTGTGGACTCCCAGTCCCTGGAAGTGCCCAAGGCCAGGCTGGATGGGGTTTGGAGCAACCTGGGATGGTGGAAGGTGTCCCTGCCCATGGCAGGGGTGGAACTGGATGAAATTAAAGGTGCCTTCAAACCCAAACCATGCTATAACTCTATTATTCCATGAAAAAACCTTGCCCAGTGTCAGGAGCAGCGCCAGCACTGGACTGGAAACCTCTCTCTAGTGACAGTCAGTGGCTTCTGTCCCATCCTACGTGATCAGAAATTAAACTGAACATGGAGTTTGCAAGATATTTTCTTCAGCACCCACATCTGCATTGCTGGCAATCACACATCCTGCGCTTCACAACCACGCAAAACAGAAAATGTAATTAATTTTATTTGAATATTCTGTCTGAGCACATTTGCCACCCGTTTCATTTCACTGCCACCTCAGAAGTTACACTCTGACCAACGTCACTCACCCTGAAGACACACAAGAAAGAGAATAAATATTATTATTGGTGTCTGAATATTCAGTCTATGTAAATGCATTATATACTTTGCTGGGCTTTGTCATAATAGAAAAAGCAAGGCAAACTTCCTCTTTTTTCTGCTCACACTTTCCTTTTCTCCTCTTTTTTTTCTTTTTGCCAAATTTTGCATAGTACATATTGCAAGATTTTTTTCCTCAGTTACATCCCTCTAGTTATTATCTTGAAAGCAAAATTCAGACACATCCAGCACCCTGAGGTTTCAGAATCAGGGATGTTGGGAAGGATTCGTCACTTTATCTTTTTTTTGCATACGCCCTTGCAGTCTGGTCTTTTCTATTTATCCTGAAAACCTCGGGTAAAACGGAACCTTACAAACGAATTAATGAACAGGCAACGAGCTGGGTTCTCGGGAAGGGAAATTCCAGTGCAGATCCTGATGCATTGGAATAACCATAAACCACCAGGTTGTGCTGTTGCCCTTAAGCAATGCACATCGCCACAGAGCTGTGCTCAGCTCCTGGCTGCCTCTTGTCTGGGAAGACCCCGAAATCCTGGAAAACCAGTTCCCTCAGACTCATTTTTATCTCATGATTATACAGCTCACTATTTTTCCCCGGATTCTGGCTCACTTTGAAAGCTGCCAGCAGTGTTTGCTGGCCATGAAATTCGGGTAGGAAAAAGAATAAAAACAAACAGGAAAATTAAAAGTATTAGAATAATGAAAATAAAACAATAAAAATAAGATAATTGAAAATACATCAGCCATCAGCACAGCCTTAGGATGTAAACACTACACAGCTCCCCCAAAAACTGGTGGGGTTTTTGATAGTTTATACCCAACTTATTTATTTTTCTTGCAAGCTTCTAAACAAATTCAATTTTTCAGGTTTCCCAATGCACGTTTTCTAAGTAAATCCCACCTAATCTGAGCTGATTTGTTTTTACAGGACTGAGCACCTCAGGCAGTGGAGTGACCCCAAATTACTTTCCCACTACATCTGACTAAAGAGATGCGTTAATTGCAGAGGAATAATAACAGTTTTCATTAAATAAAGAATATTCAAGAATGGCCATGCAGAGGCTGAGTAAATCAACAAATCCTGGAATTACAGGATGGTCTGAGCTGGAAGGGACCTTCAAGCCCATCCAGTGCCACCCGGGCCATGGGCAGGGACACCTTCCACTGTCCCAGGCTGCTCCAAGCCCCGTCCAACCTGGCCTTGGGCACTTCCAGGGATCCAGGGGCACCCACAGCTTCTCTGCGCACCCTGTGCCAGGGCCTCCCACCCTCACAGGGAGGAATTTCTTCCTAATATTCCACCTAAACCTCCCCCATTTGGTTTAAAGCCATTCCCACTTGTCCTGTCACTCAATGTCCTTTTAAAAATTCCCTCTGCATCCTTATTTTAGGCCCTCCTTCAGACACTGAAAGGCCACATAAAGCCTCCCCACAGCCTTTTCTCCAGGCTGAACAATCCCAGCTCTCCCAGCCTTTCCTCTCAGCAGAGCTGCTCCATCCCTCTGATGATCCTGGTGCCTCCTCTGAACTTGCTCCAAATGTAGGGGAAGTTTGCAGAAGTAAAGTAGAAGAGCAGGCCAAGCACAGAATTATGCAAGTGAAACTTTCCAGCCCAAAAAATCCTGCATCTCAGTAAAGAGGTGATGTTTTTGTCTCCTATTGCCACCCAGAGGTTTTTCTTCCTTGAATTCACCTGAGCACTTTTTGCAACCTTGTAAACATTCAGCGTCAGGAACATCTGGCTCCAGATTCACTGCATTAGTGAAAAATTCCATGAGCCGTGAAAAACTGTTCCTTTCTGTTTGCTTTTGAACCCACCACCTGCCAGCCTCCCATGTGATAAAGGAAAAAGCAAACTTGGTAAAGATTCAAGGCTGGATCCTGAACCTTTCCCTCAGAAAAGCAGGTAATTGGATAAAACCAGTTTTGTGGGTTTGTGACATAAGAAACGAGATCATCCCACCACACAAGCCCAAACCCGGACCCCAAATCTTTAGATTTAGATCAAATAACCCAGAGTCACCTTTGAAGATTATTTATTTGAATTTTCATATCACCAAGTATTTGGTTGTTTATTCTCCTCTTGATATTCTCAAAGATTTTGGGATTCTTCCCCCACTACCTTTGAACTTTTTCCCTGGTGCTGAGTAGGTTTTCCACATTGTGTGCTCTCCTCAGCTGATGCAACACCCACTGTCTCCTACCTTCCCTCAAAGCACTCCAAGACAAAAAGCTTTTAGCTCATCTTGAAAAGAAGAAGGGGGAAGAATCCTTTTCTTTCGTGCACCTCGGCAGGAATACAGCAGATCGGGAGTTGTTGTAACACAAGGAACACAACTCCGGTTATTCAGCTCCCAGGTGGGAGCTGGGGCTGTCCTGGCTTGCAGAGCACACTTCAGTGGCAGATTATGTGCTGCACAGTGGTTTTGTCTCCTAAAATAGTCTCCCAAAGGATACAACCAGATTTTTAGCTACTGAAAATCACTTTAGAGCCTGCTCCTGTCTGTCTATTTTGCTGAGTTGTGAATCTGTCCTTACACAAAGACGGTGATTATACATTGGACATTCTCAGATTTCCTCCTGTCTAAATTATCGACAAGCTGTGTCGAGTTCAGAGTCTCAGATGGGCTGATAAACGTGAATATTAAACTCCAGAACATTGACAAAGAGGGGAAAGACAAGGAAATCCTCGCCCTCCCTTTGGAATGGTTCAAAATCCTGCCCCACAGATCTGCGGAGTGCTACCAGGAAGGTCCACAGAATAAAAGCAAACTGAAAGAGATCATCCAGTGGTGGTTTTAGAAGGCTTTTGACCCAATCCATTCCCAAAGCCTGTTAGGGAAATTTGAAAACTGCAGGGTAAAAGGTAAATTTCTGCCATGGATTAAAATGCATTCGTGAGATAGGGAAAACAAAGGCGAAGAAAAAAGATCTAATTCTTGACATACAAAGAGGTTAATGTGGAGTGCCCGAGATTTGCTGCTGGGATGGGTTTTTTTGCCCCTTTAAATCCCTGGCATAATGCAAGAAGTCCTGGCTTACTCAGCAAATATTCTGCACTTCCCCACTGCAATAAATCTTTGTGCTTGCTTTAGCTCAGGCTCCTGAGCTGCTGTGCCTCAAATTGTAACAGCACCCAGAAGACAATCAGGGCGCACGAGGAGGGAGCTCAATCTCGATGTGGTTCCACTTCATTAGAAATATCCCAAGGGGGGAATCTGTATTACTTGTGATTTCTCATAAATCAGAACAAAGACGTTTTTTCTTTTAAGCATCCTGTGACTCTAAAGCTCTGCAAGGTAGATAAAACCTGTTTTTTCCTTGTATATATATAAAAAAACCCCACCATTGGGAAGCATGCTGGTGCTGTGGAAAATGTTGCTGTTATGTGTGAATGAACGGCATCAGCATCAAAAAGATTCTTTAAATCCAGAATAAACTTTGTCTTGAAGGTTTAAGTGATACCACACATGTGTGCAGATGTTCAGCATGGAAATAAGCCAGCAAATGGAGCCAGCTGGAAAAAACAGTAGAGGAACTTTCATCCAGGTGAAGATTCATGAATCTACCAATGGAGATACTAAAGGATTCAGAGTTGGGTATTTGACCATTAAAAAAATTAAACAACACAGTAAAAGCGTCTGCTTATTCTTCAAAACCACCCCAAATGGCAAAAAATAATAAACCCCAAATAAATGGTGTTATTGCACATCCTCTTGATTTTGAATTGTTTCAGTCACGAGCCAGAAAACACGGAAAACATTCCGAAGGAGCAGACAGCAAAGTCTTCAGGGCAGCAAGAGCTCTGAAAAGTGTAGAAGCAGCTTTACACAAGGTTCTGCTCCTTTTTGACCGTTGCAGATGTGCAGTGTCCCAGAAGCTGACAGGCTGCCACGGGCAGGAGAAACCCGACCCAGATACCCTGGGCACATACAGCAGGATAAAAATCCTGAATGCAATGAATGCTCGCGATTCAGAACACAAACTGATTAACGGTCAGTGCAGCCAAAAAGTTCCCTTGGAGGTGTTATTTCACAGGAACCACGGCAGCAGGAAACGGCAGAAAACAAACCTGAACATTAAATTTCCATTGTCAGTTGATGAAGTTATGATCTCAGAAAACCAGCTGTCCCAAGCCAGCCTGCATGGATATGCGGGACTCTGGAATAATTTCTTTTGCATTATGAATAATGCTGCCTGGTGGAGGACACCTAGAACACCTCATTTTTCTAAAAATGTGTTTGGGAGCTTTCCCAACTTACACGGTACGTTTACCCTTTTGAGAATAATGGAGAACTGAAGTCAATAATTGTATTTTATTTCAGATTTTGCGTAGCACATGCAAAGAATTCACCTTCTGTTCAAGATTAGCTGTTGGGAAGTTTTGATGATCCCTTATGGAAGAGCACTTGACAGTCACTCACAATTGGAAACTTTTCTCCCCTTTCCAGATAAATCTACACAAATCTCTTTTTATTACAAATTTTACAATTTCTTCCCTTTCTTTACATTAAACTTATATGAAGGAAACACATTTCTAAGCCACTCCAACCTATTTTCAGCTTTTGGGGATAAGAAAAGAATTTACTTTCCCCCCATCATCCAAGTAAACTTTGTTCACCCTGTCCTTATTTGAAAGCATCACTCCCGATGTGGAAGGATCAAAAATATTACATCATTATTTTCATTTTATCTCTTTGAGGTCAGGCTGGTAGAGCACAGGTCACCAAAAATGATAGTGCCAAGACTTAAAAAAATAAATAATTTGTGTAAAATGCACACACACACTCCGTGGAAACTTCTCTGGTTACAATTTCTCTTCAAAAAGCTGCTTTGTGTAATTCCATATTGACTGAAAGGATTTGCAGGGGAAAATACATCCAAATTAAAATCAGCCACTTTAAAAACATGGAAAGAAAATTGCTGTGTAACAGCCGCACTTCTGCCAGAGAAACCCAAGTGTGGAAAAGGGAAGAGAAGCCTTTCTGAGATTCTCGCAGCTGGGAGAGCCTGGGAACTTTATTTTTCAGAATTCTTAGAAATGCAGCGATTTGCTGCTATTGCTCAGTGAAACAAGAGCTCTGCTTATGGAAAAGTGAAGAGACGTTCATGCAAAGATTGAGAAGATGAGGAGCTCTGGAGCAGTCTGGCTTCTCCAGCATCCAAAGCCTTGAGCACAAATCTATAAAATGGGATTAATCCCAGGAGGAAGAATGCAAACATTTAATCAACAAGCACTGCAGGATCACAGGTGTTAAATCAGCGGAGTTACCTGCAGCATCGACCCCACAGCTGCAGCAGGTAATGATTAACTTAATTGTGCCAGCCCTGGCTGCTGCAGGTGCCCTTGGGGTCAGCTGGGAGAGAAAAGGGACAGGAGAAGGGAAAATCTGAGCCAGGTTTCTGTGTCCTGGGGAAGCTGCAGAAGAAGCCGCTCTTCGGTGCTATCAGGCAGGTTACGTTAATCAGTGGAATTTTTAACTGTGAAAACTCTGGGGTATCAGCAGGGCCTTGCTGAGCTGTGGCCAAGGATTACTTGCAAGGAGCCTCCGAGGAGCTTGCCCAGCCCCGAAGTCTCAGAGCCTCCCCAGCAGAAGCAAGGAGCAGGTTGGAAAAGCACCATGGAGTGATGGCAAATCTCAGTGTCCGAGCTTTGCTGCTCTCGTGGCACGACCGCAGCACAAAGGAAACACTTTTGGAGCATCAGCCCTCTGGGCACCCCTCCTGTGCCCCTGGAGGAGCAGGAGATGAGCTCAGGAGGGAGCGCTCCGTTCCTGGTGTTTGTGACACGCCTTGCACAGACACCTGAGAGTGGGCTCAGCAGAGAGGAGGAGCTGCAAACTGCAGGACAGCTGTGAGTGCACTGATTATGGCTGGAGTTTTGGTGATCGGGGACCTCCCAGTGGGATCAAGCAACTGACATTTAAAATATTTCAATTCCACCTTGATGTCCTGCTGACACTTTAGAGAGAAAAGAATACGTGCAGTGTCGTTATCTTGTTCATTTGCACCACCCAATGCTAATTGTCCCTCCAATATTCCAGTGCGGTTTTAAGGCTGACACTGATTTATTTTTGCCCACACTAGGTTTAGAGGATGTCTTTTCCTCACCCTGCTTGTTCCTACACTGTTCCCCTCTGCACAGGCGTGACCCCACACAAGCTGGGTGCAAAGCATCCCCTGGCCTTTCCCTGTGCCCGTTCATTTCGTAGAGCCTCTCAGAGTCCCCGAACACACCACGGAGGTGCTCGCTTGTCCTTTCTGTGGTTGTCTAAGACGAGATTTCTCAGCATTAAAGCAGGACAGTAAAGTATTGCAGTACATTTTAGTGCTTATCCGTTCTCCAGAGCATTCCCTGAGCAGCCTGGTCCCGTGGGTGTCACCCCTGCCCATGGCAGAGAGGATCTTTAAGGCCCCTTCCAACCCAAACCTTTGTAGAATTCCTTTCTTCATTTTGCATCTACAAAGGACCAACACCACGACATTTTTCCCCAGCAGCAATCACTTAATTCTCTTTCAGGGCTCCCACAGAGGAGGAACACCCTGCAGTTTCCTGCTTAACACCTTTAGTGGCTGCCCTGTAAGCAGCCCAAACCCCGGGCCAGGCCTGTCCAGCACCTGCTGCAGGCTCTGCGTGCAATTCCATGGTTTTCCCGGATTCCCGTGGCTGACTGCAGCTCTGAACACCCTCCAGCTGCTCTGGTCCAGTGCCAGCCACAATCCCCGTGGGACCAACGAGGGGACAGTCCAGAGTTCAGGACCGAAGGACACCACGGGGGCACCGGAGCCCTCCGGCTGTGCTGCTCCCGTCCTGTGCCCACTGACACTCAGAGCCTTGGCGAGGGCATCACCTTCACCCAGAAACGAGGGGGACAGCAGGGCTTTGTTTATTTACTGTAACCTGCCTGCCTGGTCACATCCGCCCTTCCACCTCTCCCACTTTTAGCACTCTTGGATCTGAAAAGGAAACAGAAAAAGACCAACCTTGAGAGCTGATTTTCCCGTCTGGCTGCTTCTTCCTTTGAATGAAAGAGTTTCCCCAGGCCAAGAGCTGATTACCAAAGTAGCCAAATTACTTGTGCCCAGAATTGCTGGTTAACCTGTCAGATAAGCAGGAGGCTGAGGAGCCAGCAACGCCACATGACTGCAAGGACGTGCAATTTTTCATCTGTAAATAGTGTACTGAAGTAATGACACTCTGGCAAACAAGTGAATGAACCACACACACGTTTCTGCTCAGCTGTGTTTACAAATCTGTGCTTTTCCCACTTTGCTGAGACCTTTCCCTCTTATTGCATATTTTTTATAGTTACTGATAGGACTAGAGTTTTGTATCTGCTTTGAAATCCTTTCCAAGGTCCCAAAAAAGTACATACGTGTTGATTTAATTGTTTTATAAAACTGTTTGGAGTTTTAATTCATGGAGTTGACTGGTCATTTGAAAGGAATTTGGATTCCACACTGCTTTTATTGAGATAAAAAGGCAATAACATCTAGAATAACTCACTTATTCAATTTTCATGTCTGGTATTGCTTGGCTGTCCAAGTGTGGGACGTCAGCTCGGTGGGAAAGGGCTGGTTCTGCTCAGGGAGCTGCTGGAGCACTGAACTACTTTCCTTTCCACTTCCCATTTTCTGAAGAAACAGAAAATCGCTATTTTGGGCTTTTTAAAATACTATTTTCTGTGAGCAATTTAATTGAATATAAAACCTCCAGAAAGAAAATATCTGAAAAATAATTCCTGTTGAACAAACGCCACTGTTCAGTCTCAGCGCTGTCACTAGACTGCATTCTCAGTCCTGTGTGTATTTACCATCTGCATTCCAAAACCTTGAGTCTGAGCCATTTATTTAGTGCTGAATTTTGGCCATCTAGGAAAAGGAAGTTCAGCAGGACATAACCTTTGGCTGGCTCCAGCTGCTTACATGACCATTCCCAGCCTAAGGAGTGTGCTGTTATTACGCCCTTGATTCCATGAAATGAAACATTAAACGTCTTAAAAGGTTCAAAGGTGACCGTGGCCAAAGTTGAAGAGAGGGTGCTGCTCGGGAAATGTTCAAAGCCAGGCTGGACGGGGCTTGGAGCAGCCTGGGACAGTGGGAGGTGTCCCTGCCCATGGCAGGGCTGGCACTGGCTGAGTTTAAGGTCCCTTCCCACCCAAACCACTCTGCGATTTGTCCAGGGAGAAACCACAAATGGGTGCTGGCAGCAGAGGGCACAGTGCGCTTAATTAGCGTGTTGGGTGATTGTTAATGATTAACTGGTAACACCTGCTTATGGTAGCACCGTGGGAGGCTGTGGTGATAACGGTGTGGGAGACAGATGTGAGGGGGTGCTGGGACCTGGGTGGGTTCTCCAGGTGCCACCGGCTGGTTTTCCAGCCATAAATCTGTGCTGCCAGACCCTCATTGCCACCTGTTGCTCTGGGACCCTTTCCCTCACCCAGCTGCAGCAGAAAAGTCTTTCCCCCGTTGCATCTGGGTCGGGGTTTCCCTGCTCAGCCTCTGGCCGTGCCCACGCATCCCATGCCCTGCTCGGAGCACCCTGCCCGGTGCCAGCACACCCAGGCAGGGTGTTTTAGCTAAAGGTGTCTGTGTAAGTTGTAAAACTACAGCTACACGTTCACTGTGTAGTGGGGTGATGCTGCAAAGAGATAAAGGGACCCTAAAGAATGACAGAATCACAGAATGGGTAAGGTTAGAAGGGACCACAGTGGATCATCTGGTCCAACCTCCCTGCTAATCCTAGAGCACATAGCACGGGATTGCGTCCAGATGGTTCTTGAACATCGCCAGGGAGGGAGACTCCACAACCCCTCTGGGAAATCTATCCCAGTGCTCAGTCACCTGCACAGTAAAGAAGTTCTACCTCATATTCAGGTGGAACTTCCTGTGCATTCGTTTCTCTCTTCTTCTTCCAAGTTGGAAGAGACCTTCAAGATCATCGAGTCCAACCTCTGTCCCAACACCTCCCCCTGTGAAAATCCTGGGGGAAGGTGATGAGAGCAGTGTCTGAGCAGGAGCAGGCTCTGGGAGGAAAGCGGGACCAGGGAAATGGGTTTTAGGTTGGAAAACTCATCAGGAAACCGGACTGGAGTATCTCAGTTGGAGTGTCTGTTTATTTCTTCAGTATATAAGAAAATGTGGCTTGGATTATGTAATCTTTCAGTAAATATTATTGCACCTCAGAAATACTTCACTAATGCCAGCAGTGCAGTATTTTATATAAGTAACTACTGGCATTTTAATTTTGATTATTATTCTGTGAAAAACGTTCCCTGAGACCATGATATTTCACCTCTGGGTATCAGACTTATTCTGTTCACATTAAGACAGCTCTGGCTTTCAGCATTCTAATTTGGAAATACAATCTACACACACTTCAGAAGAATTTACTGTCTCTCTTGATCCTTGACCTGTTTATATAGTAATTATTAACCAGCTTAATTCTGAGAATTCTGCTTGTGTTATGTTTTTACACAAGATATCTTGGCATGATAAAATGATGCCTAATACAAGTCAAGGTTGTTTTTGCTCAACCAGAACAGCTACATTAATTCTAAATTCAGTGTAAACAAGAAGCAGAATAAATGTTTTCCAAGCAGAGGAACAAACCTGGCAAGGAATAAAACACATTCATGCTTTTAAGGTTCATAATACCAGTGTGTAGAAATACAGAATCTTGGTTTTCAAGAATGTCAGGGCATTTTACAGTCTATGGTTTATGTATTGTTTTCCCTTTAATTTTGAGCTAATTCTTTACTTAACCAGCCTTAATCCTTAATCTGTTTCTTTTCAGGTATTTATAATTTGTGCATATATCCAAGACTGAATTTAATTTGAGTCTGAATTGGGACTGATCCCGAATGTCTTTTCAGGCAAGTGCAAATCAGAGCAGTGAATGAATTTACTGAGGACAAACCACCAGCACAGAACCCCCCACTATGAACTTTGACTCCCAGAATTGTGGGGCTCCACTGCTGCCAGTGCTGCTCTCAGAGTTTGTGCAAGGATCAGAAGAGTTACTGCTTTTAATGACTTATTATTACATGATTTCTCACATCAGTGCTCCCCCGACTTCAAGAAAGCCATCCCCTAAACCACACTCAAATAAACCAAATAAGTACATTCAGCTTCACAGCCTTCTCTCCAAAAAAGATCTTTTCGAGGCGTCACACCTTCCTTTTTCTGAATATTTCCTATTTCCAGTCTCGGCCTGGAAACTCAGCTGCAGAATTAAACAGATTGCTCCAATAAAGGCCTCAGCAATGCTCCATGGACAGATGCCACCTCTTCCCTGCTTTTGCTCCTTCCCGCCCTGCTTTTGCCTTCAGGTGTTGTGTCCTTGCCTTTCCTGCAGCATTGCACTGACACTGAATATTCAGCTTCTCAGCTCTGGCTTCTGCAGTGCAGGACATGTTGATTTTCCAGGCATAAATTTATGGCATTGCAGATGTACAAAACGTGTCTGGCTGTAAGAAAATATATTGATTTACACTTAGGCATGGAAAACCTTCCCTAGGATTTCTTTAATCCACAATTCATTGTGCATTAGTAGCCAATCAAGACAGAAATGGCCAAAATGTATTTTTCAATGTGTTCTACCATGGACTGTAGCAGTGTCTAAAATCTAAAATCTGATTTAATGTTGCCTAAGCTCGTTACTGATCATTAAAACTGGTACTAAAGTGAATCAAGTCCTTTAATTTAACACGCACTGCAATATCCCAGGGTATGGATCCTCCACCAGCGTAAACAGTCATGCTCTAATCAAAATGAATAAACTTGGGATCATTTACACCAAGCGAGAGCTGGCATTTCCCAAGTTTACAAATATTTAGCTGTATTTAAAATAGCCTTTTTCGCACAGAAAGGGAAAAGAAAAAAAGCCTTCCTTATTTATCATCTGAAATTTGTCTTTGCTTCCTACGTTTGGTGGAGAGCTGGGAACCAAAATGCAGGGGGTGGAAAAAGGCAGGAATTGCTGGCTGGAAATAGCTCCCTCCCCTATCATGGACTGTGTGATGGAATAAAAGTCAGATTTTTATCTTTTTTCTCTTTGATTAATATTTTTAGTCAAACCCTTTGCTGTATGACTGAGTGGGCACATGCAAATAAACAAATTTACTAATGGTCTTTAGTGTTGTCACCAATTTTAGAATCTAAAGACCTAAGAAAAAAATGAGGCCGGAGAGGAAAAACTTCAGAAAAGGAGCCTTGCACCACCTCTAGAACGTATTTCTATCAGAAAAAAAGAGTAGTGTGAGACAAATTAAGGTGAAAAATGTTCTCTACTAATAAATCTTTGGGTTACTGCTACAAATATCTCCATTTCCCACCTCTGTAAAGCTTTTTTTTTTTGCCTGAGTAGACCAAAGCAGCTTGAAGATATTGACTGGAGTATCACATTTGAGAAAAGGCCGTGATCTCAGCCAGGGAGGGGTGGGAGCAGAGAGGAGATTGCACAATCCGAAGATCTGAGGAGCATTTATTCGTTATTAAGAACAATTTACCCTCTGATATTTCTGCATCTCCTGGTGTGGGCTTTAAAACACGTGGAGCTCTCCCAGGAAGAGGCAAAGGAGAAGATCCTAATCTTTTCAAGGCAGATGTATTTCCTGGTGTCCTGGGGAATTGAAAAGATTCCTCTCTGCATTTCAATAGCTGGCATTCAGTCTGAGTTTCAGAAATCCCAGACCACAGGACTTCCATCTCCTCTATTATTCAACAGTTTAATATGCAGCATTTCCTGATATTTACATCAGATGTCTTTCTTCCCTCATAATATATTCCCTTCACCTGTTAAAATCGTTCTGCCACATAACAGAGTGAATAACTATTATCCTTTATACAGGCTTATGTCCTCAGACATTTGAAAGCTGTTATTGTGTTCCTGCTTAGTCCTTATTTGGCCAAATTATAACTGCTTAATTCTCTTCACTTTTCTTCCCACTTCAGTTGTCACAAAACCCCTTCATTTTTCATTCTGTCTTCTCTCTGATTTGCTGCCAATTTAACATCTTTCTGGGAGAGCATCTCTTCGAGTTGATGCAGTGGCCAGAACAAGGTTGCAGATAATCCCTGCTTCGGGACTGCCAGCCATGTCCAAAATCCTTTGAAGTCCGTGGCTGAACTTCCATTGGATGCAAAGGGCACTGGATCCTGAACTTGCATTTTACTTTTTATAATTCCTGGAGCATCCTCCAGCTCTCTTATCCGTTGCCACTCTTCCATTCCCTAAAAGATAAACCACTGCTCATCTTTTGAGTTGCTCTGGTTTATGCTGGTTTTGTGTTTGCAGTAAAAGAATTTGATTCCCTTGACAAATCTATTTTGGCCATGTTTTATCCATGTTTCCTATCAATCCTTTTTTATTTCACTCTCCTTATTGACATTTCAAACCTAGGAGGAGCATAATCTGAGTATTTAACTAAGATCTTGATTAGGTCTTTTTTTAAAGCCATTAATGAAGATATAAGGTAAACTCAGACTAACAATCAGTGTGTGTTACCCCACTGGACATTTCCACCCATCTTGTTACCAGCTGTTTATCAGCATTTTTTTCATTTGTGTTTTAGCCAATATTCAACCCACACACCATTGTCTGCAGCCAAGCTGACTTGAATTAATTTTTCAATTCAGATTTCATGAGACAGCGTCAAATGCTTTACTAAAATCCAAATATCTGTCAATTCTCATACTGAGATTTTTTCCCCTCTCTCCCTCCGTTTAAAGCTAATTCTTCACACAAAGGCATCAACAGCTCTTCCATGTCTGGATCACTTTAAAATGGTGCTTGTCAGAGGTAGAGTCCACGTGCCTGTTTGCCCAAAGCCCGCCCGGGCCAGGGTTTGCAGAACAGGGAGAGACATCGCTGCCCCTCACTCTGCACTGACTGAGCTGAACCAGGGGTTTCTGACTAAATCCACTCTCAGATCCCAATTCTCTCCCGTTTTTTTATTTGCAGAGCTGGAAAACACCTTCTGTCTGTCCCTTTTACAAAAAGCGGCGGGTGAAGCTGTAATTCACCTCGCTGGTTTTTATGCCAATGAGAGAAACTTCCATCTCCAGCCATCACCGGGTGTCCCTGGTGTGCCCAAAGCACCAAACCCAGGCTCCTGAAATCCAGGGGGCTCTTCCTCAAAGGGTGCAAGGGTTTGAATTTTGACAGTCTCATTTCTGGACATTGTTCTTCTATTTCTGTTGTTTTCAGAGGGACTAATCATGCAATGAAGTGCTGTTTATTGAAAATTAAAATAGTCCAGCCTGGCTATTTTAGAGCTACTCTGTGTTGTATTTCAGTATTATTTAACATTTGGTGAATTCCTTTCATTCACTGAAAACATGAAAATATTAAAATAATTGTCTTTATTAACTCACTGTATCCTCACTCTTTACTAACAACTTTTATGTGGTTAAATAAACAGCAACTTTCTATGAACTTTCTTCCATATCCAACTAAATCTCCAGCCACCACGATGAATTTCTAATTAATTCATAGTAACCAGTTATAAGGTATTCCTTCATTAATTCTAGAAGGGTATTAGCAGAAAAGCATTTTATAATATATTCAAACTCCTGCCAACAGAAAGGAAATAATAAGTAAGTTTTGAAGAATTAAAATGCTTTCTCCCTCCATGAGAAAAATACAAAAGGACAGTCAATGCCTAATTTTTTAGTAGCCAGACACTTAGATTAATTACTAAGGATTATGTATTTCTTCTTAAAAAACCAGATTTGAATCTATGAAAGATTTAAAGAGGCTTTTGAATAATGAAGAAACCCAATGAAATTAAAGAAAGCCAATGGCTTCTATTTTATTGCAAACATATTTTAAGGCTTGACAACAGTTGCAGTGTTCCCCTAATTTTTGCTGTAAAAGGGAAGTAAAACAAGAGTTTATTGTGGCAATACTTCATAGTGCCCTACTTCTGTAAATTGTCTTTAAGCTCTAGGGTAAGGACGGAACATTCATGTTTTTAAATTGGATACAAAAGCTGTTTCTATGCAGTGGCTGCTGGAGCATAAATTGCTATACAGAGACTCCCAGATTTATCCAAACACACTGATGCTCAGCGAGTTGGGAAGGTTTTTTTGCCTAGCTTTACCTGCAATGCTTGTAGCTTGTGCTCCTTTTAAATGTTTGGGGTTTTTTTTGTTTTTTTTTTGAACGATTGGGAGGCAGAGCACAGACCTTGAAGATGTTGTAGGGAGTTGCGGAGTTCTCCTTGGAACATCCCCAAAACTCTCAGGGCCCTCCCAAAGTTTTGCAGCGTTTTAGCACCGCTAATTTATAAAATAAATTGGCTGACCGGGCTGAACCTGGGTTGCCGCGCTGCAATTTTTTATGAGGACATAATGTTCCACGCGCAGTAATGGGGAGAAAATAGCACTTATTAAACTTTCATGGGAGGGCAGCCGCGGGCCAGGGGCGGTGTCACGGAGGTGCTGCTCTCTCCAGATGCCACCCAGGAGGGAATGATGGTGGCTTTGCCTCGTCCTCCCGGGACAGGTGACAACAGGTGACAACAGGTGACAACAGGTGACAGCAGATGGCAAGAGGTGGTGAATTTGCCGTGTGGGTTTGGGGTTGTGGGGCTGCGAAAGGTCCTGGGGCTGCTGGGGAGGCAGCTGAATGCTCTGCAGGTGGTGGGAGGATGCTCCTGGCTGCTTGGTATTGCAGCTGGCACCTGGAATATTTACAGGGATGCGGCGGAGGGGAAGGGACATGTGCCGCTGAAGGAGCCCCGTTTGCAGGGACCATCGTGGCAGGCGGGGACAGAACGCCGTGCTGAGCAATTAGCCACTGAATTTGCAATTAGCCACTGAATCGAGGAAATCTCTGCTGCAGATACCAACTGGCTCTGGAAACTCCTTCCTTGCTTGTACTTTTGTTCCGTTTCCTTCGTTATTCATCGCAGGAGAGACTTTTAACGTTCCATCGGAAGGAAAATACATTTTAAGGCTATTAAGTGGTAATGATCAGATTGCAAGGACCTATTGCTTTATTTACTTATTTATTTTAAGGTCCCCTTCCTTCCTTCCTTCCTTCCTTCCTTCCTTCCTTCCTTTCTTCCTTCCTTCCTTCCTTCCT